>JAJLRJ010000010.1:31877944-32250444 GCA_024195265.1 Dendrophyllia cribrosa
ACTGATGCAGAGGTTGTACAGCTTGTGGAAGAGCTGCCAAACTATCTGGCCACTGCTGATGGTGCAGCCATTGAAACAGAAGAAGACAAAGTACATTGGTGGGCTACACATGCCGCTGCTCTCCCAAATTGGTCTGCTGCAGTCAAAAAGATCTTGTTGGTGCAGCCTAGTTCAGCATCGGCTGAACGAGTGTTTAGCCTGCTACAAAATGCATTTAGCAAGCAGCAAGAGGCAGCATTAGAGGAAACAGTGGAAACATCGGTCATGTTACGTTACAATGACAATAAGCGCACATGAAATCATGAATTATGTGTCGGTAGAGGGGTAGCTGGTGGTGCAAAACCTTCAGGGACAGTGTAAATATTGTAAATATTGAAAGAACATGGCTTTATACCACAAACACTCGTTTATGTCAGAGAAACTTTATATCCTTATAAGCATATTAGCAAAGTTTGTTTTGTTCGAATACAATCACGTGGTTGGGTTGAGAGAGACTCAGTCTTACAATATTGATGAGTCAGTGTAATATAATTATGCATTGATATCTATGTAAAGCGAAATTTATTAATTAAATCGTTATTTGAGTTGTAAATCAATCTCTTACACCAAAAAATTGAAAGCTACTTTTGAGAAACTTTTGGATTTTGGGGCAACTTTTGAGCAACTTTTGAGCAACTTTTTTGGAAAATTGGAGCAACTTTTTGAGAAAATTGGAGCAACTTAGGGACAGCCCTAGCGCAAGTGACAAAAGTGGTAAAAATGCATTTAAACCGGTCAGGACACACCAAGGGACAATAAAGTAAAGGTAAGAAGTCTTTATTGTGTAATATTTTCGATTTTGCTATCGCTTTTCAATTCCGTGACAAATCGTATTATTACCTATATTTCATTTATACTGTGTACCGGCTTCGAATCTGTAATTTGATGTGGCTCACACACCACGGTTCGGCTGCCTGTGGTTTTACGCTTCTTTGCAGTGAAGCAAAGGACCTTAGGAGACGTCTGCGCGCAGGCTACCAGACGTCAAAACAGACTGAGACAAAGCCTTTCACATCTGTTGACAGAACAGCCATTTGAAATTTCTTACCTGCGTTATTTTTTCGCAATGCTATTTAAGGAAGCCTTCAAGAAGATTATCTCGAATTTGTTCTTGTTTATATCACTGGCAGTGCATGCTTTGCAAGATAAATAAATCCGGGAAATATATGACCGTATCACTAATATCAACGTCACTAGTTTGCTATATCTTTTTGGCGCCGGCGAAGAAAAATAATTTAGGCGGGAAAATTGCAAAAAATTTAGGAGGCCAAACTTCTTTTATTTCAGCTTCGTGTTCTGATATATCACGAGAGCAGCATCAATTGAATAACATACCGGACAAATTGTAGTCTCAACTAACTACGCCTTGATACTGCTGTCGACTCAAAACAGGAGGATGAGATCCTAGATATTTAAGGTTGTTACAGAGTCAGTCATGATGAAGACATGTTGTAATGTAAATGAGTACTAACTTTTGAGTCCGTCGACGAAATCTTATGGTGTGGCATTCAAATGAAATCTCTTCAGCAGTGCTTTTGCCTGGTACCATTTGTTTTTCAATATTTTATACAATGAAATTTGGAATTGTCATTGAATTTTGAAGGGTTAATGCCTTGACTCAGTGTTTGCTTCAGTTATAAAAGTATTTTCCACTGTCAGGTCAAATGTTTACCAGATTACAACAACAAAATATATATAGTACTGAATATCATTGCAATTTGTCACCGACCTAGTTCAGTTAAAGTTTGGCGCTAAACCAAGTAAACGGGGTCTAGTGATGCCATCGGCTTACACCCGGTGGACGCGGCATAAGCCTGGCTGTTCCAGGTGTTCGGATAAAAGGGAGAGAAAGCTAAGAATGGCTTGGTCAAACTTTTATGTACTCTGACAGCCATGATATCGATGTAAAGGCGTGTCAAAAAGTCTGTGTTGTTTTTTCTGAAAAGTAAAACACAGTGTTCAAAGGTTTCATTCATTTCAAAGCATTAGTTTCTTATTTATTAGAACTCAGAAAACCCGTGAAAAAAAATTAAAAAGGGTAATAGGGTAAACAGAAGAAAACAATGGAATTAGTTTGTGTTATGTCTATTTCACGGGTTATGTGATACCACTCTATTATCTTCAGAGTAGGTACCGGCGGTATCTTGGTATAGCTAGACGGCAAAAGGTCAAACAATTTTAGACTGTCACTGTTGCATTGAGATACACGCTCGGGGGTACACGCAACAAGTTATACAACAGTCGAAGCTTTCTGAGCGGACACTCGCGTAAGCGGACAGCTCCACTAACGGCCGCCTTAACAAAACCTCGTTTAAATTCTCCTCTTACGAGAATGAACTCCAGTATTATACGGATACTTTTTCCGCTCCGCGAGGGTGTCCGCTTACGGTTTTGCTTGTATGTATCAACCTGGTATCTTATCGTGTCTTATCCACGGGAATCTTCACAGTTCATTGCAGTTCCTTGGTTTAATATAATAGATTGGTTTTTTTTTAGACTGTTTGATACTGATCATCTAGATTTATGTTGAAGATCGGTTGGATTGCATTTTTAAATCCATCATACAACTGTCGTTCGTGTCGTGATTTTTATTCAATGTAAGCAGAAACTCGTAAGAGTTAGTGATGTCAGTCAACTGATGCAATCTACACCGACAACAGTTCTCCCGGACCGGCTCGACATGAGCCAAGCATTTTAGTGATATTAGTTTTGGCCCAAAATAGATGTTTACCTTCACAGTCAATCTTTCTCCTGAAACACTTTGAGTGTTGAAAGTAATTTCGTGATTGCTTTGGTATGGCATTGCTTTGCTTTGTGATTGGCTAAAAAATCTCGCGCCACTTTATCCACCAATCAGAAGTAAAACCAAAACCAATCGTGACTTGCTCGCATGCGTTTTCCCGCGCTTGGCACCGATGCATTTGCTTCCAGTTCTGATTGGTTCATTGGATTGTCTGCGTCTGTTATGATTGGCCAGAGATATTAGTTTGTTTTTTTCCTGAGCCAAGAATTGACATATATACCCACTTTTATGATACATGAGAAGGCCATTGCATTTTCCTCTTCTACATATGTATCTAATTTTGTTCAGCGCTGTATTCTTATCGTATATGGAATACGAGTTGTGTTGTATTGATCGCAATGTTGCCGCATTGATTTGTCATGTCTGAAGCATATCGATCGAGAACACGATATTTTAGTACACAGCTTACAGGGTATTGCATCTTTTCTGTAAAGCTAATACTTTAGAACCAAACAGGATAAATACAGTAGACGTGATGAAATGTAATCATATTTCCAAATTTTGTCTTTATCTTCCATGATTTAATTCTTGTATAATATTGCGAAATTCTCCTTGTCGATTCTTGTATATCACTGATCGAATATCATACTGTAAATTTAGTAACTAAAGAAGACTGGTCTGGCCAACTGGAAATCAAATTGTACGAAGTAAAATAAACTGAAGCAGATCCTCAAGGATCCTCAAGGATTCAGTGTACAAGCGACGGGATTCTCGTATACGTTTTCTTGCCATTTATCCAGTTCTACGATATTTCACCACGTATTTACTTGCACTGGCCTGAGTAAATGAAGGGGGTTGGGGGGGGGGGAGGTGGTCGTGAGAGCAATCGTCGGATCTGAGAACATGGCAAGATTCCAAATAGGACAATCCTTCATTCGCAATAGTGCCCTTATTTGAAGCTGGAAAAATTTTCCATAATTTTATGGTCAAAAGTTGAGAAGCAAAAAAAGGGGAAAAAATGAAAAGCCAGTCCTGTGGTATAATAGGTTCACTCATACTTCAGGGTTTTATCTAAACGCTAAAAACAGCAGTCTACATCTTTTATCTTTATAAACAATACCACCTACAAATAAAGCACAAAAGTTTTTATTTACGTGGCCACACCTTAGGATTTTATCCACAGACTCGAAAGTTAGAACCACCTTGTACAACATAATAAACAGCACCACACTCAGTGAAAGAACTGCTCAGTAGCTTTCATTTGAATGATCACACTTTAGGATTTCATCCACAGACTCGAAAGTTAGAACCACCTTGTACAACATAATAAACAGCACCACAGGAAAGAACTGCTCAGTAGCTTTCATTTGAATGATCACACTTTAGGATTTCATCCACAGACTCGAAAGTTAGAACCACCTTGTACAACATAATAAACAGCACCACAGGAAAGAACTGCTCAGTAGCTTTCATTTGAATGATCACACTTTAGGATTTCATCCACAGACTCAAAAGTTAGAACCACCTTGTACAACATAATAAACAGCACCACAGGAAAGAACTGCTCAGTAGCTTTCATTTGAATGATCACACTTTAGGATTTCATCCACAGACTCAAAAGGTAGAACCACCTTGTACAGCATAATAAACTGCAGTACACAGGAAAGTACTGCTCAGTAGCTTTCATTTGAATCGGGTCACTGACTCACTGTATGATTTCATCCACAGACATACGCACTGACATACGTGAGAACCGCATCACATGACTCAGATGCGACTCAGGGAGTGCACAGAGTTCAGTTGCTCCTAAGTTTACCACGTTTGTGAGATCAATATTGATCTCCTACAGGTCTCTGTCAAGTTTGTGTGTAGAGGCACCAAAATAGTTTTAATCTGTCTGAGAAACTACCAAACAACAACGTTCAACTGATCCGAGACAAGATTTGTTAGTCCCATGTTGTCCAGATTTTATCTTGCATAAATACGTACAATCGCGTTTGTTTCGGGTAGATCAAATAAAACTCAGTAAGAAAGAGATTATAAAAGTGTACAAACGAAAATAGTTTATGCTGAGATGTGTTAATTATCTGTTAAGGATGCAAACATCGCCATAACATGACGTTGCTTCTTGAGGGGGGCCTTAAAAACACCAAGCAAATGACTTTGTCAATACCCCAAAGTAGCATAAATACTCCAATTCGGGCTCTAAGATAGCTGAAGACGATCGCTGATAACCTTGTTGAGGTTTTTCGCTGCATACGTGACAGACTGCCAATACGATAAGTAAACTTCTATTGTTCATTGTTCAAAGACAGGATCGTGGGAACAAAAACGTTTCTATAGCAACCTTTGATCGAAGCCGCAATAGCTGAAACCAGCGCGAGCCAGCATCAATCATTCAGCCCATCAATCAATCAATCAATCAATCAATCAGTCAGTCAATAAATCAGCTTCGTAAAGAAAAGAGCTTTATTTATACACATGTATTTTAAAATAGTTTATACAAAATGTGGAAAGAGAAAATAGTGAAAAAATAGCAAAAACATTGCTGCGTCGACAGCTGTCTGAAAGTAAACAAAGTTGTGAAATAACGTGCGTACCAGATCACCCAGAATTACACTACATTTTACTATATATCTTGACAAGGCAAGCTAGAGGCATGAAGAACAAAATAAACTAAAATGTGTAGATGTTTTTGTGCCCGATATTTCGGGCTTAAACACAAACCTTCGACAAGAGCTTAAACATAAAAATGAGTATGTACGTAAGGATCGATACAGTTTGAAAGTTATAGACATGGAACTGACTTTAAAACTAAATGATTTGCCAAAAAAATACCAAATTTCATTTTCTAAAATGTTCACAAGCAAATGGTACCATGCAAAAGTTCTGCCAAAGAGGTTTCATTTGAATGGCCATACTGTAGGATTTCGTCGACAGGCTCCGTTAAAAGTTAGTAAAACACTACATCTGTCAAGTGATCCCTTCGCAATATGGGACCCGTTTCATAGCGGTACTTCCTACGACTCTGCTAGCAGGGTATATAGCGGTGAAACAAAATTGGAAATCAAATTACGATGCAGATAGCTCTAAATCAATGAAGTCATTTCAAAACTAAGTGACCAATACATTGTAGAACATCATGGGTTTAAATTTTGATTTTTGGCACAGTTGGGAGTTTAAGGGTTAATCTTTTTGGCAACAGTTCTTCAAAAGTACTTTAGCGTTGTGTGATGTCTAATCTGTCCGTTAAAACGTGTCTCTCAACGCCACAACAAAACCTCCCAGCTTATTTCACGAAACAGGACACCCTTTAACGACAAACAGCACTTTTAGGACTTTTAAAACAAACACGATTGCACCTGCGTAACTTTTTTGAAGCCGAGTGTGTCACATTTTCTAGAACCCTTTCCCTCCCAGCCTCACAACAGTGCCATAACAAAATTCAAGAAAAATCCCAAATTTAATTTTGCAAAATATTGAAAAACAAATGGTACCATGCAAAAGTACTGCTGAAGACATTTCATTTGAATAGTCACACCATAGGATTTCGTCAACTGACTCAAAAGTTAGAACTACACTACATGTCTCCATAATTGACTCTGGGAGGGAAAGTTTCTTCATTCTATAACTGTTTAATGCATAAAGGGGGAAAACGCACGTTCAAATCTACTGTCTTTCTTCAATTTGTTCTTTTATACAGTTCATATACGGTACCGACGGATTCGTCACATAACCGTAATATGATTCTTGTGCATTGCGCTAAAATTTACCAAGAAACTCACGAATTGTATTTGCAAATGTGTTTTTTACAAGTCGCTTTGAAATAAAACTCTGCTGTTTTCCTGCGCGACAAACCTAAGGAAACTAAGAAATCGATCAATCAATCATTCGACCTTGGATTACATGTCATTACTTACGCTTCACCGCTCCAGTGCAAAATAACACTATTCTCTTGTATTTTATTGCGCAAAGTTCATCGAAACTGCAAGCCTTCGCTGGGGAAAATATCGCACACTCGCCAGTTTCAAGAAAATCATAGTAACATACCATATATTAACAGAAAGCATAATTAATATAGTTTTCGATAAAAATATAAGTTTAGCTACTTTTTCTATGAGCCGAGAGCCAAAAACCCCGCAGGGAACGAGAATTGTACAATCGAATTAATCAGGCATCTAATGTCACGCCAAGAGCAAAATAGCTGCACAGTGTAATTCACAAGGCATTATTAGCAAAACATTGTCAGGCTTTTTCGATATTCCGATTCGTTACCTAAATACCGGCCTAGATATCCACGTCCAAAGTTGGAGTAGCTAAAAACCTGCAAGCCTTTTAAAAATGGTCGCCGTAGTTCCCAAAATATTTTAAACTGCATGGTGAAAATTTTCTGATACTGTTTTATTTATCATTCAAAACACCTGGAATGTGTTGGTCAACTTTTACGAAAATCCGTCAAGCCTGTTTTCGCTCGTAAAGTTTCGTAAACAACATGCTTCACCGCAAGAGATTTTATCACCTCTTAACACCGCGAGCCAATGAATCAGCAGCGTTAACTACAATAGAATAGAATAAAATAGAATTCGCGGGAAATTCAGTCACGTTAACAAAATCGCTGAAGTGCGCAATAGACAAAATACACCAACAATTATCCGATGAGTGAATACAAGTTCAACGTATATTTATTTTCAAACCCACTTTCTGAACAATTTTGGCTTTTTTCTCCGAAAGTGTTAAGCTGATAAAGCCGGATTGCCGCTTTAATGCCGCGAAAAGTTCCCTGATCCGATACGGAGGCGGCTAGTCATTTAGAAGATTATGACACTTTTGTGATTTTTTAACTTTTCAGTTTTAAAATGCACTTTCTTAAAAAAAATTGCGCCAATTTAATGTTGGGATAAACGCTAAAAAAACTTTAACATGCAAGGCTCATCAGACAGCTGAATTTGTTCAGTTCCTTTTAATATTGCCTAATATTTCGGTTAGACAAAACCAACTAAGTTGATCGAATGTTTGTTCCACGAAAGTAAAGAGTACCTAACGAACAGAGGGAGTTTGATAATTTACATCTTGTATTCTTTTTTGGAAAAAAAAGGAACGTCTGGAGGCGGTGTTCTGCGTTATTAAAAAAAATTCTCAAGACTGAGGCTTCCTTCTTGGAAGAATCAATAACTTGGGCCTCTTTACTTACGGCCAAGAAACTTCTGCGCTCGCAATATCGCGTGATGTTATGGTCCGCGCGCTTTCCCGCCGATTTGCTTGTTCTTCTCAATGGTACATTGTTCACTCTAGACCGGTAATCAGTCGGCCACACAGATAAAGCACGAAAATCAAGTGGTAGGATTTCATGGTGCTTCAAATGTGGTTATAGTTCTTCAATTTTAATTTACTTTTTCTGCGAGGAGTCGAAGTGAGCAATTGCGTGCAGAAACCGAATTGCTTGGTAGACGGAAAAAAACAAAATAATTGATTGTTAAATTTGCTAATTTGTAGCCCGCGGTGAAAAAGCATCGGCCGTTGCGAGATATCAGCAAAAGCGAACAATCAGCGCAGAAAATTGAACATTAAAACCTTATCTCTTTCTCCGTGCTGTAATAAATTAAAACGAGCAAGCGCTGTGCCAAACAAACCATGCCGAAAAACGTGAGTGAAAAAGTGTGTAATCGCAACCTCAAGCAACAGACGTATTTTCACGGGAAACAAAGTGACTTCCGGTGGACTGACCTTAACATCACTCATTACCAGACGGTTGGCGACTGGTCCGTCAGGGGGGGGGGGAGTAGATAAACACAGATATTTGAAAAATAATTTAAAGTCAAGTACGAAAAGCCTTCCTTCTATTCTCTTTTTCGTGGATTGGACCGCATTTCGCTCATCCTTATGGGGAGGGTGCCGTGCAATGGTCGATAATAAATCCGCCGGGATAGACGGCGATGCCAAGGAGGAAAGAAATGACAAGTTATTGTTTATAAGTGTGAAGCGCAGGAAACCCGCCGAAAATATCGTAAAAACTTGGGGTAGTAAGTAGAAAAAGTCGGAATTGACAACGGTAACGTTTTCGTTAAAGACCGTCATATGCCATTTTCTTGAACAAAACGGTACACTTCCCCGCACCCCTCCCCCCTTTCTCGGATAAGCTAAGGCCTACGTGACAGGCCGTGCGTGTTGTAAAAGTTCAGAAAACCAGAAAATCTAGGAAAAACGGGAAAAATCCCACGCTAAGCTACTGTTCACTGTTACCGCTCGAGAATAGCTAAGGTGTAGTTTCCTTCCCGTGTTCTCCACTAAATGCACTGACCGCAGATGGCAAACAAGGCCTCCAAACAACAAGATTTGATATTTTATCACTCGGAGCTTGTTTACATGTAATTGGCATTGTTTCGCTGTATTTTGTACCCTGCTAAGCATCAGAAGGTTGACCGCCAAATAAATAGAAGCTTAGACACGGCTGGCGCGCTTTTTGACAGTCAATTAGCTAGTCAATGAACACGTTTCTCTGCCATTATAAAGACACTACTTTCTAGAAATGACCAGAAGTTAGCATAAAACTATCTCAAAAAACCCACGCACACGCTTTGCTTGCAAGTATCGCGGCGCAAAACGTCCACGCGCTTACGTCGTTCTCAGAAATAGACTCGCACAATGCTGTCTTTCATTGCTAAGCTATCGTTTGACCAGCCGCGCAAGCTAATTGGCTACCAGATACAGTTGTCATAACAACCGAATCTGCGACTCTTCATGACGTCACGTTCCCACCCGAAAACCAGGCCCCCCGCGACGCGGCGAAATAATAGCGTGTAGTTCTAGTATGTATATATTTGATACTGACCTTGCTATATAACAGTTTGAGTGATTGTCGCGCTAACCCGCGATTTACTTTTTGATGTGTCAGGGCCTTAGTAGAGAAGGCACAGAACGTAACGCGTACACATTTCACTAACAATGGAACGAAAAAACAGCAATTGCGTGGTCCATGTTCGTCAGGATTCTGATAATGACCTCGAAGCGCTCTTCCATGTCGTCAGCCCTGCGACAGTGTCCAAGCCACTTCCCGAAACAAACCCGTCGAATTCGCTACCGATGCGAATGCGGAAGCTGCCTCCTTCGTTCTTTAAGCAGCCTCCACTGGATGGAGGGCTGTCTCCCGATCAGGACCATCCTTCAGGTCTGACAATTTCCCACTCGAGAGCGCATTCGTCGCCGGCTTCACTAACAGTTCCTACAAGTCTAAAAGGACCACCGAACCACTCCTTGAGCGCAGTTGTTCATCAGCGATCAACCTCGTTCGACAACACTGCTTTACTCGAGGAGCCCGCGCAAATGCCTCCTGGATGGGAAATGAGAACAACTCCGAACGGTCAACGCTATTTCATGAAGTAAGTCTCTTAGCGCGTGTGGTAGCTAGTGTATAGTAAATTTCTTAACTCAACGTCAATTAAACTACCTCTTTTAAATATTAAAACACACGAACAGCAACATCAATGAGAAGTCAATTTCTTTACATTAGCGACGCTCGATGTGTAAAGCGGCTCATTACAGCGTAATGGTTTCTCGAGTAGAGAAGTTGCTGTGTTTTCAAAGTTGGTTAGTGATTTGGTGTTTTATTGTTTTGGGAGCCAGGGATCATTTGAAACCTGTTTTGCTTTATAATACGTGTCTTCAACGCTCAATATGGCGGGTAGCCAATTTGGATTTGACAGTGTGTGTAAATACGTTGATTTCACGTTAGTAAAATTAAAGCCCAATTGTTTCTCCTCCGCAGTCACTTTGACCAAATAACAACTTGGCTAGACCCAAGAAAAACACAATCAACTTCCAATTTGAACAGCGCACAGACCGCGGCTAACTTGCCCGACGGTTGGGAACAAGCGATAACTCCGGAGGGCGATATTTACTATATCAATCATTTAGAACGGACCACAAGTTGGGTCGATCCGAGAATCGCGATGCACTGTCGAAGCCAGGAGAACCTTCGCGGGTCGACAATGCCGCCGGGAATGCCGCCTGAAATGCATCGACACAGAACCATACAACTTCACCGCCTTCAAAGAGAACGCGAGCAACTTTTGAAACGACAGCAGGAGCTATTGAAGCAGGAGATCAGATTGAAACGCGATATTCTCGAGGAGGGAGGCACAAAGTCTTCACTACTCGGAAACTTGACACGAGAAGTGTCTCTACTTTCCGCTCAAGACAACGCGCCTGTAACAAATGGTGGCCACATTAGAGACGGATCGCTTGATTCTGGACTGGGTATGGGAGGAGGGAACTATCAGTTCCACGATGTGGAAATGAACGATTCACAACAGCCCATGTTCGACGCGAATTACAACTCAAAGGAGACATCTTTTCGAGCAGATCCGGGCCGCAGACTTCCCGAGATCTTGGACTTGCCCGGTACAAATGTAGATTTGGGGGTGATGGAGGGAACGGATACCTCCACAAATATGGATACTGATGATCTCGGCGTAGGTTTGGACTTCAATTCAGACATGCTGAACGACGTTGAATCGGTGTTAATAGCCCCCGGAAACTTGACGTGGCTCTGAGCTGAGCGCATCTTTATAAACTATAGATGTTCAAGTGACATTTTTAACAAAGTGTTTAAGCTAAGTGAGTATATAGTAGGTTTTAATACTAGCGCGATCAAACCATTTTTATACATTTTTTTCATACGTGTATGATCGGGAGTTTAAGTTTATCACTATAAGAAATTGTTTCGCAGCGAAACTTGGAAGTTCGACTCTATAGTCGACAGGATTTAGCATTTTTGTTATTGTTCAAGATTAACCTCATATTTTTTTAATGAAATCGCTTAAATAGGAGTCGCGACGTATACGAGTTAAATGGCAGGAGAAAAGGCTCGAGTTTCCGTTGACAATTTTATAGTGTTTTTTTTACTCGATTTTCACCCATCTGTCATTTTGCATAATCGAGTGGAGCGATAAAATATGATCTTTTTTTTACTCCACCCACGGAAAAACCCTATTGTTCTTCGCTAATTACACAGCGTCAAACGCTAGACTTGCAAAACGTCTCTGCCATTTTAGTCGTAACATATAATTCATATAACATAGCATTTGAGTAGAGCCGAGAGCTACGTAAGTCCGAACTTAAGAGTTTGCGGTTTATTAAAACGTCGTGACAAGGGTAGCTTTTTGTTTATAGGTAGGCGAAATTGTAATGGTTCATTAACCCGTAATTAGAACAGCTAGCCAATGTGCTGTTGTTTGAACTTTTAAAATTTCGTAAAAGAAGATAACAATTCTCCCGATAAAGGGCATATATGTAGCCACGATACATCATCAAATTTTATTTAGATTGTCCGGAACGCGCGATTGTTGTTAATTTTCTAATGACGAGTCTTCATAAATTCATGTTAGCAACGCGGTTCGAGGTCTCCTAAATGTAAATAATATTCTCTTTTTTTATAGTTTAGCATTTATTTTTACATATCAAAACGAACCGAAAGGGGCATTCATGTTGAGAAGATACAAAGTTAATTCTGCGTGCAAAGCGATGGGCGGGCGATAAAGCGTTCGGGAAGGCGCCTAAGGAATATTAGCTAACTTTTGGACCACAATGGAAGTATAAAAGTATTGTTGTTTTAACTTCCTTCCTCTGTGGCTTAAAGCTAGCCACACACATTTTCCGCTTGCTGCTAGTAACGAAGAAGTTAGCGGGGCGGTAAGCGATTGTTTATTTTGCCTTTCGTAGCGTGCCGCCAAAATTATTCATATTTTCAGCTGATAGGTGCATGGACACCCCTTGGAAATAAATAAACAAAATGTCTATATTTTTGCAGAATCAAAACAGCGACATTTTCATAATGTTCTTTATATCGAAGTGTTTCCCGGAGAAACCGTACACAATAAAGTATTTTTATTAATAAAAACAACAGCTGAGTTGTACTTTGTCATTGCGACGTGATAACCCTCGAGTAAATGCGCAAGATAATGTATTGGCTCTCATCACGCTAGCGAAGTTTTGCATAAGAATTGAACATGAAAACTAATTGCCAGCAAGTAGTGACTTTGTTCACGTTTCAATTCGGGTCATGAGTCGTAAGCCTAAATAGTCTAGACAGCTAAATTTCCATCGTGGTGAACTGTTTTACCAGAAAAACACGCAATGTCACCGGACACTCCATTTTGCGTGGAGATAGCGCACTGAAAGCAGTGTATTCGCGCGAATGACGTAATTGCTTCATTTCTAACAACTCTTTGCGATCGCAACGGGCGAAAGAAACGAAAACAAAACAAAATCTTTGTTTGCACAACTGGGTATTTTCATGCGGCGTTTGCGATCTTAAACGTAGGTCCAAGCGCAAATTGAAACTTAATCGTGCCTGAATTACGTTATCGGTAAACATATTTCCGCCTTGAAACACCATCGTTAATTTCTCAATTTACGCGTTACGTATTATTACATTTATTCCTGAAAACGTGCTAAAAAGCGTATTACAGAAGTTTCCGATTGGAAGTGAACAAATACAGCCTGGAAAAGAATGAATGACTCCTGGTGACTTTAAAATAAAATTCACGTGTAGACGAAAATTTCCAATATGATCATATTTGAAAAAGAAGCTAAAAATTTATAGAACAGTATTAAATCAGCACAGAAACTTGTTCAAAAGGCAATTAACAGGCGCTGTTTAATTCCGTTTTGGAAAAATTATTTTCTAACACAAAGCACTAAATAGGCGTACAGCTTCAACGAACATTACATAACTTTACCTTTAGAATTTTCGAGCCTCGTGGTTGTCTCGCAAGCCGCGCGAGGAAACTAACCGTAGCGCGCGAGTGTTACGCTTCAAGCACATCTGACGATCGCTGAAAATAGAAGGGCTGCTTTTAGATAACAACACTCTCTAGAGTAAATACTTTGGAGTAAACAAAAGTTTAAATACATCTTTACACATGTAAACGTGAGTTTTAATGCGGTACTCTCTCACAGATAAGCTAAAAAAAGTCATTTATTAGTTCATGTTTGTTATCCCAATCTGAAACCATTTTATTCAACCGTCTCCCGTTAACGTTTTACATTGCATGACTTGGCACCAAAGGAAATCGCTTACTGATTGGTTTAGGTTTAATTTGGAAGAAAAATTTTGTGGTTGAATTAACCAAATCCAGACACCACATGAAACTGATCTAATTTCTTTCATGGTTACAGTTGATTCACCGCCACGCTATGCGTTATTCATAAAAGTTGTGGACCGTGAGAAAATCAGACAGATTAAAATTTATTTACCTTTACCCCAGTCAAATCAAATTTACACGAAATTGCCAACTTTTTTAATTTAAACGGTCGTTTTTACAATCTACGCTTTTAAGTTGCCGCATTGCTGTTTAGAAGTACAAACGTGCCTTGTGAAGATTCTTAACACGTTTGTAACGTCTATTTTGCCGTTTAATAGAAACCATTAGCGTCGCTGAGAAGTAAATCCTTCAAAAGAAGCGTAGGCGCTTTTTGACAAATGATGGACCAATTTTGAGCCCCACCCTGATTAAAGCTTCCGGTGTAGTGAACTTATTATTTCCGTGTAGGAGGTCTATAAACACGACAGCGGATTTGTGACATTTTAGCAAAACTAATCACCATCCCAAATTTTAGGTTGAAAAGTATACGGAGACAAAAAGCACCAGGTTAAAGAACTTCTCAATAGCTTTCATTTGAACGATCACACTTCAGGATTTCATCCCAGGCTCAAAAGTTCAAAAAAAAAAAGCCACCTTGTACAGTGTAATAAACAGTACCACAGGAGAGTACTGCTCAGCAGCTTTCATATGAAAATAAAAATGGTCACACTTTAGGTTTTCATCCACAGACTGACAAGTTTGAACCTCCTTGTACAGCATAATAAACAGTACCACAGGAAAGTACTGCTCAGTAGCTTTGATATGAATGGTCACACTTTAGGATTTGATCCACAGACTCAAACGATAGAGCTACTTTGTACAGCATAATAAACAGTACCACAGAAAAGTACTGCTCAGTAGCTTTCGTTTGAATGGTCAGTCTTTAGGATTTTATTCACAGACTCAAAAGTTAGAACCACTCTGTGCAGCATGATAACAGTACACAGGAAAGTACTGTTCAATAGCTTTTATTTGAATGGACACACTTTAAGATTTCATCCACAGACTCAAAAGTTAGAACCACCCTGTACAGCATAATAAACAGCACCACAGGAAAGTACTGCTCAGTAGCTTTCATATGAATGATCACTAGTGATTTACAGAATTACCTTGTGCAACCATAATAAGAAACACAACAGGAGAGTACTGCTTTGATTTGGAAGTCATATAAATGCATCCACAGACGCAAAAATTAGATCAATCTTTCTCATAAGTACTCACTCTCATGATATCATATATTACAGTGACACAGGATATAGTTAATTATGGACTCAAAATGGTGACTTTTATAATGATCTATAATCGTTCGTCTCAGTGATTGGATTATATTACGTATTCGAGATGGGGATCATTTGCCGGCCGGGATCATTTGCCGGCCTGTACAGATCGTCATGTTAGCTTTATGTTATCAACACCAAAAGTCGCTGATTCGGAAATCCTCAGGAATACCACTTGAAGAGCTTCAAGTATTATCGAATGGATATTGGTGAGATAACTTCACGTAGCACTGGAATATCGTACGTTTTAGTTTCAGTTCAGTATCGATTTTACCGCAGCTTTAGCGACATTCCAAATGATTGAAACAGGGTGAGTTTAGAGACGAATAATGAAACCAGGAGCCTTTCTCAGAATCTCTCATGTTCATTCGCCCAACTAGGGGATATTATCTTGCAAATTCTAATGATCGACATCTATATTCTCCTATCTATATCATTGCATTCTCAAGCAGATAGGCGATGAGAATAAAGAAACCCATAAACTATTGGATGTTATCTTGATACAACAACAAATTCTCACAACAAGCATAACATAAAATGAATGAGAAAACGGTAAAGGGAATTGATGTTTTGAACTTGGGATAGCTTGGATTCCGAACTGAGGTAGTTGTTTCTGTTTAGTCCAAGTAACAGACTTCGCTTCGGACGTAAACTAAATATTCCAGTTTTGTCCTCCCTTGATGTATGGTTTCTGAGTGGAAGATTCAACACAGTGTTTTTTTGATTGTGTCTCAGATAGGTTTTCACTTGAATTTGGCGTAAAACCAGATTGATCAACGTTACTGATTACTTTGGCCAATCACAACAGACACTGAATCCAATGAACCAATCAGAACTCGTAGCAAATACATGTAGCCGGCGCCAAGCGCGGGAAAACGCGTGCGAGCAAGTCACGATTGGTTTTGGTTTTACCTCTGATTTGTTGAGAAAATGACGCGGGATCTCTTTTAGGCCCAGGTTTACAAAGTGTAGCAATGCAAAACCAAAGCAATCGCGAAATTAATTTCCGTCAACCAGCACTCAATTGAAAACTGGCCTAAGTGATTTGAAGTGTTTTGGTTTTATGCGCATAAGCTTTTTCAGTTTGGCTTGTTCTTTATCTTCTTACTTGAACATGCCCTATATATAGCCTACCAACGCAACGTGGGCTTACGGTGCGCACGTTTTCCCGCGCTTGGCACCGGTTGCACGTTTCCCGCGCTTGGCACCAGTTATAGAAGAAGAAGAAGAAGAAGAAGAAGAAGAAGAAGAAGAAGAAGAAGAATGATTCGTTTATTAAAATCAATACTTGCAATCCGTAGTAGTTAAGTTTTATGTTTTCCCGATGCCTGTTTCCCGCCACTGGCACTAATTGCGGTATGTTTATTTTTATTCCAGAGTCCTGTTGCCATTGGCGAAGGCTTTTAATTAAAAGTACCCGGAAAAGTACCAATGATATATTAGTACTCCTTGTACAAAGATAGCTTCAGAAACAATATACGGAAAATGGATTCAAACCCTAGCGCGATATTAGGAATTTAAAATTTCCGGTGTCTTTGATTTATAACCTTCTCAGCGCTCTTTCATCATTGTGTCATATATGATATATATTCTTGTGTGATATATGCATTTAATATGAGATCGTATGATACTGATCCTTTTCCTTAACACATCGGTGGTCGTTTATGAGGCAAATAATTTCAATATCTTGGACTTATATGAGTTCAAATGACTGATGATTCAGTACGTAACTACAAAGTCACTGGTCTCCCTGTTTAGAGACTTTTTAGCATTGAGCTTGTTAAACGAATTTATGCTGAATTATTAAAGTTTAGATCACCCCTCGCACCACTTAAGTTGGAAACAGATAGCATCTTGAAGAATGCAAATGAATAAAATATCGACCATCTATTAAAACTAGAAAAAAGAAATTACAGGAAGTCATTCATCAGTTTCCCATTTATGTAGATATTAAAAGGTTTTATGAAGGACAAGAAATGCGTTGGTTGATAACGATGAATTTCCTGTTCAAAAATATAACAGCTAAGAGTCACGTCTCAAAAGCCGCCTTATCGATAATACTAGTACGGCAAATTTCCAGGTCGGTTTTTGTATTTGCCTTTCAGACTGCAGCAGGTTGTATTCCCTATCTCTGTCTGAATCGCGAGGCTGTGAAATTGCGGTGGGATTCTAACACGACACACAAGAAAATCGTGATTACTTGCCTGACGTAAACGTTTCCCTTACTCCATCAACAAGGAACAAATTTTAAGTACTGCACCAGAGTCCGTTGTGTATACAACGCGTTTTTATTTATATTGGCACATTCACGACATCAAAACCGGTTATGCTATTGAAATAAGAACTAAAGCTCTCATGAATGTATCCTCAAAAACCACACGTTGAAACTAGCCTTTTCTTGGTCCCTCCCAGCCGGAAACTGCTTACCCATATAGTATTTTCGAAGATTTCTTTAACATGGGATTTCAGTTTAGCAAGAGCTAGTAGTCAATACTGATCGAGGAGTTGTTGAGTCTAAAATAGAAAAAGAATTCCAAAATTTTCCGCCGAAATATTGATACTGCTGCGGCACTGCGGGATCAAACATTAGAACATGGAATTCGAGTACTCTTCTTCCGTTGAATGCTCACTCCTAAGAAGTCTGTCCACTGACTCCAACTTTTGTATAGCATAACTTATTAATAAACAGCTCTACTACTCAATAGTTTTCATTTGAATGGATCCACAATAGGATTTCATCCAAAGACTCAAAAGCTAAAGTTAGAACCACCTTGTAAAGCATAATAAACAGTAACTCAGAGAAGTACTGCCCAATAGCTTTGATTCGAATGGATCCACTATAGGATTAACAGCTAGAACCACCTTACATACTGCTCAGTAAAGGTTTCATTTGAATAGTCACTGACGTTTGGATTTATTACACGCACAAATTTAAAAGCTATACTGGATTACCTTACACAGTAGTAAGTAGTACCACAGGAAAGCTGTGCTCCTCGAGTCGTTTCAAAGGGTTGCTAAAAACAAAGTTGCCATTTTGTTATGAAAGGGGAAAAGGATAAATAATTAAAGATCATTTCCGGTTCAGATAATGAGTCGTTTTTCAGCAAACATGATTTATGATCAACTAAAATACCATATTTAATTTTGTTGCCGGACTGACTATTAATATCAGATGAATGTCACACCAAAGCAATTTTTCCAGTCACCCTGAAAAGGTTATAATTAGAGCCACATATATAAAGAGGTTTTTAATTTGTATTATTGTTATTATTATTATTATTATTATTATTATTATTATTTATTTATTATTTATTTATTTATTTATTTATTATTTATTTATTTAATGAGGTTTTCAATTAAGTGTCGGAAGTAATTTCGCGGCTTTGGTTTTGTATTGCCACTTTATCAACCAATACTGGCTTTGTTTTCACCTGACTTCATCAAAATAAAATTTAAACAACGTCTTCTACACTGCGCTTCTTTTAGCAGGTTCTTCATTCACCAATGGTAATCGTCGTGCCAAGTTTCGTGCAAATACATTACATTGCTTTGGCCTTTAGGAGATATGTAGCATTTTAAAATTTTAGGCGGTGCAACTGAGCGTCTCTCATGTGCGAAAACTGAAACAACAATATTTTTCACTCAGCGAGGATGCAAATCGGATGTCTTTTGATTCTTTAAATTGCCGGAACAGAAACAATATATAATTTCAGAATTTCTTAAAAATGCAAATTCTTGACCGCCATGTTGCTATACCAAAGTGGTACACCAAAATGGCGGACGAATACAAAGTTCTCTAATTTTCAAAATATTATTTTCCCTATAACTCGGCTATTGATTGGTTCATTGGATTGTTTGCGTCTGCTGTGATTGGCCAGAATGATTACTTTGGTTTTGGTTTTATGGCGCTTGACACCCTGGATCCAGGTCCGTTCTCTAAATATCATGAGTGAAATTAACTGTATAAACGGTTAGAAGACTCGTTGTCGCGGCTTCGCCGTTCAAACTCGCCGGTTTTCACTAAAAAACCTCTAGCACCCAGGGAAGGCACTCGAATGAAAACTGCTCTAAACAAACTAATATTCAGGGTTTGAATCTTTGAGTGAACGCCGGATAGAATACATCTTACTGTGCAATTCAGTCCGTAATGTTTTCTAGCCCGACACTCGTTTCATATACCAATTTTTGGTGCTTACCAAACAAAGTCTTGTATGCGTTTTGTATGTATATGAAGGATTAGTTTCTAAAAACAATGTTTTGCTGCGCAAGTGAGAAATATGGTATAAAGAGAGTTGATAAGATAATTTGGCCACTACAAAGAGATTGAAAAAATGACGTTTCGAACGTTATCCCGTATCGTAAACGTGTATTTTACTTATGGCCTACACAATCATTTCTTGGCCGTCGTGTGGAGATGGGACTGGTAGGATTCAGGGGGGGGGGGGCTCATATCCATCTATATTAATTAAGTTACCCTAAAAAGTGATTTGGGGTTTCGAAAGCAATTAACCCTTATAAATTTGGAGTCAAACTTTAGGGCGTGTAATGTGATTCGATCTGCTGATAGATCTCGAGTCCGTGGATGAACGTGCGACGAATCAAATAGATGCTTTTCAGCAGTATTTTTTTGTGGCACTGTTTGGCGCACTATTCAGTACAAGAGCAAATTTGGCATTTTTAATGAATATTTAATTTGTCCGCTCTTTCTCATAAAGGGTTAAAATTTTCTCAAATGTTTATATGATTTTCTTTCTTTATCAGTAGCAACGCTTGATTGTCAGTTGGTCGAAGATTCTCGATTCTCACATCTCTTGTTATCGTTTTCTATAACTGGATTCTTAACTTTAAAGCCGACTGAGATCAGTATGCCAACACATTTTGGCAAACCAACAAGGTGACAAACTGAACCGCCAAAGGCCAGATATCTTGTTTGGTTTGGTTCTATTTGCAGACGGCTTAAACTACAAAACATATTCATTTCATTTTGTGGTTTATAGGGCGTGGTCGTATCTTTCGTAATAGAAAACAAAGGAGGGATGCGTTGAAGGTCTGAATCAGCAATGTTTGTCCCCATTGACCTCTTCCTTCCTTGAATCAAGTACTCAGTCACGATTTCACAGAGCTCTGAATGAAATAAATACTGTTAATAATACGATACCAATACTGTATAAGATGATTCTTCATGCAGTACATTTGAGCGTGTCAGTGGTTGAAATTCTTAAGTATGGTAATTAAATGAAAGCTATTGAGCAGAACTTTCTTTGGGTTCTGTTTGTTATACTGTACAAGATGGTTCTCACTTTTGGATGAAATCCTAAATTTTGACCATTCAAATAAAAGCTACTGAGTAGTACTTTCCTGTGTAAGGCTACTGCACGTCCTCGAGGTCCTCGAGATGCTCTTCTTTTTTTAGTTCTTTCCCAAGGGAAATTGGCAATTAAAAAAATGACTTGATACCCTTTATAGGGGGTATTGAAATTAAAAAAAAACGTTAACATCACATGAAAGAAAATATCAACCGATATGTTGACGTGCGGCCAGGAACTAATAGACCTTAGCATATCCGGTGAAACAGATAAAAAACAACGTTTAGTTACACGTTCCACGCTAACAGTGAAGACAACCGGTATTCCGGGGCAGTTTCTCTAGTTCCTATTGTTGCTGAAAAGATACTGCGATAGACGAGCGAGGAGGAAACACGCGCAAATGTTTGCTGACATGCAACTGTGCCTCGATGTGCCGTTTTCATTCTGTTTCAAAACCATGGCGTTAAAAACTCCGGATGCATTATGGTTTATTATCTAAACCGCATTTGCAAAGTACAAAAATTGGCAATTTCCAATTGACGAATGTACAATGGACAAATAAAGAGTACCGCAGAGTCACGGGGGGGGGGGGGGTACTCTCGAAAATTTGGGTGGGGGTGTGCGGCACCCTTCTTAAAACCCTTACCCTATTTCAGACCAAAATATGCGATTTTCCCTACCCTATTATTTTCAGACCTTAACCAAAATTCGATACCCTATTTGAGACCAGTCCCTTGCAGCACGTACATTCTGATACATGATTGCAGCTGCCTAGAAATCCCAGGAAGTGCTTCCGTTTGCGTAAACATTTGAGAAGGGTTTCTAATTCCAGATGTTAATCAAACCTCATTTCTCAAGGGATGAAAAAAAAATAGCACATCTTCTTAAAACCATACCCAATCATCCACACCAGAGTGTGCAAACCATACCCTATTTCAGACCAAAATGGTCAAAATCTATACCCTATTTCAGACCAAAACGGATTAAAAACCATAGGGCCGCACGTACCTATACAGCTTATGTAAGGGAGTACCCCCCTTGGGCGCAGAGTATTGCTGAATAGCTTTCTGTTTGAATGGTCACATGTTAGGTTTTTTATCCCCAGATTTCAAAGTTTAAACCACGTTGTACAGCATAATAAACAGCACCACAGGAAAGTACTGCTCAGTAGCTTTCATTTGAATGGTCACACTTTAGGATTTCATTCACAGACTCAAAAGTTAGAACCACCTTATACAGCATAATAAACAGCACCACAGGAAAGTACTGCTCAGTACCTTTCATTTGAATGGTCACACTTTAGGATTTCATCCACAGACTCAAAAGTTAGAACCACCTTGTACAGCATAATAAACAGCACCACAGGAAAGTACTGCTCAGTAGCTTTCATTTGAATGGTCACACTTTAGGATTTCATCCACAGACTCAAAAGTTAGAACCACCTTATACAGCATAATAAACAGCACCACAGGAAAGTACTGCTCAGTAGCTTTCATTTGAATGGTCACACTTTAGGATTTCATCCACAGACTCAAAAGTTAGAACCATCTTATACAGACTCTATACAGCATAATAAACAGCACCACAGGAGAGTACTGCTCAGCAGCTTTCATTTGAATGGTCACACTGCAGGATTTCATCAACAGGCTCAAACGTTAAAACCACCTTCTACAGCATAATTTATAAACAGTACCACCGTTAAGTACTGCCTAATATCTTTCATTCTGTTCATCATGCAGTGAATGATTTTATCCACGGATTCAACAGCTTGATTGGCAAGGAGTAGACGTTAATTAATTGGCCAACAGTGCTGAGCAAGACCTTCATCGACAGCGCCTTCTAATCTATGCACTGGAGTTAATGGGCTTAGGCCAAAGGCTAATGCTGAAAATAGAACTGAATCAAGTTCCCTCAATGAAGCCAGATTATCAAGCAAGCCCATATGTTTCTCTTCTTTCGTCCTGATGTATAGTTTATATAGCTTGGCCAAAGGATGCTCATGCTTCAATATGTAAAAGAGATAAACCCTTTCAATCCCAGAACTGAACCGTCGTTTATGTAAGTTCGTGGATGAAACCCAAAACTGCATGTAAAGTGTAAGTGTAAATGAATTCTAAAAGCCACGGATTAAACAGATTATAATTGAAACGCTATATTTATGAGTCACTTCTGCACAGCTTGCAGTGTTTGTTAATCTCGATTATCTCACAACCGTTAGTTTATCTTCAAATTGTCTTAGGTATCAGCCGAATCAATTAAAACATTAGTGCATCATAACAAGATTTAAAAAAACATGGTTAACAAAAGGTCTTGTCTGCGGCTTTTCATTACCGGTCTTTTTTTAGAAAGCATTTACACTGAACGTGCCTGAAAAATATTAGTCGGAAAGGGAACTTGGAAAGGGTTAATTATTTGACGGTCAATGCAACAATACGGCTTTCATTTGTTCTAAGCAGGACATCGAAAATGACACCGGGTAGAAAATGATCCGGTCTTTCCTGGACGCGGGTAAAAATCCGGAAAAAATTTGATTTGATTTACGTTACTTACACTTTCCCAACCAAATTTGGCTTACCTGCTTACCTGCTTGTACGGGGATGCTCCGCCCCGAGGTCCAAACCCTTACCCTTTCATATACCGTTTTTGACAGAAAAGATACCCCTTTCATATACCTTTCATTGAAAATGGTACCCCTTTCATATACCTTTCATTAAAAATGGTACCCCTTTCATATAGCCTTTACGTGCGTCTGTTCGATATATTTTGAAAGGCGCTTTTTATCATACTTTAATCACAGTTTTCCCTACGTTTTTTATACTTCAACTCCTGTTTTCGCTACCCTTTCCTATTCTTCGTGAAATCCCTACCCTTTCATATACTTCAACTCGTGAAACCCCGACCCTTTCATATACTTCTAGCCTCAAAAAGGTACCCCTTTTGGGCGGAGCATCCCCGTATAGCCCATTATAGGGAGTACCCCCCCCCCCCCCCCCCCGGGCTTACAGACTTCTCCTATTTCCTTTGATATAAACATATATAACAAGCAGTAGATCTAGAGATCATAGAAATGATCTGTCACGTGACAACCTTGTGTCTCCTTCCGGCAGACGATTTTCACACATCCTGTAAAATAGCAAGCTACATAAGAAAATTGATGCTCTGTTAAGCTAAGCGTTAAAAGTGCAAATATCTTCACATACGCTTTGCGTACATATGTTTTTTTTTGTCACCATCACCGTTCAGTTTGTTCCATTGATAAGCACGAAGATTAACTGGGATCAGGAGCTTATTAGGCTCCTGCTGGGATTAAACGCAACAAAGACCAAAGATTTAATCTAAAACAACAAGTTAAATATAGTATGGGTGGTAAGCACATGCACAATAGAACTGATCTAGAAGCAATTATCTCACGACTCAAGTTTTTTTCTAGAGAATTCTAATGAAGTCTGCTTTTTTTCTCGTTCCGACTCCAGACCTTTCTTTTAAGGCCGTGCGCTTTCTTACGCCAAAGCAACTCAAGCAAAACTTGCGCGGACTTTCGTGCAGTCTATCTATCCTGTTTGTTAAGAATATGAAAAGTTGTAGGATAGCTCCAGGTACTGTATTTATAGACTTTATTCAGTAGAACGACCCAATCAAACGTGGAAAGTTTCAACACGCGTGTCCATTTCGACTCGCGCGCGCTACCGCCACCGTATTAAGAGACGGACCATTATTTTTCTGGAGGGGGTGAGGGGAAGAAAAATTGAAAAAAAATGTTTGCAGGGCCTGAGAAAACAAAATTAATTGTTTACAAATATGATATACATAAAAAAATGTTTGAAGAGAAGTCAGATAAACTATCAAAAAATATTAGTTCCAAAACTAAAATATAAACTAAAAGTAACAAATTTTTGTTATAAATTTTCTTAACACAGGATCTTCAACTTGAACAAGCACAAAAATTTATCCAGCTGGGCATTTCAAAGTGGTCATTACAACTGCTTGTTGTTTTTTATTTCACTCACTGTTTCAATCTTTTCTCCTTGCCGTAAGGATCAGTTTGCAATTTTTACCTATTTTTACCTGGTCATTTTATAACATTAAAACAAATAATAAATTAGTAAATAGCTGATCCTTTTCTGAAAAACGGGAATATATTGTGGCAATTAAATCTCAACACTGATTTGTTTCCATTTCATCCAATTAAACTTCACATATTTTTTGTCAAAACTGTATTAAACAAATTCTTCAAACTCGGCCACCAGTATACTCATCACTGCTATTCACATATTTCAGAAGCCAATCGCTTACATGAACAAACACTGAACATTGCTGAGAAAGCTCTATGTGTGCAGGGGCGTGGCCAGGACATTTCAGAGGTACGCACAATCAATTTTCAAACCCTCTCCCTACCTCCTCCCCCCACCCTCAAGTCCCAGATCTTTCTTTTTTTTTCCGACTTTTTCAGGTACGCACGCGCATACGTGCGTACAGGTAGCTACGCCCTTGGTGTGTCTGACATATTCTGTGGCATTCATGAAATACTGCTATTATTTAATAACAAACCAAAGCTAAGTGTGCTACTGGGGGCTCGCAGCAATAAGGCGCAGGGAACCCAAGGAACCACAGGCAAACCAAAGATTAGTGTGCCACTCGCCTGGAGGCTCGCAGCAAAAAGTGACAGACAAAATGATTCAAGCAGACATTAATTACATAAATCAACGAAACTGCAAATACCGTGAACGATATATTACGTAACATTGGATAAGTACTCAGGACCGGTATTTTCATGGTATTTGCAGTTTCGTTGATTTATCATTAATTACATGTTCGTTGACATCTGAAAAACTTTCGCAGTAGAAGAAAAATAAACTGAAACAAGTGTTACTTAATTCTGTAACATAAACAAGAACTCTCTATTCATTCAATTAGGTACGTAAACAATGACTGTATTGTTTAAAATAAAAAAATAAAATGTTTGCACCGCAGGAAGGTGCTTTTGGAAAAAAATTATTGCAGAGTCACATAAATTTTTAAAAATTGTTTGCAGAGGAAAATTTCTCATCCCCCTCCCCCCTCCAGAAAAGTAATGGTCCGTCCCTTATTTTAAAAATCAAGCTTATCTCACGGTCTTTAATACTTATCTCTGCGCAGTTTTTTGTCTATGATTGGACGTTAATTTCTTCAAACGGTGAAAAAAGATAAATCAAGTCAGCCATTTTTGTTTTTACCTCCCCTTTCCCATTAAAAACACGTGTATTCGCAGGACATAAAGATTTTTAAATTGTAGTACACAAAGGGTATTTCCATTCGTTTAGTACCGCTGACTAAACCGTGGTTCAACACCGCCATATATGGAAATGCCCCATTCAACCGTTGTACAACCGCCATTTTTGAAAGGAAGTTTCATTTGGTTTTACCCAACTCGATGCTCGAAGAAAATCGGGCCTGTTAACGTCCAATTCAACGCTAGTTTTCAGAAAGAAAACGTACAGTAGGCTTACTTAATTAATTGCGCTTTTGGACGAAATGGATGCCGACAATTCAGGGACTTTGGACGCCTCCGAACATCAGAGCTCTAGACGTGAAGGTCAGTCTATAGATTTTGCTGTTTGAGAAAGCTTATAGTTTGAAACTTAAATTAAATTTAATATAATAACGTTTTTGCATGATCTAAGTAATAAGCTATGCAGAGTTTATGTATTTCGTATTTCTAGGTGTCTTAAACGTTTTGAATTCATGCAGCAAATATCGGCTTCTATGAAATTATTTTTAAGCTTAAATGTGCTTGCTTTGTACGTTATACATGTACATGTGTAAATGTATAAAACCTACTAATCGACAGGTGCCAATCTTTTAACTTCTTTTAATTTGAACTATTTTGTGAAGGAGCGATCATCTCTGATCTCTATCATGTCAATGTAGTTGACATTCAATAAATCTTGAACGTTTTTAAGCACAAATCATTGATGTCCTAGATTTGTTGCAACCATTTTATTTTGTTTTTAAGTGTCATCAGTAAGTTTAAGAATTTGAAATTTGAATTTAGGATGTAGCTCACCTATGGAAACTCGACTGTGTGTGGTGGGAAAAGAAAATGGCGAGAATCAAGAACTCTTGCAAGCAGCACAGGTAAATTAAGTTATTATTTTGGAATGTCATTCTTACCAGTATAGCATGTTTAAATTTTTATCTAGGAAGCCACTCACCTCAAGCACAGGGAACCCGAGTGCTTAATAGCTATATATTGTGCTTTATAGGTACAGTAAAATACAAATGTAATTTGTAATTTAAAAAAAAACATACCGTCATTATAGGCAGTTCATATTGATCAAATTCACAACTGGCGACAACAACGGGCCATAGTGGCTAGTTTAATTAAGCCATGTTTAAGGCCCACCCAGTGATGGAAGGACATCATGAAGTCTGGAATACTTAAGTCCCTGGCATCCTTGAAGAAATTAGTGTGTCCTTGCCACACCTTGGCCCAAAGTGCTATTCAGCGCTCAAGGTGAAAATGGGCCGTGGTGGACAAGACGAGCCAGCAGGAAAGTCTAGAATCACTTGGGATCAGAAAAGGGGCAGCGTTGTGAGCTGTGGGCCATTTCCCATCCTGTAGTGTGGTCGAAATGCCCAATATCCTAAGTGCTTCCAGACTTATATTGTTTTCTTATAATTTTCGGGTGGAAACTCCATTTCAGTTTTGCCATGGAATTTCCCGACATGCTTTGCGACAGTGGCAGATAGGTCCACTATGTGTGTTCAGGCACTTGAAATACAGCTTTGGGCAGCCCGAAGTGAGTCCTTGCTTGCCGGCCAAAATTGGGCAAGGTGGGCAAAGGCTTTGAGCCAGCAGCAGAGGACTGGGAATGCTTCATAGGAGGTCCATAAGGTAGTTCACGTGAAACTTAGTGGCTGACTATTGGCGATAAAATAAAGTGATTTTTCGGGAATGGACTTCGGGATTGTCTTTTTTTTATCTGAAGTGAAAATCAGCATAAAATCGAGAAATTCAGGTAAACTTTGGGATTAATTTTTTTAGCGGAATTTAGCAGGAGACATGGAGAAATATATATTTTTTTGCATACGTTATTTCTCGAAAATGACAGGGAAAAAAAGACAGGTAAAAACCCTGAACAATGTTTTATAATTTATTTGTAGTATACATGCCAAAAATAGACAAAGCTAAGTGAGAAAAATAAAAACGACCTAAAAAGCAACATAGGTTGGTTATGCCCCAAGCCCTGCAATTACAAATTACATTTTTGTATTTTACTGTCGTATGAAGTGCTGTGTCTAAAGTGGGCACTGTTCTGTTGGGAGATCATCTATGGGGGGAGGGGGGGTACTCTGTATATTTTGGGTGGTGATGTGCCTCTGGGACTCTAAAACCCTTACCCAGGGCTTTCAATAAGCACCGACGGCCGACGAAAACCGTCGGCTACTTTGCCTGGAGAAGTCGACTATTTTCCCCACCAAATTGAAGAAATATAAGAAACATTCTTTTAAAACTTGTTGATACAGTCAGTTACTCTACTCAAACGTGCTGCCTACTTCAAATTTTATTGAAACCCCTGCTTACCCTATACCAAACCACGCTCATGCAGCTACATTTTGCAATCCAAGTCTAGGAGAGGGGAATATTTAGGTTGGCTTTATATTCAGCTTATATCCAGATTTTTTTGTTAGCAAACAGAAAAACAGGGAAGGGCTTGTAACTTACTGGCATTTTAGGATAGCTTTAAAATAATATCCTGACAAACCTGTTTGAGCAGTTATCCCTGAACAAGTTTATCCAGTTCCCCTTAACCTCAAAAACCAGCATTTCAATATTCCAATTCAATCTGAATAAAGTGGATCTGTTTGAAAACCTTCTACAGGTGATGTAGCTTTCTTAGAATCAAAACATATTATTATTATTATAATTATTATTTCTCTTTTTGCAGGCTCTGAAGATTCCAGTAACAGTTTCAGATGATGTAAAGGAGGTATTGCAAATGGCAACAGATAACATTGAAATAGTCTTTGTATGCGATCCTTTTGAAGGAGAAGATTTTGAACACTTACGAAAAGAAGAGCAAAGAATCATTGGACCACCTATCGTACATGGATGCGCTAAACAAGAACAACCTCTGCCATACAATTCAAGACCTCTCTATTGTACTGTTATGAGCAATCACATTGTATGTTTCACTGGATTTAGAAAGAAGGAAGAACTCGGAAGACTTTGTAATCTTGTTCATCATATGGGTGGTAGTATACGCCGAGAGTTTAGTGGTAAAGTTACACAACTTGTTGCTAATTCAATACATGGACAGAAATACAGAGTAAGTATACTACAGCTGCTACAACTGGGCCATCAAAATATGACCACATCATAGTAATCTTTTCAATCCCTAGAGTGGCCAGAATTCAAGAAAAATAGCATAACCAGGGCTGTGCTCTAGCAGTGCCCAGAGGCCTCAGACTGCTAGCTTTTGTAAAGCTTAAGTGATGTGCACCCCAGATTTGCTAGTTGGGAGTCTTTGGTCACCCTGTGATTGCTCTAAGAGCACATCCTTGATAACTTTAAAAATCGTGATTTAAGAAATACCATCACAAAGTACTGCCCTATAGCCCCCTCCCTGCAGTCAACTTTCAAATGTATGGACAATTCTAAATAACTTTTATTAATGATTGTACCATATATTATGAACTCAATCAGAGAAATATGCCGTGATTGGTAGTCAAACATGTTTGACTGCTCAAAGTGGGTTGTATCACGGAAGTTTGACCGATGAAACTGTGCTTAACTATAGTCAAAATAATTTTTTTTTGAAACAAGTTTGGCTTACAGACATTGTTTTGTGATGAAGATTTATGTCAGCCACACTTAAGCACAGTTTCATTCAAATTTCGTTAACAACAACTGACTGTTGAGCACAAAAATATATGTAACAGGTTGTCAAGCTAAAAAGCTTTGATGACCAATCAATTTTTCTGGATTGATAGGCAATTACTATATATCATTTTTTTCATCATGTGTCCATGCTTAGATGAAAATCAGTAGTTTTGACTCTGGGAGTAAAATAATTGTTAAGAATGGTATTGACAACAATAATTTTATAGTAAATTACTGTAGATGAAATAATTTACTCATTAAAACTGTCAGCTTTCAAATAATCAACCCAAAGACATTTCCAGCAGAAATTCCACCCTTCCCTTAGATGACACTTTGTTCTGAATACACTAATGTACAGTTGTACACTGGTTGTGTTGTGGAGATTTGCCCTAAGTGGGATCAAACCCCAACTGAACATGAGCCAAATTTAACAAGAATGTAGTTGTAAGTGTTAAAAATCATTCCCATCTATGCATTCCTCTCTGTAGACTGCTGTGAGCCTGGGAACTATGATTATGACAGAGGAGTGGGTAACAAAATGCTGGGAAAGACGCCACGACCTGTAAGTAGAAATGTTAATTCTAAGTTACAATAGCTGCATCTTAGGCAAACAACACAATTGCTACTAATAAAACTGAGTTTTCCCTGGCAACTTTTTTCCATTTCATTGTTGTTGTTTTAGTACGAGAATGTGTCAAAGACAATGCCAATAGCTTATTAAATGTTTCTGCCCAGTGGCGTGATCATTTCAACTAAGACAAGGTGTTTATAATCACAGCCAGCATATTGATGTTTCAGTTAAATATTTTAGACCCTGGTTGGTGTTCCTTCCAAGTTTTGAACCTACAACCTTTGCTGTATAGTCTTATTCCCTACTAACTGAGCTGAGCAGGTGGCAGTTCATTGGAATGATCAGGAAGCACCATACATTACATTGTACATTTAAAAAGTACATTACATGTAATATTTGTAAAATAATAACAAAATAAATTCCTATATTTAAAGGGACACTACTCTAATGAGAATCTTTCAAGGATCTTTAAGGATCCTTAAAGATCTGCATGAGGATCCTGCGAGGATCTTACTGAGGATCTTAATAAAGATCTTTGCCAAGAATTTAAAGGATCCTTGAAGATCTTGGCAAGATTATTGAGGGTCTTTGCCAAGATCTTCAAGGATCCTTTAAATTATTGGCAAAGATCTTCAAAGATCTTGGCAAGATCCTTCAAAGGATCTTATTAAGATCCTTGAAAGATCCTTATAAATTCTTGAGGATCTTAAAGGATCCTTGCAAAGATCCTCACAAGGATATTTTGGTACGTGTAGGATCCTTGTAAGATCCTTTCAAGATCTTCATCAATTCCTTGAGGATCTTTGTAAAAAATTCTACAATAAATTGCAGATGAAGAATCTTTGAGGATCTTTCAAAGATCCTGTGAGGATCCTTTAAAGATCTTTATCTTTAAGGATCTTTGACAGGTCTTTGAAGATCTTCAAAGATCCCTGAAGATCCTGTGAGGATTTTCACCAGGGTATCCTGGCTGATATATCATGTTTTTATAGTAAGGCCAGGAGTTTGCTTTAAGCTTGCTTTATTATCTTGAAATAGGAAAGAAAAATTGCCAAAGTGATGAAAGCAAAGAAATACATGTACATGTATTAACAAAGAGATGAAATAACGGCTGAAAAGGTCAACATTCCACAAGAACGACAATTTTGATTTCTTGACAGATGGTCAAGAAATCAATTTTGATGAACAGTAATCCTTCAGTTAATCTCCAAACTATTGCTTCTGTTTTGTTCTATAATTTTTTTTGTTTATTAAATTTATTTTGTGCATTAATTTTGGTGGCATTTGGTGATATAACATGAAAATAAGGGAACGGAAATTTTGTATGTACCTTAAAATAGGAACACCACAATCATCATCCACAAGTGGATCATGATTGCAACTTGGAAAATTAATGTCAGAGATCGCGTTAACGCAAAAATCGTGCATTCTTATGCAAACAAAATGCAAAAAATGCATCATCCCAGGATGCAAGGTGTTGACTTGAAGAACTCACTCCACTTACTTTGAATCTTGAATAGAATGCTTGGGACCCCAATTTGACTAGACATGTGGGTCCGAGGACCCAGATTGAAAAATCCTAGTGCTATCTTTAAATGTAATTGAATTTTGTGGAGGGAGAACCTGCAGATGGTTTTCATAACCTGGCAAATAAACATCCAGTATAAATTAAACATTGTTAAACATTGGATTGTTTTGCAGGGGAGCAAGCGCATTGGATGAAGGAATGGTAAGTTTGTCTGTTTAAAAAACTGAAAAAATAAAAGAGCTGAGAAAATAGCTGAAGAATAAAATCATACCATTTTATTTTTTATCCTTCTTCCTTCTCTGATCATTTGATACAGATAACTAAAAAATGTCATTTACATTATATTCATTTTTTAAATGATAATGATACATCAAAATGTAATGATGTCACAATGATATATGACAGGAAAAATACAAGATGATGCCGTTTCATAGATGCTATCTTAGTTTCCATGGTTTTTCGGATGATGAGAAGAAACACATGGAAGAATCTACAGAGCAACAAGGTAAGTAATAAGTACTGCACAAAAAATGCCTTTTCAAATTTAAAAGAATAGCCTTTCAAAATTTTGTCAAAATTAATTTCAGAAATACTCGTATTGCCAAATTACAGTAGACTCGACCTACATCCTCATCTGGACAAATAACAAAAAAGTAATCATGGGAATTTGCAGTGGCACATCCATAGAACTGGCTCTTGATCCACTATTTTCAGAATTGGTTATTTATAAGTGTAGGTATGTTTTTCTGGAGAAAATCCATAGAACCTGGAGAAAAACTCTGAATAGAAACCAGAACCAGTAACAAACATAACCCACATGTGGTGAAGACCCGCAGGATTTGAACCTGGCTTGTCGTGATGGGAAGCAAGTGCTCTCATCACTGTGCACCTGATCCCTGCTTCCTAAAAAATATTGGACAGTATTGTGCATTGACCAGCTCCGGTATACTGCATCATGTAGGTTCTCCCTATTTCTTAGTGAATTTGAAGTAAATGTGATGTCTTTTGTAGGTGGGGTCCCTGTGGAAGCCAGTGATTCTCGCTGTACTCACCTTGTAGTGGAAGACAGTGTCACAGAACTACCAAGTGGTCTGCTAGACCAATCACATTGTCAAGCTGTCAAGCAAGAGGTGAGTGACAATACAAAATCAGCTGTAATTATAATATTTTTTATTGGCATGTACAGTCCATCTTTGTGGATAGCATGTCAGACTTTCAATCTGAAAGTTGGTGGCTTGAACCCGTTCTTTTCCGGCATGTAGAGGCGCAGTGATGTAGTGGTTAGCACACTGGACTTTGAGTCTGAAAGTTGGTGGTTCGAGGCCTGGTCCTGCCTGTCTGTCCTGGCTGTCTTGTTGTTCCTTAAGCGAGAAACTTTGCTCCACATTGTCTCTCTACCCAAGTGTATAAATGGGTAATGGCAACAAAATGCTGAGGGTAACCTTGCGATGGACAAGTATCTCATCCAGGTAGGATGTAGCAATACTCCTGGTTGCTTCATGCTACAGAAACCCAGTTCAGCTCTGGTTGTGTGGGCATCGTTGCAGGATGAATTGTATTGTATTGTATTGTATTGTATTGTATTGTATTGTATTGTATTGTATTGTATTGTATTGTATTGTATTGTATTGTATTGTATTGTATTGTATTGTATTGTATTGTATTGTATTGTATTGTACATCAAGCCAGCACTCGTGTCCTGTTTTGTTTCCCTAGCAAAAAGTGAATAGAAGTATTACATAACTGTTCCCCCCCTGTATAGGGTGTTAGTCCACTGATTTAGGTTACCTCTAAAAATTATATTGACCAGTTCCCATTATATACACCTGGGTGGAGAGAGGCATTGTGTAGCTAACAGCATGTATATACCGGTAAGAGAATGGTCTGCTCAGTGGAATGTAATCACCATCAAATTGTGCTTTTTCACTTTTAATCATGTTGTATGTCTTCACTTTCAGTGGTTTTGGGCAAGCATTCACATGGATGCATGTGCTGATGAGTCGCTGTATCATTTCACTGCTGTGGTTAGTAATAACAGTCATATCAGTTGATACATGTACACGTATACATACATATTACAAATCCTTCTAAGTCAGATTGTTTGACCATCCAGTGGTCAGCTATTGTGTTGTTTTCGTGGACCAGATGCAATACTCAACATTTTTTCTCCAACCAGATATGTACATGTAAATGGGTACCAGATGAGGACACTATTTCTGATATCTGCTTTAACATTGTTTGCATCTATGAAATATCATACACTTAAAGGTCCAGTATCACCCATTCGGCTTTGCGGTCGTTTGTTTTTGTTTTCAAATGACGAGCTTGCTCGTGACTGGCTTTTTCGGGAATTTTCGACTGCGTTAAATTCAATCGTCGAGACATTGGGCATGCAATGCATTTTGAGTGATACTGGGCCTTTAAGGAGGTTTAAAAAAAAACCTACAATAGTTTTCTTGTGTTATACATACGCCACAATCATAGGTTTGATTATTAAAACGAAGCACTCACGTTGTAACTTTGTCTATGAATGTCGCTTGCAACTAAGTCATACTGTCTAAGTTGGCCCTAACCTGCATGGCCAAGCATTCCGAAAGAAAGCAAACAGCTGCAAGAGGATCCACTCCTCTCCTCTCCTGGCTTGGAATGCCTATGTTGGTCCTTACATTATTAGCTCTGTTCAAAGTGTAATTGAAAGCTCATTAAAATGCTACCATTTTCAGGATCCCTCAGAACCAGCTGCTCAGCAAAACACACCTGTTGGCAGTCGGAAGAGAAAACGGCGCAAACTAAAGGACTCAGACCTCAGCGACTTGCTATCCCCAGACTCCCCTCTTTTCCGTCCGAAGCGCAAGAGTGGTGACCTGTTATCTGTGTCTGGATCTCTCCTGGAAAATTCCTTTGTGTCGCCAGCCACACCTAAAGGTAAGAAAGGGATAACAAAGGCCATGTTTAGTACAGTTTCAACCTTTCAACGCCAAGCTTTGGAAACCCCCATAGGGGTGTACTGACTGATTTCACTTGTATTGTGCTCTTTTCGTGCCTTTCTGATAAGGCATTTTGCTATGGGGTTGACTGGTAGATATGATGAATTTTTAAGGGGAGGGGCATTTAGTAGACACGGGGGATTTTTTAGATATGGGGTGTTTATTAGAGAGTGGGCGTTAATTAGGTCATTTACGGTAAGAAACTTTTCCTCCAAAAGTACAAACTTGTTGTCTTTTGTAAAGCTCCTTGGTGTCACCAATCACACCCAAAGATAAGAAAGGGAAGTTTTTTTTGCTTCTTTTTGCACCCCATACATTCACATGCCTCCCATGTTCTCTTAAAGAAAACAGCTGCTATGTAGGCCATACTCAGGGTTTTTGCTATTTTTGAACAAAGAGTGAGTCATTTGACATCTATGCCATTTTCATTTTGGAAGTAAGACTCAGAAGAGCTGTCATTAAGAGCCTGGGGTTGGGGATTTCCCTCAGCTACTAACCTTCTGAGCTTCAGCTTCTTTCAATGACAAACAAGACAATCCTACCAATAGAAATGTTTTTTCCCTGCCTACTTCAAACATTAGTAACAGCCCTGTGAGAAAAATGAACTTTGCATTACATACCCAAGAAGTGAAGGTTTTTTGACCAGCCTCAAACAAAAAACCTGTTTTGCGGGCTCTCAACTTTCTCTTTTATCATCTCACACTGATTATTTTCTTCCTGTAGACACTCCAAGTGGAACCATTACACCCCTGACCACCCCTGTTGCAGTACCCCCCAAACCTCTGACCTCACGTCAACAAGTGGCCCAGGAGTTACTACAGACAGAAAGGAACTATGTGGAGATACTAACAAACATCCTCAAGGTAAAAACTAAAACAGGATGCTCACACTGGTATTCCAGCAAGGATCCACCCTTCCGATCTGCAACAAGAGAAACAGAGTGTTTTGCAGTCTACCTGTATGATACCCCCAACTTTAGGAATCTAAGAATAAAATAACAACCTCTGATCCAACTTCTCATCTTGTTGTGGCAACATGTTGCAAGTTTTCAAAGTGTCTTCAGAAACTTGCAACAAGTTGTTTCATTAAATTATTTTTCTTGTAATATCACCTTACTAGGTCAGTAAAGCCTTACAGCAATTTTACATGTAGATTGACAATTGCTTGCTTATTCACTGCAGGTTTTCAAAGAGCCTCTGGAAAAAGAGCCACGTGGTGGGTCCATCATTTCTGCCGAGGACATCAAGACAATCTTTGGTCGGTTACCAGGCATTAAGGAGGTTCACACTAAAATCATGGTGAGGCAGGTTCCCTGGCCAAAAATCAGAGTACTGGGTTAAAGGGACTAAAGAGACAGTTACCTGTTCCAGGTGTCCAGATTGTTAAGCTGGGGAGCTGGTGAAAACTGGCGGGCGAACGAGCGGGGAAGCACTCGCAATGTTTTTCCTTCACACGGCATCTATTCTTCGCTCCCCACTACCTGAACACATGGAACAGTCGAAAGGGGCCGTGTCCGGCAAAATTATCCTGTGAATAGAGGTTTTGCACGGCAGCCATGTTGCATGGCAGGAACAATAGATCCTTTTCCCTATGGAAAAGAATGTTCTTTCTAATGCAAAACATTTTCATTGTTCCTGACATGCAACATGGCTGCCGTGCAAAACCTCTATAGACTCCAGTCAGGGGATATTGAGTTGAAAGAAAAGGTTTGCCGATTTCTTTTAATCCTATACTCCCTAAAAGGGGCCTGTTCACAGACTACGCTAAAATATCAAAATTTTGCTTCAAGCCTGATCAGAGCTTGAAAAAATAAAACTTGAATTCCAGCTTACCCCTTGAACAAGTAACTCTCAAATTTTGGCTGCCCGGGGCAGTTACATGCTTGCCAAAGTTTACTTTTTTGTCAACGGAAAACATGCCTGGGCCTTGCCCAACTGACAAGTAAGAAGAAAAAGTTACTTGCCCCACAGGAAAGTCTACTTGTCATGGATGACTGGACAGAACTTTCTTCGAGCCTTGCTAATGTCAATTCTCTCATGCCAAATGCCACCAAATATACAGTAAAATTGGATAAAAAGATTCTACAGAGCAAAACAGAAGCAGTAGTTTGGGGATAAAGTGCAGGATTGCAAGGATGGAAGTGGATTAAGCCCCGTCTACACGAGCAATTTTTATGTGGCAATTTTTTATGTGGCAATTTTTATTTGCCCGTGTAGATGAGGAAAAATGACCAATTTTTATGTGACAACTGTATTTGCTGAAAAGCTGGCATGTTAGTTTTTATGTGGCAAATAAAAATTGCCACATACTGATAATTGTCCGTGTGGACGAGACGCCACATAAAATGTGACAATTTTTTCGACGTCATCTGTAGAACCTAGTCCCTAATATTTGCGCATCCAACATGGCGGCTTCCACGAGTACAGCCTGTGCGAAATTATTACTGACGCAAATTAACAACAAATATTTGTCGATCATCTACATGGGCAAATAAAAATTGCCACATAAAAATTGCTCGTGTAGACGGGGCTTTACAGTTCATGAAATTTAATTTCGTGACGGGTGGTGGAACTTTGAGTTTGTTAGCCGTTATTGTCTCTTAAGTTTATGTTTCTTTGTGCTTAAAGCAATCACCTGACCATTCTCATGAAAACACCATATATCAGCAGCCGTTACACTTTTAATTAACATCATTATTATCATTTCACCCTTTATTGTAGACAGAGCTTGAAGTGCTGGTGAATGAATGGAAAGAAGACAAATGCATCGGAAACATAATTAGCAATCACGTAAGTAATTGTACTCAGACAACACTTGTGCATCAGACTTGTACCAAAAGATCCATAGTTAGCCTGCGAATATAGCCGCCTCTCATCGCTTCCGGCCGCCAGGGGCGATCGCGCGAACACCCCTAGCGGCCGGGAGCGATAAGAGGCGGCTGTATTCGCGGGCTTATCAATTAGTTGTTTTGGGCTTTTCCTTACATTTGTCTTTTCTATTTCTTTTAGGCCGAAGAGTTAGTTAAAGTTTATCCACCATTCGTCAACTACTTTGAAATGACAAAGGAAACTGTAGCAAGATGCGATAGGGAATCACCAAGATTTCACGCCTTTTTAAAGGTAAATTTTTCTTTTCCTCCCCTCGTATGCGTCTACAGTTCAGTATCCCGGCAAAGAAAACAGATTTTGACGCAGCTGTTATTTCGGTCTTTGGGGAACAAACAATATGGCAGAAGGTATATAATAATCAAATTCACAATAAAAAGCCAAGTTCTCGACAAAATTCGACATAAGTTGCAAGAAAATTGTCCATTAATTGCAATTACGATCACTTATTCGCAGTTATGAAAAAGACAATCTCAATAATGAGATTCGCATCGTTAAATTGGTGTTGATTTGTTTGTTGTTGTTTTGTTTTGTCTTGTTACTAGGCGTGTCTCAGCAGACCGGAGTGCGGACGACAGAGCTTAGCTGAGCTGCTGATCAGACCTGTACAAAGACTTCCTAGCATGAATTTACTTATATCAGGTAAAATCACGCCGTCTGATAAACAACACTTTGCTGCCAAAACATGGGCGTACCTGGCCTTTTTGCAAGGGGAGGGGGTGGGGGATGAGAGGGGAGGGAAGGGGGAGGGGGGTTCCATTTCATCCAAAATCATTCACTCAAGACAGTTCAGTTACACAGGTGTTCAAAACGCATGCGCGTGTCTCGTTTAGGAAGGAAAAATGTCTTGAAGTGAAGTGTCAACTGGGTAAAAAATCATCAACTGCCTGTTTCTTGTTTTCACACTGAAATGGTCTGCTCCTTTCTTGATTTTTTGTAACGATTCTGTTTTTAAAGCCAAACCCGCGATATAAAAGGCGGCTGGACTGCCCAACTCATGTAAATGAGCAAAATCTATTGTTCTTGCTCATTTGCATTCGATTCGGCGTGGGGCTTTGCCCTTTTATACCGCAGGTTCGCCTTTAAGAAATGATCCGCATAAGAAGGATAGCGCTGAACAGCAATGCACGATGGAATGTCAACTTTTTTCATTGTTACAACTAGTGATCTCATTGGCTTAGACTCAAAAACCGTTAAAAAGTTAAGGTCCAAGGTGCATTTTGTCTCATTTTTTAAAGTTTCAAGTAATTTGAGACCCAATCACACAACATGCAAGTTTTAAAAGATATTGTATTTGGGGAACTTCATCAAAGAAGCAAAATTATTAGCTATTGTCTTCTGCTATTCTGATTGGTTAAGCACGAACATTTCCTAAAATTTATTTGACGCAAATGGATTTTCTTTATTTTTGTAATGAAATTTAATTATTAACAAACAGCTCCTCCTCTATTCTTGAAATCAAAGATATTCTATGTGGGAAAGAGCCAATGCCGCAGAACAATGAAATTTGCTATCGTTCTTATGTGGAGCATTACTTAATTCCTATTTATCTGCCGAGAAAAAAAGGGGGGGGATCCGGAACCCCACCCCGGGTACGCCCTGCAAAATAAAACATAAACGAACATTGCGACCAAATCATATGTTGTGAATTTTTCGATTTTAGGTAGTTTCTCTTGCAGTTCACTTTATTTATCAAAGTGTTTTGTGCTCTCTATCATAACCATTTTCTTTGCAGATCTTCTGAAGCACACAGACAAGAAAAATCCCGATCACACGGCTCTTGGGCAGGCAGTGGACTCACTCAAGAACGTTATGACGTAAGTTTGCTGTACAATAGACAATATTCGTATTCTCGATATTGAACTGGAACTAGCTTGCAATGGAGGCTGATGCGGGGGAATATCATTAAAAATATTTGCATGTGAAAAGAATACCCCGCATGAGCCTCGTCTGCAAGCTAAATCCAGTTCAATACCGAGAATACGAAAATCGTCAAGTCTCCCTAACATAGAGCGGCTTTCTGTTGAGCGTCGTAAAACCAAAACCAGAAGTATCCCTCTGACCAATCACAACAGTCGCAGGCTATCCATTTAACCAATCAGAACACTAGGCAAATACATGTGGCCGGCGCCAAGCGCGGGAAAACGCGTGGGTGCAAGCAAGTAGCGATTGGTTTTAATTTTTACTTTTGATTGGTCGAGAAAGTGGCGCGAATTTTTTAGCCAATCATACGTGTAAAGCACAGCAGTCAGCAAAACCAACGCAAACCCAACTTACGTTCGACACACAATTGAAAACAGCTCTATCCTTATGACCTTGCTAATTGTTTTCTCTAAACCGCTTGTTCTTTTAGTCACATAAACGAAGACAAAAGGAAAACAGAAGGTCAAGTACAAATGTTCGAGATTCTCAGAGACGTAGATGGATGCCCTGTAAGTATTTTCCATCGTGGACTGACGCCGTATACCATCCGGCGAACTCGTAGATGTGATCCCGTTTACGCTAGATTTGCCTACGAGTCGAGTATAAGTTTTTTGTTTTTTTTGTTTGTTTGTTTTTTAGGGCACAAACCCCAAGAGAGAAGAACTTTGATAAAGTCTACGTTTACGTATGCTACTCTTAACCTTGTTCCCTCAATCCCAGATAGACGTTGACGCGACTTTGCGAGCCTGGATGGCGGATAATTTTTAGTGCACTCTTTCGTTTGAAACAGATTTTACGGATAGGCCTTCACTTGCGTACGGCAAAATGGTGATGTTTAAAAACAGTTTGGTTTTCCGTCCGTGCATAAGGCAAAATAGATGACGCAACAACAACAAAACAAGTTACTCCAAAGTTGTTGTTTCGATCACCATACTTTTTTACAAAAATGGTTTTGAAAATGTGTTTGTTAAAATCCTCCCTTTTAGAATAAAAACAAAGGCAAAACGAATACGTGTGAACAGCGATACCAGTTATAACTTATTTTTTTTATTTCATTGGCTCGTATTATTTTCCAGGCTAATGTTCTATCTTCACATCGTGTTTACGTGACCAAAGTTGACACGTTTGAGCTGAGTGACACAATCTGCGGCAAAGGAGAAGCGGTGACTATATTCCTCTTCAGTGATAGCATGGAGGTATGTCAAAGTAATGTCAACCGCCCGGCATAGTAGGATTAGATGGTTTTTAAAATCAAGGAATACATTGGTAGTTTGTTTAAAGCGATCGCCCGGTTAAGGACAGCAGATAATAAACGTCCCCACGGCTTAGGTGTTGATCGATAAGTGACTTCTTTTCAGAATACGAATTTGATAATAGACACAAAGAAACGTAAAGAGCACAGCGCTCGAAATCAACACTCGCAAACTCGCAAAATGCGAGTGGTTTTTGGAAGATGCGAGTCAAAAAATATCCTCTAGCAAACATTTGCGAGTAAGTATTTCTCTAATAAAATTTGGAGTGAACGTTCTTGGAGAACGTTTATGTTAGCCACTTGCCAGCGGCTTTACACGGAAGCTGTGCACACTTTATCTGCGCATTCACATTTTGTTGGAATCAGCAACGTGACAGAAGAGAATGAATTTCACGTTTTGTGAGTCGCTTTTGTTATAGATGTCTAAAATAGCCGCTTTTTTCAAGAAGCCCTCGACCTCTTAAGACTACCGGAAAAATATCCGACGATGACAACGTCTTGCCCGACAACCCCGAGCCGCCAAAGAAACAACAGGACAACGGCAAAGAAGACCACATTAACAGTATACTATTTAAGTATTTTTATCTTATTTTCAGAGTCATCAAAGGCAAAAATGACTGCAAAAAAGTGGCTAGTGACCTTACTAGTTTTGCTAGTAGAAAAAAATCTTACTAGCAAAACTTTGCCTGTGGACTAAAAAATTAAGTTCGACCCCAGGAGCAGCTCACGTTTTGCAAATGTATGAGCCCTTTCATTGTGTACAAAAAAGCCGCGCCACTTTTTCGATTAATCAAGAAAAACAAAAAACAATCGTGGCTTGCTGGCACGCATTTCCCGCGCTTGTCGTCCTCCTCGCGTATTTGTTTCGGGTGTTTGTTTGTTCCAATCTTATGATTTGTCAAAATGAAAAACACTCTAAAAAGCATATTTTGTGTTTCACTTTTAGGTGACAAAACGACGAGGCTTGAAAATGATGAATAACGTGCCACTGCCCATGAAAAGTCCGGCAGCTCGCACGCCACAAAAGGCCTACAAGCACGTGAAATTCATGCCCCTCTCACATGTCAGACGCGTAGTGGACATCCGGGATAACGACGGTAAGAAACGCACCGCGCGCGTGATTCGTCGACTGCGCTTCGGGTCTCGGCAAGCACGCGATTTTCGCGCGCTTCACCTTGTCGCTTGTTTTGCTTTTATGCTCAACGTTCTAGAGGAGATCAGATTGCTGTATGGGAACACGTTTTTTAGAGGTCCAGGGGCAGAAGACCGGGTGAAAGACAGTTTATAGTAGCGAAATTAACAGACTCTGTTTGCTTCCTTTCTCTTGTCTCGATTTCACCCATTTCAACTTTCTCTTGACACGATCATGTGTGGCCGGGCCACACACAAGAAAAGACTCACTGTAGATAGCTCATTATGTTTTACTCCTTTCCTTGCTTATATCCATTGTTGTTTGTTTTTGTTCCGCAGATTGTCAAAATTTGTTTGGAATCATCTACCGCTTCCCTCAGGAAATGAAAGAGAAATTGTTGATGTTTAGACTCGTGGGCGAGGAGATAAGTAAACAAGAATGGCTACAAAAACTTACCACTGGACTCGCTAATACGGCCTGCATGGCAGACACGGTAAGTATAATCCACCCCTCCCATACGAAACAGTAAGAATAAGAATAAAACGTTGTGTGCTTGTGCTTGCGTTATTCCGGTTTACACGTACAACGCAACGACGCAAACATAAATTACGCACACGAAAATGGAACCATTTTCTTTTTTCTTGTGCTTCTTTTAGTGCTTGCTCCCGACGCAAGAACAAACACGAGCGCAAGCAAAGAGTGAGTTGTCTGTGTACACTCATGTTGGATTTGAATTTCGCGCCAAAATGTTATGCCATTGCGCCTGCGTAAGTAGCCTGCATGACAGGCGCTTTATAAGCCAAGCGGGGCGAGCGAAACATTTCGCGCGAAGCGCCTGTCATGCAGGCTAGTTGTTGACGTACATTCATGCTGGATTTGAATTTCGCACCAAAATGTTATGCCACTGCGCCTGCGTATGTCACCGTATGCGTTTGCCTGTGAGCAGGCCTTCCGGTTGGGGATAGGGCGAAAAGAAAGGCTGTGAAAAGAAAAGAAAGATCAGGAGCGAAGCGAGCCGAGGGAGAACAAGGGAGAGAGTTCCCTCTCGGCTCGCTTCGCTCCCGGCCTTTCTTTTCGCCCTATCGCAACCAGAAGCCCTGTTCACAGGCTACGTATGCCTATGATTATCACACAACAACCTTTTGCTTGTGTCGTACGTGCAAATCAGCTTAAGAAATTATGTCTCCCGCCCATCCTTATGTCAATTAATTTGGAGACTTCCCAGAGGAAGAGTAACTGTTACGGCGGGGACCCAGTGAACATGCCTCCATTTTAGTTGATAAAATATTATTGTTTTTTTCAGGAAAATTTTCTGACCACAGTCGACCCACAAGAATTGATGTTAACCAAGAGCGATATGTCAAACGGAACTTTGAGTCGAGCTGTCAGGTAAACAGTACTTTTGTGAAATAATGTTACCCTTTGGTGATTAAATCTTCTGCTGTGTTTATTGCCTGCGTTTTTTACTTGTTTCATCTCTATCAACACAGGGTGGCGAGAAGAACAACGAGAAAAGTAAGCAGGGCGCTGTCCATGAACAAGACACCAAAAAAGGCGGGAATTCTGAGGCGGACGACTTCTAAGTAAGTATCAACCAACTGGACAAACAAGTTTGCAAACAGGTTTTTCACAAGCTAATCCGGCTATGCTCAGAAACACTAAAATGTGACATCAACGGCGTTGATAAAGTAAATTGGCGCCGTGAAGAGTTCAGATGCTGACTTTTCGAGCGTTAGCCCTCGTGCTGTCATTAGTAGCTGGCAGCCAGCTTTTATGGCCGGCAACTGACTACTGCGGTGAAGGTGACCAGCGGCCAGCAACTCAAAGTTTGAAAATGACTTTCACTTAAGGACACAACCATGGAGGCTGTCTTGAGTTTATGGCCGGTTATTTTCCTTGTGTTGCCGACGCTGATTTCCCGCCATTTTTGTAATGGTCGATGCGATTCTCTCTAGTTTATGCCTGGATTGGGACGAAAGTAGGCTATCATTATTAGATAGAATTGGGCCTTGGTGAAGCGATTATTAGATCTAAGCTAGATTCGCGGTTAGGTACGATTTAGGGATAGGGTCACCCGTTATTGATATATCATTAAGAAATGCACTTTTTATAATTACATTTTTCTTGGGTTTGCCGGATCAACCCAGTGGTCTAGTGGCGGAGGAGGGATGTTAGCATGCAAGAGGGTCCGGGTTCGATTCTAGGTTATTAATTGCATTTTGCTTTTTCTGATAGAAAAAAAAATAGGTAATTTAAATTGGTGTGAAAATTTTTTAAGTATTGCTAAAATGGCAGCGACCGTTTACGAAAGTGACATTTGCGTAGCCGACATCCTCAAGGCTTGATTACAACCCTAAACCCTTCTGTGATTCGATTCACCCGGGTGAAGGGTTTACGCTTAAAACGTCAGTTTTTAATTGTTTTTCAGTGGCCAATTTACCCTTTTAACTCAGTTGATTAAACGATTTTCGTGCTTCATTCTCCACCGACATAACACCACAGTTTTGTTAGAAAATAGTCCCATTATCTATTATGTGTAAGGGTTAGAGCGTGCGCAGACCCAAAATTACTCTTCCGTCTTCCATGCAGGCTATTTGTTCCACAGACGTTACCCCAAAATCGATTTTTGGAGATTTGAGTAACTAAAATGATTTCTAACTGTCCTCCCCTAATGAAATGCCTACGTCGATTTGCGTTAATAACTCAATTGACGCTAACAGAAATTTATTTTCCTGTAAAGAAGAGCATAAGGTGTATTTCCATCTTTTTAGGTTAAAGTTTTAGCCAAACTTCTCTATGGCGTCCTTATAGTATTTTCTTTGTGTGTGTGTAAAGTAGACTCCTGTTAGCTAAAAGGAGTTTCGTGAGTTAAGCTCTTCTTCTCGTTATTATAATTATGAATCATGTCTTCTATTTTCAGTGTTTCGCCAGCTATTCGTCGAGTTCCTAGTGCCAGTCCTCTGGTTCCTTCCGCGCGTTGCAACCAGGGCTGCCTTAAAGGAGCTAGGCCAAGATCATCAAGCGTGCCAGGAGCAGAACCCATGAGCCCGTGAGCAACTTGTCAGTGTTACGCCGCGGAAAAAGTTGGTGCTCTGTTTTGTTATGGTTCGCGCACTCATAACCTTGACAACCATACATTTTGGCGGGAAACTACACCGACAACTTTAAATGTTTTGGAAAGACGGTTATGCTTCCCAAAACTTCTCTAAGTGGTTTCGAGAAGTTGAAGTAAAATGAAAGTCTGTCTCCTTTCTTTTTGGAGAATTACAATGTAATACAGGCAGACATTTTCGTCACAGGAATATGATTTTTTTTAAATACTGGATCCAAATTAAATGTCCATTCGGGAAAACACTGCTGCTGTCCTTGCAGAAGTAATGAATACATGTTCTGGCTTCTCCGTGCGGTATCTTCAGGCTCCATTGCGCCTCTGAAAGCTGTCTCGCCTAACGTCTCGCGTATGAAAGAGCGGTGCCTGGGTACGAAACAAATTACTGTATATTTGAAAAACCAAGGCAATTTCGTGGGATTATTGGGGACTTTTCATCGACTATTCAAAACTTTTCGTTTTGAAGTAAAGTATATTACATTTATTAAATAATACAGTAGAATCTCTATAACCCGAACTACGAGAAGTGGAATTGAACTTCTCGCTAATAGACCTTTTTCATGCTGCGCGGGGACATTTTTTTTAAAAACGCACATGACGCTTTTTTAACGTTCACACAGCGTTCGCTTGCGCCTTTGGGTAAAAATGACATAAACGAGTCAAGATGCCGGGCGTATACCTTCAGTGCGCAGGCCCCGCGCGGCATGAAAAAAGTCCATTGGAATCAAGTAACGGTCCGAGTTGTCAACAAACAAACAACAACCACCATTTGTTTTTCCGACACTTGTATAAAGAAATTACTAAAATAGAATAACAATAATCTCAATTTTAACAAACAAAAAACTACAAGTAAAAACTAATCGAGTTGAGTAGTTGTCAAGATTAAACTGTTTAATTCAACTGCAATTGAATTTTTATCATAAGTTAATGGAATGTTAGATTTTTCCCCCTTAGGAAACAGAAGTTTCGGCTGTGTTAACCATTTCTTTTCAAATTAAGAAATATTAGTTCTCTATACGTACTACACATTTTCTTTTAGTTTGTTTAAGCTTTGGTGAAAAGAAGATAACAATCCCCAAAATAACGATTGTTTTCTCACCCCGCTAATTGGCGTTATAAAGCGGTTTTAATTTGAGCGTCGAAAGTAATTATCGCAATCCACCGTAAGAAAAAAGATGGCGGCTGTTCATTTTACCACAATACCTTGCGGACCTAACACAGCACATAAGACACAAAGAAAGCCAAATTTTTACAATATTTGTTCCAGTACTAAGGACAATGTGTAGACTAGGTTTGAAGAATTTTTATAACTTTTCTTTACATTTTTATGAACGTTGTTAAGGTTTTTGTGCCCTAAGAATTATGGGTAAATGTACCAGTCGCCATCTTTTTTCCTACCGAGGATTGCTTTGGTTTTGCATTGCCACGCTTTGTGATTTGCTAAACAATCGCGCGCCACTTTCTCAACCAATCAGAAATAGAACCAAAATCAATCTTGACTTGCCTGCACACGTTTTCCCGCGCTTGGCGCTCGCATGCGTGTATTTTCTACGAGTTCTGATTGATTCATTGGATTTTCTTCCTGTTGTGATTGGCCAGAGTAATTACTTAGGTTTGGGTTTCACGACACTTGAGTGAAAATCGCTTCTAGATGCAAAGCCAAAAATCACATTTGATTGGCTTGCACTGTTCCATGTTTTTGCTTCGAGTTTTGATTGGTTCGTTTCTTTTTTCGCGTCTGTTGTGAATATTGTGCCAAATGTGATTACTTCCAGTTGTCTTATGACAATCTTCAGAAAACCGCTCTATTCCGAGAATTAATAAAGGCAAAGGGATTCAAAGCTAAGGAATCGCGGTTTAGAATAAGAGAGATTACAGTTTTACATAAAGGAAATGTACAAACATAGAAGTGCTTCTGTAAATATGTTGTTAAAATAAGCTTTAATTATGGTACTGAATAAATCACATTTTGTGAAATTAAACTTTGTGATATTGTTAAAACTATTCCTTTACAAAGAAAGGCTGTTTACAAGCCGATGACAGCCAGAAATAACTTATGCATTTTCCTCAGGACCAGTTTTAGAAATTGATAAACCTGAATTTTAAGTTGGTGCTCACCAACGATTAGCTTAACCCTAGACTTGCTACGCAATACCATCCGCCACTTATTAATTTTAGAGTCCCATTTCTGGACTGAACAGGACGCCCGACGGACTATTAACACATTACAATTAATCAGAATGGCGAACGCAACGGCATTACAATATATTCTCTCCAAAGGGAATATGTGGGTGCTAGATTAGCCCGGTTACCACTATATAAAATAACAAAAATAACCTCGTACTGCTCGGTCGTTCGCCGCCCTTTTGAGTTGTTCCGCCCTTTATAATACTGGGCTGAGAGATAGTTGTGGGTACACCGACGTAAGACGTCACCAAGGACGACTTGGAACCAGCGGCTACGCCATCTTTATAGCAGTGCCATTCTTGCAATTCGGGTGGTCCTCTGGGCAGCAGTAAGAAGGCAGCCCCTCCTGGTCTTTGCAAAGAACTGTGTACAGTTCCGGACAGCGGCTAGTTGTTCCCTTACAACAGAGCAGTTCATCAAAGGATTCCTCCCGACGCGTGTTCTTGAATGTCAATTTAGCTGAACAATAGCAAACGCCATTAATGTTGTTAAAAATCCGAAAAAGGCGTCCTCTCCCGATCCCAGGCCCGTGTAATGTGGCTCTAACCTTAACTTAGTCTGTGGATGAAATCCTGTAGTATGACCATTCAAATGAAAACTATTGAGCAGTACTTTCCTGTTGTGCTGTTTTCGTTATGCCGCTTCAGTACAAGGTGGTTCAAGAACTGTGGAGATCGTAGTAATTTCAGAACGAACTTTAACTAAACTTCAGAAGTTAAACTTTAGAATATCTACAACTTTCTGAACATTTTGTCAGAACTCCTTAAACACGGACCCGCGCTATAAAAGGGATAGCTCCGCCCCCTTTTGTCACACCACTGCTTCAACGGCTAATCAAAGATGGCTGACACTGCGAACAACACGGAGGAAGACCGTTGCCCCCAAAAATAGGTCTAATTCTACCTTCACCAGTTCAATCTTGTATAGGATTTATCTTTCACGAAAATAAAACTAAAAACATTATTTGAATTTATGCGCCTTTTAGCATGAATATAATATTTTAGCTTGCCAAATTTGAATTTCGCGCCGGTAACGGTTCTCCATTGGCGAGAGGATGCACGTGATGTTGACAGTTCGGTGTCAAGTGTGAAATGACTGGCGGCTTGGCCAGGCCAAGGTTCCTTTTATAGCGCGGGTCCGTGTTTAAGTTCTAGCACTATATGTTACAAGTATTGAATTTAGTTATAGAACACTTCAGCTCTAGACTTGAATGACCTCGGCTAACATCCGGATTGTAACATCTTTAAAGTAGAACTTGCTATGGATCTAATCTGTCTTCTTCACCTGCACCCTATACGTCACCTGCACAGACGCGATCGAAAGCTGGGGCAATAATCACGGTTTTGGTCAAAATATTGAAGGGAAAAGCTCTAAATTTCAGTGTCCGTTTATGCATTCGCTGCGAGTCATGTCGATTCTTATTTCATTTTTGCCTCAGTAAAGGCCAAATTCCTTCAGTAGGATTTAGCCACAGCAAATAGCCAGTTACATAAACAATGGCTATTTTTTGGGCTGTGTTTTGCTCGCTTGGGGGTGGGTGCGGTGTGATTTTTAAAAATATATATCGTTTGGAAAAAACAATATCCTGCAACTCGGTGGAAGCCCAACTTAATGCTACGTTATCTATTCAAGTTGCGTTATCTCTAAGTGATCAACCTTTTAGGTATGCTGTCGTTCAATTTTTTCATTTTCTTTTTTGTAAAGTTAAAACATACCGTATGAAGTCCCGGGACGGAAGAAAACCGGAAAAGCGATACCATCTGATATTTGTTTTAATCTCACCTTGGCAGCATGTCTCTTTTCTTGGGCAACAGGCGGACGGATTGGCGTCACATGCTTGGGAGTCCTCAGTCTGCTTACACTTACATCAGGGTCTGAAAGGGGTTCTGCGTGATCCGGGATTTAGCCGAAGTTGAGTGCGTGATTCGGGAAACTAAAATAAACCCAGCCGTGATTCGAGATACTATATCGACTGTGACGTGGGATTTGCTTAATCTGTGGTCCGTGATACGTGATTTCCACCCACAAAATTCCATGAAATTCAAATATTTTAGCCTGTATCAATTCACACTCACATTTTTGTAGTGTTTTATAGCGACCTGTCAAAAACTTTTAAACTCTCACAACATGTCACATGTGATCATTAGTTGTTAAAACCGACCTTTGTCATCTTATACGTGGTTAAAAAAAAACCCGCTCGCCACGCCGGAGTGGGAAGCTACTGTACTTGGACCTGATCACACATGATCACAGTGAATATGCCATCGAGACATCCTGTTTTCGACTTGCCGTTTGTTTATTCGCAATATTTACTGTCTATCTCTTTACCATGGCGAGTAGTGAGACCGGTTCCACAGTTAGGGTTCTGGTCTCATTTTTTCTGACTCCAGAATCTGGTACATTAAGTAGCCAGCCCATCCATAAAGAAAAGTTCAATGTTCCAATCAGCGCAGAAAATGACAAGGATTTCCACACCTTCAAGACCCATTTTACAAAATTTACAGCTATTATATTAGTGAAATCGCCCGGAGGAAAGGCCTTGGAGAAAATCCTGTAGTTAATTTCTCTCAAGTAAATAAAGGCGCTACAGGCCAGAAATAGGATATACGCAGAAAACATTTTCACAGACTATGTGATTCGGAAAATGACAAAAGCAAGCTACGTGATTCGGGAATTTACAAAAAAATAGCCCGTGACTCGGGATCCAGACCCCCCCTTCCAGACCCTGTTACATCTCTTTCTGACAACATTTCCGACTTCCATACATCGTGTTTTCGTATCATAATCATTGCACCACTTGGATATTGTCAGGTCATCCCCCGCTGCCTTCCAATACTGGCGATCCACTAGACCTGCAAACGTGGTGAATGCACGAAATTTTGTTCCGCCGAGAGTATAAGACATATCCACCATCGCATTTTGCACGGAACAGCAAAGGCTGTCGAAGGTATTTATGACAGTCTTGGCGTCTTTTATGGCCCTTTCCAAACTGATGTCCAAGAGCATATTGATTTGGCTTTCGTTGAGGCAAGGAACGGAAGCGCCGCAGTTACAAGTGATATTGATGCCCGACTTGGCCACTTGCCCGTTCATAAACTTGTCATAGTCAGCTCCGATTGAATTTAACACTTTGCGCGCGTCCTTGTTTTGCATATTGTAGCCAACACCAATGGTTTTGATGCCCCTCGTGTCGTTGTACACACAGGTTACGTTTCCTTCGTGTCTTATGATCAAGGGTTTTGGATCGCATTTCTCAGCTCCACAACCACGGAGAAAAACAGTCAACACAGCAAGAGCTAGAATAATCATTTGTGTCAACTGCATTTTGCCTTATTTGAACCCCTTTGACTCGCTCTGAAAGTTTATGGTGAAACACGACTCGTTTTGATGTATTACACTGTGAAAATGACGCTCAAACCACTCACTCTTTCCTGCCATTGACCTTGCTGTCACAATTATGTGCTTCCTCGTCTCCAGGCCCCCTTTCATTTCTTTGCTAGCATGAAATTGGATTGCAATGTCCTTAAACTCCGATTAAAGGGGCTATGTCGCGAGGTTTCGCCTAATTTTAGTAACTTTTGTTCGCTGGTACGAAACAGGACTCGAAACGGAACCAGTGGTCACCTACACAAGAGCTATTGCTTGTTTTTATTTAAGTCCAACAATTTCATCGCTCTTTTCTCAAGCGAAACAAAATCAGAAAAATGTTAGGTTTGTCTGTGGCAGTAAAGAAGTACAAAGCGAAGACTCGGGTACCATGTTAATATGCTGAAATGTACTTTATTTAGCCAACAGAGAAAAAGAACCTTCGTCCATGACATTCCATGGTGAACTGATTTTTATCGCTGCTAGTACATATTGAGATATTTAGCCGTACGATTTAAGAATCGGAAAAATAATCGGGCCAAAATCAAGACAAATAGATTATTTACATATGTGAAAAATCTGAGACCATTTGGTGAACACAGCACTGCAGGATTGAATGGATTCGACGATGATGGCGTAAACTTGAAAAACAGCCACCGGACGTTTTTCAAGATTGTAGCTTGCGTGACACCTCGCGACATAGCCCCTTTAAGGCGGGGGTACACGTGAATTTGAATGAAATTTTAAAAGGTTTAAAGAAGGGATAGAAGAAAGAAAATGATTTTTGGAACACCAACAGACAGTTGATACCCACGCAAGAGCACCCCAGGTTGCTAGTGGACTAACTTGGTATCCGTCTATGAATTATTAACTACAAATTCTAATTTTAAAACTTCAATATTTATTTCTCTCAATTTTACAAATCCTTTTAGAAAAACTATTTCCTCCCAAATATACCCAATAATCACCCAAAAATTTACACAACACCCCAGAACATAGATTCACGGGATGAACATAGAGTTTTTGGATTGCTTGAAACGTGAACGAGATATTGCCATTAAAGCCGGCGCCATGTCAAGTGGCGGAAAAATGGCATTCATGTGGATCCCCGCCTTAATTTCAATTCATTTTGCCATAAGGGTGAGTTGGAAGAAAAAAAAAACGTTCGGAAAAAAAAAACCGGCTCTGTTGCTATATATTCGAAAAACACAGGCAATTTCGTGGTATTATTGGGAACTTATCATCGACTTTTCAAAACTTCTCGTTTTGAAGTAAAGTATATTACATTTGTTAAGTACAGTAGAATCTCTATAACCCGAACTCCGAGAACTGCAATTGAACTTCTCGCTAATAGACCTTTTTTATGCTGCGCGGATGCCTTTGGGTAAAAATGACATGAACGAGTCAAGATGGCGGCGGGCGTATACCTCCAGTGCGCATGCCCCGCGCGGCAAGAAAAGTGACGGTTCGAGTTGTCAACAAACAACAACCATTTATTTTTGCCACAGTTGCATACAGTACCAAAATTAGAATTACAATAAACTCAATTTCGCATAAAACTACTCAGAATAGGTTAAAACCAATCGAGACGAGTAGTTGTTAAGAGTAACTGCGATTTTTATCATATAAGTTTATGAAATGTCAGGTTTTTTCCCAGAAAACAGACTGTGTTTCGGCTGTGTTAAGGACTTCTTTCACGAATTAAGAAATGTTAGTTCTATTCTCTATCGCTGCGCTCAGCCGAATAGAACACATTTCCCATGTAAACACTACAGACAATTGGAGGGAGCCGACCAGCCATCTGGACCAGCCATTTTATTAACAGTAAAGTAAAACTATTACAATATCTGTCTGTGTAAGCACATCGCAAACCATGGCCCCCGTAAGGGAAGTCTGTTTTAAAGACAGTATTAATTGTAAATGGTACGAAAAATTGAAATTTACTTAACGTTAGAGCGGTGATTAAGCCGGATGCGAAAAACCAGTGGAAAAACTCCTAATTCGGAGAAAAAACTGGAAACGTATTCTCCAAACCAATGCAGAACCACCTTAACCTCTGGAGTTTAAAGGTTGAAAATAGCTGTTTATAGCGGTACAAAAACATACATGTAGTATGCAAAACATTACCCCGAGCAAAGTTGTAGGATGGCTGATTGGCGTCAAGTGAATAGCACGAATCAAGGAGTGGTATAAATAGGCAAAAACTGCGAATGCCAAGCATGGTAATGATGCGTATGCCCATGGGAAATACATTTCTCTCTACCAGAAGCTTATCATGTTATGAGTTTTTGTCTCTGCATAATACACATTTTCTTTTGCGTTTGTTCAAGGTTTGTTGAAGCCGGAGAAGTGTAAGGAAAACGAATCCGTATTCGAAAAAGCAATAAGGTTGTTTCGGTTTTGTTTTCTTTCTTGCAAAGGGGTTCAAAGCTACGAAATCGTGGTTCAGAATAAAAGAGATTAAAGTTTTACATTTAAGGAAATAAACAAACATTGAAGTGATTCTGTAAATATGTCGAAAGTAAGCTTTAATTATGATACTGAATGAATCAAATTCTGTGGAACTTTGTGATGAAATTAGAACCATTCCCTGACAAAGAAAAACCCGGCTGTTCGAAAGCCGACGACAGCCAGAAATAACTCATGCATTTTCCTCAGGATCCGTTTTAGAAATTTTCAAACCTAAATTTCAAGTTGTCCTCACCAACGATTAGCTTACCGTGTGCTTTTCAATAACACGCGAACTCAACTAACACCATCTCAGTTTTCATTGCCGCAAATAACATAGCAGACGTCTCACGACTAACAACGATGCTTTATGCGTCAGTTTGTGGGTTGTGATTGGTGGATTGTGATTGGTGTTTGTGGGTTGTGATTGGTGGATTTCAGTCCATTTTACCAGTTTCTGTTTTCAGGGGTCCAATGTTTGTCGTCATAATTATTATTGACGGCAGCGTAAAACGTAAACCTCAATTGGACTTTGAACTTCAGAGTTTGCGTGTCATTGAAAGCGGCGCAGTGAACTGACCACAGAACCAGCCACCACTTCGGGCCTGTACAGGACAGGACAGGACAGGACAGGACAGGACAGGCTAGGACAGTACAGGACGGGACAGTTAGCTGTTTTCGTTTTGGGTCATGGGTAATTACGGCTTAACATTTCCAAGCACAGAAATGATATTAGACAGAGAGAATTTTTCTGAGTTTGCTGGAGAAACGGTCTTAATTTGCATAGATTTTCACGATTTCATTCCTTCGTTTTCTCCGCACTTAATAAACAGTTTGAGAAGATATATCAAACACTCGGAAGACTGAGTGTTTCATCAAGCATCCAAACACCTCGCTGCGCCTCGTTTTCAACCCACTTCTCAGTGTTTCGATATCCTGATGAAACACTCTTCTCGTGTTACAAACTGAAAAACCTGAATTTTATTAACCCTTTTACTTTTACGGGGCAAACCTTGAACAAAAGTTTGAACTATAAAATGGGTTTTAAATTTGTTTGTGCTTTTCTTATCAGGAATTCCTTACGAATGATGAAGTAAAAAATATGTCTGCAAAGACGGGAAGTCCCCAGTTGGAAAAAAAAAAACCGCTCGTTTATTTGTTTAAGAAAGGAAAAGGGGTAGACGAAAAACTCTTGTTTTCAAATAAAAACTGGCCTTTTTAAAATAATTACATGTTGTTTTGTGCATTTTATGCCAACGGAGACCCTCCAACGGCGGGCTCTCCTCTCACCGGGTGCATGTCACGTGTGCTGTCTGCGTAGCATTGTCCATTTTTGCATACTGGATAATCCGCTGGGCAGCAGTAAGTAGGCACCGCGGGCGGAGGTGGGCAACAGACTTTGTAATTTGATTTACAGCATTTGTTGTGCTCGCAGCAAGTCGCTTCCGGATAGGGACAACACATCAGCTCATCGAAAGTTTTCCCCTTGAACGTCAAAGTAGCTGAAGAAGAACAAACACTAGTTTTATTGCAACCGGGAGGAAATTCATTCCGAATCATTCATGTCGTAGTACAGGTAAAAACGGCAAACTGATCCTTACGGCAAGGAGAAGAGATTGAGACAGAAGTGAAATTAAAAAAAAATAGTTGAATATATCAGTTCGCCCATTCATTCATGTCAGATGCGCCTAAACTATCGAACAGCCCACCCAGCGAAATCACCCATCTTGGATCACTTTTTTTTTTCTCGCCCGAGTATAACCGTTTAATGCATTTGTACTATTCTATTTTAAATGACTTTTGCGACTAGATCAGTTTGCCGAAAATTCATAGTTTGCACGCAGGCGATCAGTCGTGGTGACCAGTCGACCACTGAGCTCTTGCGTGCTGCCCTTATGAGGCGGAAGTAAGCCGGAAGAGCGACATTTCAATTTTAATTAAGTTTCTTCTTACCTTTGCAGCATGTCTCCCTTGCTTCACTAGCACAGCAAGATGATTTCTGAGCATCGCAGGCTTGAGGGTATGGTTGGGGGCAGCCACATCCTTCTCTGACAACATTTGCATCTTCCATGCATCGAGAAGTGGCTTGCTTACACCATAGGGACACGGTCAAGTCATCTCCGGCTGCCTTCCAATACTGGAGCGTTACGAGCTTTGCAAACGTGGTGAACGCAGCAAATCCTGGCCCGCCGAGGGTGAAAGACATATCAACCATCACATTCTGTACGGGGCAGCAAAGACTGTTGAATGTTGCTATCACTTTCTGGGCGTCTTCTATGGCCGTCTTCAAACTGATGTCCAAGAGGCTTTCGATTTGTTGTTCAGTAAGGCATGGAACAGAGGAACAGTTGCAGGGGACGTTCCATTTGGTCACTGGTCCGTTTATAAACTTTTTATAATCAGCTCCAATCTCTTCAAAAACCTGTGGAGCGTCCTTGTTTTGCATGTTGTAGCCAACACCGATGGTTTTGATGCCCTTCGTGTCAAGATATACACAGGCCTTTTTTCCTTCGTGTCTTATTATCAAAGGTTTTGGATCGCATTGCTGAGCTCGGCAGCTGTGAAGAAAAGCAGCCAACACAGCAACAGCTAGAAGAATTATCTTGTTCAACTCCATACTTCCGTGTTCGATCCCTTCTGACTCGCTTTGGATAGAAACTGAAAATTGTGGTCAAACCAGACTCGTTTTGATGTATGTCGCGATTAGTGTCACAAAATAAATGACACTCAACCCATTCAACTGTAAATTGCTGTCAAAAGTAAATAAAAAGCAAAGGACCGCGAACGAAAATGCTGCTGGTGTACGTAGGATCTGGAGTTTCTTATCTCCAGGCGCGGAAGCGAGCATGAGATAGATTCAATACAAGGTGGAACGTTTTGGATTCCATAGGCCTTTGTCAAACTACAACCTCGGACAAAACTACGCTCGCATGTCTCTATTGTCCTGGATAAAACCTCAAACACCGTTACATCACTGTTCGCCCTACCCCTCTCCTCTTCCAATGTTGTTTTGGGGATCACCGGATTTGAATGAATGGGTATTCCACTGGCGGTGAAGAGAGGGCAATTTGTTCAAGTTTGTTGATGTCTAACATAGTTGTCTAATTATGGCACAAAATTGCAAAACAGATGGAACAGTCTCAACAGTTTTTTCCGTAAAGGTATACTCGTTAAGGCGAGAAAATTCAACCCAGAATTTATATTTGATATTCCAAAATCTTTCTCAGACTTGACCCTTGAAAAATTGCATTCTATTTCCGGACCCATTTACAACTAAAAAACCATATATTATTTCAGGGTGTTTTAGGCCGCCGCTCTGCCGTTTCACCCTCAATATTATCATTCTAAGCCATAATTTGAGCCCATAATTGACATACTTTCCTATGCCAGAGTTGGAAGAAAATCGGAACAAGTTTAAACATTTTTTTTGTGAAACAGAAATAGAAAGTCTGCTTATGGTTTCCACGAGTCAAGTCTTGCGACCCAGACGGTTCAACATTTTTTGTCAAGAATTTTTCTAACTGTTCCCTTTAAAATGGACTTTTCTCAAAAGCAGCCGCTTTTTGGAAGACAATACGGCCACCCACTGTTTCACCTTTTATCTGGTTTGGGTGTAAGCAAAACAAAACTTTACAGAATTCGGAAAAATTTTGTGTGTTTATATTTCGGGCGCGGCGTGTGAAAATGGAAGTGTTTATGGCTCTTCACAAAGACACATATTGTGTTTCCGGATATCATCTGCTAAAGAGGTGAAAAGCAAATTGAACTCCAGTTCCTTTTAGACACTAAGAAGTGATCTCAAGAGATTTTGAATGGAGTGATTTAGGTAATTTATTCTCGACGGCCTCGCAGGTGAGATGTGTTAAGTCACGCTTCAGTTGACTTGTCATTTGAATTTAAGCGCGAGCAAGCGAGGCAGCCATGTGCAAATTGAATGTTGTCGCTTTACGATTGTAATCAATTTGATCTGCGTTTCATCTGGCAGTTCTACTTATCAAGGAATGAATATGGAGTCGATAGGCAAAGCTATGGTTTTATTTGTTCTGTTCCAAGCCTTCACAACGTCAACTTGTCGATTGTGCTATTTTGAAAGTGAAATTTCAGCGTCGAGTTGGGTTCGAAAACCTTGTGTGTTCTTCTCTGGCAACGAAACTAAAACTATGAAATTCATTGGCAATGAATTCCGATTTGGAGATGACGCTGCTACAAAAGAGGCTTTTAAAGTAATGAAAGCGAATTTTCAAGAGTTCTTTGATAGCCCTCCGACGCGTTGGAACCATTCCTGTGATTGTACTAAAGTACCATGTTTGAACGAGGAACAATTGAACAATTTATTTGCTTACAGCTTTGAACAAGCTCGCAAAGAAGCGAGGACGAGATTTCCATTCCATTCTCGGTTATGCTGCACTTTACAGCAGGTTTTGGGAGAAATCGTCTTCAGGTTATTGCCAGATGATGTCGAGAAGTTGACAACCATCGCTTTTAATGAAATTAACATACACAATTGGATAGTAAATTTCACTAATGGACTTCGACAGATCGAGTGGTGCAAAACTTTTAAAGAGAAGTGCGACAGTATCATACATCATATTTCGAAAGGATGCGATAAAAAAAGAAGGGAAAAGAGGGATATTCGCATAAACACTACTGCAATACATGAGTCATCCTCGTGCTTTCAAGGTAGGAAAATATTATTTAGATAGTTTCTGCTGTTATGTTTGTGTAGCGTTGTTTACAACCGGTAGCGATTCAGCATAAACAAATTACTGTGGAATGCGCGGGAAATATCTTTGGGACGCTAAAATTATAGAATTCTTTTAGAATTCTTTATGATTTCATATGATATCTTATCTATTTTTTTTTTCATTAAAATAAATACAATATTTCTTTTACGTGAATTTAAAATAGACTTACGTAAGCAATTATGACGATCGATGCAGTCAGTGCTAGCCCATATCGGATAAATGACATAAATGCAGTGGCTTTATTGTCTGTTATACAATTATAGTCATTTCATCAAAAGTAAAAAAAAATGTTTTATTAGTTTATCCAAAGTCATGTTTCCATCACGTCGCTTTAAAATCGTTTAACCTCCTTCGAAAGGATTTAAAAAATGTTTCCCGAGGGCCGAGGTTGATAAACGCATATTGCTAAATCATTGATGATATTAATGCAAGATATTTGCCCATTTTAGAATGCTAATTTTAATTGGAAAGTGATTTAGCGAATAACAAGGATGATGGCGTTCGAAAAGTGAAAGAAAGTTTGACATCTTTTGTTGATACGAGGTGACATTTCGTTTATTAAAATAGCGTGGGGCGTGTATGAATAATTTAAATCGTAACAAAAGACAAAAGCTCTTAAGGACAAATTAATTATATCCTTTTCGTGATTTCTGTAATTTGCAATTCGATTACTCCGTCAAAACAAAGGGTCTACGAGATATCTTAAAATATTTAAGAGTATTAAAATGAGTGAATTTTTATTCGAACTATCACAGGTTTTTAACTACACCATAAACGTTTTTTTTTCTTCTGAAGAAAAAGGGCTTGCATTTCACCAGTTTTCAATTGAGTGTCTGAGTTGCTTAAAATGCGTTACTTCGTGCTGTAGCTGGTACAAAAACCAAAAACAAACTCTTGCCTTGTTTTCAACCAATGTGTCATCCCATCAGTAGAAAAACCAAAACAAATCGTGACTTGCTTGCACGCGTTTTCCCGCGCAGGCGCCGGCTACATGTATTTACTTTGAATTTTCATTGGTTCATTGTACTGCTTGCGTCTGTTTAATTACTCAGTTTAGTTTAGTTTAGATTATACGACACTCAATAGGCCATTTGCACGATGGCGTCATTTGACTACAACTACCAGAATTCATTTCGTTTTTTCTTTCTTATTTAAATTTTGTAATCCCAGTGCGGTTTAAATAACAATAGCCCTAATTTGCACAACAAAACAAAAAACTGAAGGATTCTGGTAGTTGTAGTCATCGTGCAAATGGCCTATTGAAAACCAATTTAAAAACCGCTATAAAATATATGTATTCTCTTGTAGATGTCGGATCAATTTCATCTTCATCTCTGATGAACCTGCAAGAAACATCTCTGTTCCATTCAAAGCTAATGACAGCTAGAACTTGGTCAGAAACGGAAAAGACTGTCCAAGCACTTGTTTCGAGTACACCTCGCAGGACCTCGTCAACTCAACCCAGCCTACCCTCCCCCTCGCCGTCTTCCTTCACCTCTCCCTACCCCAGCCAGTCCTGCAAATCGACTTATGGATCACGTGCTCTTTCAGGAGCACTGTCGCCGTCCTCTTTTATGTCGTCTTACATGACGCCTCCGATGGCTACACAGAAAGTGGTATCCGAGCAAGAACGGGGCAAAATCTCCATTACTTCTGCTGACAAGCCAACAACAACAGCCTTACAGAAGGCCATTGTTTCTCGAAGTAACTCAGCTTTTAAACCCGCTCTACGAGTTTCAAAGGGTTTGTCTCTCGCGCCTTTGTCAGAATCTGTGACTAGACTAGCGACAGGAAACGTCCCTTCAACGTCAACATTCTCTACTCGTAAGCTGGAAACATTGTCCGTGTTTTCTTTAAAGGCAACGTCTCAGATTTCATGGATGGTTAGTTTTGCAACATCATCTGTTATTACTTCAGGAATATCCCAAACAGAGCTGGTAAAACAACTCTCCTTAAGGCAAAACAGCAAGAATTATACGATACCTGCCTCATCCCCAAAATCAACTGAGCCGTTTGTTTCAATTTCATCATCATCGTCTCCACCACAAACATCATCTTCGTTATTATCATCTCCACCGATGTCATTATCATCTTCGTCGTCATCATCATTATCGACAGCGTCGTTATCACAGTTGGTAACTCCTACACTTTCATCACTGTCGACCTCGTCATCTTTAGCACTACCACTATCAACATCGTCCATGTCTTCACCGTCTCCATCATCAATGTTAACGTCAGTATCTCCTTCATTGTTAAATTATACAGAACCTTTGCAGTTATTTTCACTTTTTCCGTCACATTCAAGGAGAGGCTTATCTTCATTTGTAAAAAGAACATCAACAAACTCGTCATCAAGAACTATAACAACGTCGTCGTTATCATTATCATTAACGCCATCTCTAACAACAACCACAACGAAAATAACACTTCCACAAGATTCCTTAACATCGTTTTCATTAGCAACAACACCACAAACACCACCACCATCATCATCATCATCATCTTCATCATCGTCACCATCGTCAACATCATCTTCATCATCATCATCTTCATCATCGTCACCATCGTCATCATCACCATCATCACCATCATCATCATCATCACCATCATCACTATCGTCACCATCGCCAACAACAACTACGACAGTAATCGACGCAGCAACAAAAACAACATCGTCTCCACTACTATTAACTGCATTGTCGTTATTGCCATCAACACCGCTGCCGTCATTAACATCTTTACAAATGAAAGTAAATACAACAACAGAAACAATAACTTCACTGTATTCATCGCAATCTTCAATGTCATTGTTTTCTTCGATGTTTTCTCAATTATCACCACATCGGTTCTCAACACAATCGCTATCAACCAGAATATTTTCAAGGCGAATCTTAAGCGATCATGCAATGTTAAGATCGTATTCATCTAGCAACAGTTTTTTAACGAGTTATCAACTGCTCTCCTCTACTCTCACGTCAAGTTTAAAAACTTCAAACGCATCGAAACCATGGCTTGTCCCTTCACGTGCATCCACGCTTAGCAACTCGACGCTTATCTCGAGAACATCACTTGCTCGTCACAGCTTAAAACGTTCTTTATTACCAACAACTTTGGGAGTGGAGTCGTATTTTTCTTTACAAAAAACACTCGGCAATTTCTCTTTCAGTAGAACTAAGATTGCTCCTTCCAGAACCCTTGGAACGTTTGAATTCTCGTACTCAAAGACTAGTACAACGTGGCCTGTGTTTACTGAAACATTCGTGGTAAAATTCAAAGGTAATTGTAGCATGATCACAAACAAGGATGCTTTCAAACTCAATTTTGTAGTCACACTGTCATATCTATTGCGGCTATTAAGATCTGACGTCATAGTTCGTGACGTCATTTGCGGTTCGGTGGATGTTATTTTTATGATCAAAACCACGCGTGAAAGAAACGTAACAAGCGAACTTTGGGAAATGATCAAGAACGAATCGTTCATAATTAAATATAACGGTACGGTATTTACAGCTTTTGACATAAAAGCGATTTCAAAACCAACCGTATTCTCTCCTACGTCTTATTCAACGTCGCCTACTGAAATTTCCAACCACGAAAGAAAAAAGTTGGTCTTTATCATATTTGTGCTCTTTGGCACCGTATTTGCTGCGTTATTTCTGTTCTTGCTGGTGATATTTTGTAGCAGGTTTGGCGCATGTCGTCAGAAATCTAAAAAACTCCGAATGAAGAAGAGAGTTCGTTTACGGGCGCACGATTTTGAATTAAAACGCTTCGCGGCGCGAAGGAGCCAGTTTATGGAAGTGAATTATTATGGTGACATTGCTCATTTGGATGAGAACAACAAGAAAGAATCAGAGGTCGAAATTGTTGAAGAAGACATCAATGATTATTATGAAGACGAGTTTGCGGAAGGACATCAAGCCGATACGAACATTTCTTTGTTAAACTCTAACAATCATACGAATGCAAACAAACTGGAGGAGCAGAAGTTTGTGTTTGATGACGAGGACTCTTGCTCTAGTGTCTTGTTTTACTAAATACAAACGATCCTATTGGGATGAATTGAAAAACGAACCGTACCAAGCAAAGCATTGCTCACTTCATTGGAATGGCTAGGCTCAAAAGCTAGAAGCACTCCCGAAGCACTTTGCATAAAATAATACGTGATAACTGATAAACAAAGGAAAGTAGTACTGAGTAGCTTCAATTTAAATGGTCACACTTTAGGATTTTATCCACAGACTCAAAAGTTAGAACCACCTTGTACAGCATAATAAACAGTACCACAGGAAAGTACTGCTCAATAGCTTTCATTTGAATGGTCACACTTTAGGATTTCATCCACAGACTCAAAAGTTAGAACCACCTTGTACAGCATAATAAACAGTACCACAGGAAAGTACTGCTCAGTAGCTTTCATTTGAATGGTCACACTTTAGGATTTCATCCACAGACTCAAAAGTTAGAACCACCTTGTACAACATAATAAACAGCAACACAGTTAAGTTCTGCTCCGTAGCTTCCATTTGAATGTTTACTTTTTAGTAGTGCCAATTAAGTGACAATAGACTGCTTATTCTTAAAACTCAGGGAGGAAGGCGCGGAGCTGCGAAAGCGGCCTGGATGCTAGCACAGTTTTGTGACCGCTCGAGTTCGTAAGCAGATAAAAATGCGGACTTTTGGGAGTGCAGTCAAAATGGGACTCTTTTTTATCACTGCCCCCTATTGAGTAGCCTGCAAAATAGTCGCATTTTTTGCGTTGATCATACGAATGCGCGCGCACTTTGAACGAAAGGACTGGAGCGAGTGTTCGTCGCTTTCGGCGCTTCGCGCTTTTGCGAGCGAGCAGCGGAAAACACCGACTGTTTTGCAGTCCGGCTACCTTTTCAGATGAAACGAAACACATTTTGTAGTTAAAAAGAAAAGTGGTGCCTTACTTAAGGCATTGGATGATGAATTCTACTTAAAAAAAAATAGAAATAAGGGTAATCCACGTTTGATATATCAAAAGTAAATTTAAATCAGGAGCCCATTAATTTTCTGTGAAAAAGGAATCTTAAAATAATTGAGTCTGTAAAAACGCCGTGACAAGAATTAATCAGTTGCACGCTCCAGGTTATGGACTCCTGTTCAAATCTATTTATATAAACTTCGAAGCGAAAAGGACGATATATGGAACAGATTATCTTTCTTTGGTACAGATAACCAGACTAAATTACTATTACAATGGTTAAGTTAGACTCGGAGTCAGGTTTGACGCAAGTATTGATATCAGTACATGTATGAATTCCAAGTCAGAGGATTATTGTCAGTTTTGTATTACAAACTTGTGAATAAGTGAATATTTGTAGAGAAACTGAAGTCAAATTAAAGGTTATTAAAACTGGTACATTGAGGTGTTGATTGAGCATTTTCACAGAGGACGCCGACGAATACAAAACGACCACGGTCATGGATCACCCCAGTAGATTCACTCCAGACCCCATCTAATTTTTGAAGATATTTCCATAATTATGAAAAAATATATTTTGCGGCATCGTATTTGGTCGTCAGTTCGTTCTTTCCTTGGTTCGTTCTTTCGTTGGACCGTCTTGGACCAAAAGTACTTGCTAGAGTGCAGTAGGGAAAAGTCCCGACAAGGGTAGGGTAATTAACAACTATTCACCGAAGTGGAGGTGGGTAGTGGTGGATATTTACGAGCCGCGAAGCGGCAAGGTAAATATCCACCACTACCCACCTACACTGAGGTGAATAGTTGTTTTAGTATATACTGAAACAGTGAGATAATATAAAGAAAATGATGCTTTTTAACTCATTTATTCCTGTCAACGATTACAATTTTCGCGCGCAAATGATTCGCGAGTTGCTGGGAGGAGAATAGCACTTGCTATTCCCAGTTTCAGTAGCCAATCAGAGCGCGCTAACAATGCTATCCACTGTTTCAGTATATACGATAATATATATGTGATATTGAAATTTCTTTATCATTTCTGAGGAGAAATAATCACTCACTTCATGTTTATAGCAAGTAAATCTCGCCTAGTTAGTCCGAGGCGAGATAAAACTGGTTAATGTATCTGAAAGACACAGACATTCGTTTTCTAGGAGAGGGCAAAGTTTTGTCGCTCTGACCAGGAGATCTCATTTTAAACCAAATGGCGTTTCGTTTACTCCATGCACTGATGACAAGACGTCAACCCGGGGGGGGGGGGGGGGGGGGTACTCAACAAAGTTTGGTACGGGGATGCTCCGCCCCGAGATCCAAACCCTTACCCTTTCATATACCGTTTTTGACAGAAAAGGTATCCCTTTCATACACCTTTCATTGAAAATGCTACCCCTTTCATATACCTTTCATTAAAAAGTGGTACCCCTTTCATATAGCCTTTACGTTTCATAATTATCCTTTTGAAAGGCCCTTTTTATAATACTTAAATGGCAGTTTTCCCTACCCTTTTGCATATTTCAACTCGTGTTTTCCCTAGCCTTTCCTATACTTCGTGAAATCCTTACCCTACACGTTGCATGACTTCAAAATGGAAAGAAAAAGGCCTAAATAATATTTGTTCGCTTTAAAAGTAGATTTTAACAAGCTGAAAGCGATAATACCGATCGGATCGTGTGCCATGTCTGCAATTGAAGCGGCGAAGCAAAGAAGCGACGTTTTAAGAATTTTCAAACAGCCTAGGAACATTACGGTAAAGGAAGTCATGTGAATTTATGTCGATATAAATGTTTCATTGACTTTTTTGTGTGTTTAAATTCTAAGCTTTTTAGGAATGTTTATAAAACGTGCCCAAATTCAGTCGAATAAAATCTGGAATTTCCTCCATGCTCAGCCAATTTTGCTTGCGAGAACAGTTTACCGATGTGTTAATGGTGTACGCATTTTGCTTTTAAAGATAAACTAATGGGTATTTGAACGCAAAATTTTTCAAAACAATTATTGACCTCGATAAATTCTCGTGCGTGCGTTAGTCTTCGGCACAACTTCGTAATTCCCAAGAGACTAGCTTCGTAGGATTGTCGCTTCGTAGTAAGATCGGGATATGTCGTATCAGCTTATTTTGAGCTTTCCGTTACGTTTGTACCTGTACACTGAGTTTGTTGAAAAATAAGTGTGCTAGTCTATTTTGGTGACGATGAAGGGAAGGGAACGGTGCCTATTAAAAAATTGGACACATCACGTGTCGTACGAAAAAATATTGCACCCCAAGTTAAAAGCCGCTAAGGAAATAAAAAAAAAAAAACTCGCATGCCCGAGGGTTAATAAAAATTCCCCCCTCTCGGAGCGCTAGGTAAATTCGACAAACGGTGCACTGCGTCAAAATGCAAAAAAGATTATGTTCTTCTCTCGCAGTACTGTTTGGAAGCATCTTAAACTTTTCTGTTGTGATCACGTGCTTTTCTTTGTTTGTTTGTTTGCGCTTTCATAACTGAAAAGCGTGCAAACGTTGTATACCCCAAAATTTTTCACGTTTTTGTCAGCGATTGGCTTAATTGGCTTAATCAATATTCATGAAAAATTAGTAGCCCTCGGAGCAAATCAAGCAGGTCGTGTTTGTGTGAAGATGTCTCGCAAGTTGTAAAACTTTTTGGCGCTCTAGAAGCAACTTGGAAGACTCCGGGAAGACGTACCGCCAAGGGAAAAGTCGCCTTACAACTCCAACCGAAGGTGAGAGTCGCTTCGCAAAAAATTGCATTTGTTCAGTAAAAGAGTATAAAATTGTGCTCGATGAAGTGAACACGTGCGTTGAGCTTCTTCGTCTTGCGACGTCTCTGCGTTTTGGTATTGCGCTTACCTTGCAATAAGCTAAGGAGTTGTCTTTCAAAAAAGTCTCTGGCTGGTTAATTTCGTTCAAGCTACATATACTTTCAAAGAACATTTTATAGTTAAAATTAAAGAGCTAAGGCTTTGAGACAAATGTTAAAAACAATATTGGAATTCCTGTTGGAAATCGTTTATTCTTTCATTGTATACCATTAACTGTTGAATAAAACTAGGTCTAATGCACCTAAAATTCAACCTTAGTCGTCTTTAAAAATTACAAAAATTAAACATTTTATCTTATTGATCGTTCATTTATATTTTCAGGAACTTCAAAGAGCATCAAAGTCAGGAACATGGAGGACTGAAGAAACAATTCAAGAGGACAAACTGGAATGGACAAATCAGGAGTGATCTCTTCAAAGATAAGAATTTTGTTTAGTTCATATATTATTTTGCACAAATGGTGGCTGAACATGGGCAAATACTTTAGTTTGTGTTAGTATCAAATATATTGATCCTGAGGAACAGCGAATCGGATCTGACTGCTAATTGACTGAATCTACCCATCAAATTGACATAAAGAACCGGGGGGTGGGGGGTGGGGAATTGAAGTTTATTCATTTGCTGAATCGCGTACTGGCTGCTTGTTGTCTGAAATGTCAAATTAGCATAGGTTTTGCAATGGGAAGAAAGTCTTAGGTCCTAGGAAAAATAACTTCTGACAATTTTAGTCTTAGCCACGATTTGGACGTTAAGCGATCGTTTGATTTATATGGTTGATAATTTGACGATTCAGTTTACGGCTTGTTTTGGTGAACATATCTCTATGCAAAACAAATCAGTGTCAAAATGTAATATAATTGCATACAAAACTTCACTTACAAAAGAAATACGATTTTTGTTCGTCGATCGCTTAGCGTGTAGGTATAAACGTTACAATAATTATCTCAGTTGATGTGGTGGGTGTTTGTATTTTTTAAGGTGGCACTGACAGTTAATCAAATGCAAATTCCTAATTTGGAAACGTTAAATTATTTGTTTCCATGGTCACATACACCAATATCACGCTAGCATGGCATGGAAATATATTTAATTTAATGGGGGAAAGAGTCCAGTATCAAAATCAGCACTTCAATATTAGTAAAACTGTAAAGTTTCGTAAAGATTGCTCGTATACTGACGGAGATATGAGCTTTTGAAACTTAGTACTCTGGCCTAATTTTTACAAAGAAATGTATGGGAAAAACACGAAAACGAGGCTGGACGGGCAATCTATGCCCGTCCACCATACATTTCTTTGTAAAAATGCTCAGTTTCAAAATTTCATATTTTCGTCAGTTTTCTAGCAATCTTTACAAAACTTTGTAGTTTTACTAATATTGATATGCTGAATTTGATGCTGGACTCTTTTTCCCAATAAACCAAATATATTTTTGTGCCATGCTAGCGTGATATTGGTCTATTGACTGGTATAGAATGACTTTTTTCAAAAAAAAATTCATATCAACGTGGCAGGGACAGTTTCTCGAAACTTCTTTTTTGTCAGTGCCTGACATCAAATTTTTAATAGTTGATCATATTGTCTGTTAAAAAAAAACTTACTTTTTCCAAATATTGTTTCGATTAAAAATATTTCGGTTATTTTAGGAGGGCAAATGTTTATTCAATCTAACCAAAGTCTGGTATTGCGTAAAACATTGAATGTTCTAAATTGAATCACTTGCTCCAATCTTAGTAAATGGTAATTTTAAAAAGAAAGATTTTAATAAATTAGGCTCGTGCACAATTCGACAAATTGGCTGTTATAAATTAAATAAATTTACTTTTCAAAATTGTTTCAGTTAATTTAGAAGGCAAATTTTATTCAATTATTTTTCAATTTAACCAAAGTCAGGCATTGTGTTAAAAATAGAATCAATTGGGAATATTTTAGCCTGTCAGTGCGTCCTAACAATTATTCACACATCCCCTACATCAACTGACCGACAAGAGAACAAATTAAAGGCCTTTACAAGTTGTGTTCTCTCCTTTTCACGTGTTTTTTCTTTTATATACGGAAAATTATTCTCAGTCGCCCATGCTAAAAAATAAGGAAGCTTATACTTGAGATTGAGTGCAGGCCTGTGTTCTCTTGTCAATCGTACGTACAGTATTTAGAAGCTTAGTTTATAAAGCCCTAATGTCTGGTGTTGAGGAAAGCCGGTATTTTCGGTGATCAGTATAGACCTTGTAAATGGTATGAACCCAGGTTCAATAGTCTGTCGAGTGTGATCGTCTAGGTTAGTGTAGTTCTGAAAAGAACTGTTGTGTTGTTGACAATGACGGACGTTTCTACAACCTGAGCGGAAGTCATCTTTAGAGTCATATGAATTGTAAAGTACTGCCGTTTACGACAACCACTAACAAATGTTAAAGACTAAGACGAACTTAGCGACAGACAAGGACTAGCAGTATACAAGATTAAATGCTGCGAATGTCAGAAATTTGAACATACGACTGGCTGAACACAAACGGGCGACGAAAAATGATGTCAACAACGACAGTACCCACAGTACGGACTACAGAGAACAAACACCACTGAACTAATACCAACAGCTACCTGCGGCCTACAAACGACTTTTCACTAGAACAGACAAAACTTACACTATCAATGCCCGGGGGGGGGGGGGGGTACTCCCGACAATTTAGGATAGGTTCTCAAAAGAAAATCGAGATTTGATACCCTTTTTAAGGCCCAATTCAGGCGTGTAGTACAGTTTTAACAGACCATATCTTTTTCGTTTTGCGCGTTGGGGTGAAAATTGCAATTTAGTGACCCTATCTTAGGATCACAATACCAAAAATACCAAAAAGGATACCCTATTTAAGGACTGAGCACCTCAAAAACCCTATCCTATCGGGCGGCACATACCTATATAGCGTATATATGGGAGTACCCCCCCCCCCCCCCCCCCCCCCCCCCCCCCCCCCCGATCAATGCACGGATCAATTGCAACAATCACTGTATTGATTCTCAACAGCCAGTGACATCATGGTAAAACTGACCAATGACAGCTTACAATTCTCATGGCTCTGAAGATGACTTCCACTCAGGTTGTAGAAACGTCCGTCATTGTCAACAACACAACAGTTCTTTTCAGAACTACAATGTAGACCTGTTATACAGATCAACAGAAAAAAAACTAAAACATAACGTTTCGAAGTCGACTGCATAAAACTTCAAACAAATCATTTATAGTTTAGTCAACCAAGTTTTACTTCGTAGCTCAATTTAAATTCAAGTTCTCAGAAAATGATATTTCGGGTTTATAAATATCGTTTTATACTTCAAAGTCAATTTTCAGATCATTTTAGGAGGATTTTTTGTAAAATGAAATGGAAACTCAAAACGTCTGGCACATCTTTTCCTATGATCTCAATTTTTGGAATTGTTTGAACAAGTTCAACATACTAAAATACTGAAATATTAATTCAGACGCACAGTTTCTTAAAAAGAATAACGTGGCGTTAACTTATGAGATTGCAAATTGTGTTTTTTAGTCTACAGGTAAATTTTCTGTTGTTTTGATGCTGCCGGATATTTTATTAAACATCCAATTACCTCAATTTGGACAAGAGATACAAAACCGATTATAAAAAGATGAATTGTTTCTACTTTGGTTCCGTATATTATTCTCATGGTCTGTATAATTCCTTGATTTGATTTAGGCCATTTACGTTTGTCGAGGTGGTTTGGTTTTTCATGGCGATAGTGCAAAAATCCCGCGGGGACGGGTTTTGGGGGCGAGGGAGCGGAAAAATAGTTCGCGTTCGTCTCCCCGGGATTTTTGCACTCTCCCAAGTTTTCGCTTGCCATCAAAAACCAAAACAAAACTGATCACACGGAAAATAAGGGAACTGTGAATAGTCTTACTGACAAAAATAAACGTGTTTAGGGTAAACCTAAAAAATAGACATTGGGTATTATAAATGGGCTCTCTTAAATTTAGTTTTTAAGTGAAGGAAAAGACGTTTATCTGTTGGCATTCGATGTAGCACAGAATGAAACATTTTAGTTTGATTTTGATAAATTGATCTCGTGCACTATAAGATCTCTAGGAAGAAATTGGAGCGAAGCAATTGTTTGTTGAATATACATGTTCTAAATTATATGACTTGCTCCAATCGTAGCAAACAATGATTTAAAATATGATTTTGATAAATTGGACTCGTGCACAATTCGATCTATCGCTAGAATGCCGAAAACGGAGCCATGCAATTGTCTGTTGAATGTTCTAAATTATTTTACTTGCTCTAAACTTAGCAAAAGGTCATTTTTTTCTGTGCTACAAAGGAAACTGGCGAACAGTTAAAGGTCTTGTTATTAAAAGCAACATGGCAAGCTATGAAAAATATTAAAATGTCAAGTATATATCGAATGAAATCAGAAGCCAAATGTACTTGATAAATAAACAATAAAAGATCTTACACTTTGATTTTCGTTATCCAAAACGTTTTATCTACTATACAAACAATGTTCATGATTTTTTTAATAGCTTGCCATGTTTCTTCTAATATCCTTCATGTATACACTGTCTCGTGCAAGAATCTTGAAGATTTAACGGTGGTTTTCATCGGCGACAGAAATATTCGTACAAAGATATAAAGAATGAACACAGTTTGTTCTTCTTATGCCGTCTTCTTAGGAATTGAGACGGCATAAGCACAAGGGAAAAAACTTGGTTATTTTTTCTTGTGATTATGTCGCATTTAATTCCTAATGAGGACAATATAAGAAGAACAAGTATGTTTTCTTTTTCTTATATTTGTGCTTATACTTGTGTCGCTTGTGAAAACCAGCGTTAAATTGTGATTTTCGTTACACGAGATGTTTTATACTTTTTTGATAAAAAATTTTCAAGGTGTTCCCCGGGGAAACGCTGTGCAAATTTTTCAAAATTTTCCCGCCAAAAGACTTGGTATATATAGGAAGATAAAAATTGTCACACCTTTTAATTAGATAATGATTTTTACTAAATTAATAAAGTTATTAAAAAAGTATTGTACAATATAAATAAGAGAGAGAATAAAGAATACTATGAAACTGAAATAACTTTTTATTGTTGTTGAGTTTTCTAATTATTTATTAAATACAATATAAAGTAGCTTTAAAATTTAATAAAATAAACGGCGCATGCGTATTTTAAGCGCCCGTATTTTTCTAAGTCTTTTGGCGGGAAAATTCTAGATTTTCAAACAAAGATTAAAAAAAAACTGGCGCATGCGTATTTAACGCGCCGGTATTTTTCTAAGACTTTTGGCGGGAAAATTTTACAAATTTGAACAGGGTTTACCATGGAAAACCATTGTACATGCAAAGTAAAATAAGCTTTTTAATGAGCAATAGACAATGAAATATTAGCCTGTGAACAGGCTCTCTGTTGGGATATAGGGCGAAAAAAAAAAACGACGAACGGGGAGGGGGTGGGTAAAAGGAAAAGGGAGGGCGAGAGCCTGTCGACAAATTATTGAGGCCGCCGTTCCACCCCTTTGTAATTAACCTGTCGATTATCTGTCAACAAGATCATTATCAGTGGTTGGTTGCATTGGAATGTAAATAGTCGCGCACGTGAAAATGACAAGTCGCGGGAACGAATAATCACGGCATGAGAAATTAACGATCCTTACACTTTCAAAGCGATAACAAACTTTAGCCGATTAGTATTTATCTTGCAACAAAAGTGAGCCAGAGAAACCACAGTGTATGCTGGGCCACCGTAGTATGCAAATTAGAGCTAGCACAAAACAACGGCATAAAGAAATATAATTCTAACGGCTCTGTACAATTTCAGAGATATTCCGCCGAAATCAAAAGATCAATATCATCGAAGAGAACAAATTCCTAACTGTGATCTAATAGCGCATTTCTCTCTTAAGTCTTACTGGAAAAGCTTCATGCTTTTTAAATACTTTTTAGCGATGAGTGATACTAGTTTTTAGCCTGTCTATTTTTACAGAGAGTCGCTTAAAGACATGCAGTGAAGGCTTAAAACAATACAATGGTCACACAACAGGAGTCGCGCGTGTAGGTCTGTCTACCCCTTTTAGTTTTATAACCATGCGCATAGTTCTTTCTCAGCTTCTTCTTCCCCTAAACCAATAGCAAATGCTTTGAGTCCCAAACGTGTCATCTCCTCGACTTGATCCTTCATAATGGAAACTAGTGGCGTTACAACAATAACGGTCGTTCTTTCCAACTTCCACAGCTCTTTCAGGACACGAGGGAGAATTTGAAAGATTGAACTTTTTCCAAATCCAGTCGGAAGAATGCCAAATACATTCTTTTTCTCCGCTTAAGACTTCAGGAGCGTTTCTGCTCTTCTTTTAAAACCGGTAATATGAGGGAAATCCCTCAGAGACTCAGATAATGGCCCAATGCTTTTTCAAACTGATCGATTGAGAACCGGCCGTCAGACATCAGACATGTTTCTATTTTGCAGTGCGATATGCAAATTTTGATCGCATGTCGGCGGATATCATGACCGCAAACTTGTCAACAGAATGTGTCAACAGTCGGTGATCTGACCAATCAGCATTTGCACTAGAATCTAGTGCACAGTTGGTGATCTGGAACGGCGGCATCAATGGTTTGTCTACAGGCTTCCCCGCCTCTTCCCCTCTCCCCAGTTTTCCCGCGGCTCGCTTCGCTCGCCGAGTTTTCTTTTCGCCGCTATCTACTTTCGTCATACCCCCACAAGGAGGCCTGTTCACAGGCTAAAAGAATTGTACTGAATGGTTACATATTTTCTTCCAAAAGCGTAACATAAAGGTCTAGTTGTTTTCCGAGCTATACATTGTGTATTTGTTTATGTTCTTGAAAACCTTGTACATGCCAAGTTTTCACGTTACAAATTGCTTATGACTGCTAAAAACAACACGAGAATTTACGTGGATTTGGAAACATTGATTTTTAACTCTTCAAACAATTGTAAATCGATTAGAAATATCTACGATTTTGCACTTTGCTTTATACTGAAATGCTGCATATAAACGTCTGTTGTAAGCAAACTTTGTACCGTGTAAAGTATTAAGTACTGATACAGTGCATCACAGATACAACAAACGTATTTGAACGCAATATGTAGAACGTTTATCTACAGAAAGTTAAGGAAAATATTGCTGATCGTTAATAACCACAATTCCTAACAGGGAAAGCTGATAAACCGTCAAACGTACGCGAGACAGAAACGCAATGACCCCCAATCAACATGAAAAAATGTATTGCAAAGTGAAAAAGGTCCGCAATAATAACTCAGTGTAACGGCCTAGTATTTACACTGAGAAATCTTTCAAGGTCAGGCTTGAACTTGAAACCTTTAAAGACGAATTTTCCCCAATATCATTGTTTACATTATCAAGGTACCGTGCTAAATATGAATTGACTTCAGTTAATAATCCATGAAATTTTTAGAAGCTCTTTGCATCTAATGTTAGCGAAATATCAGCCACTAAAAACTGCAAAGTTCTTGGGTAGGAAAAGCGCTAATGAGCCACACATTCTTTGTAAAAGTTTGAGTTTGTAAACGGCATAGGGAAAGCTAATTGTGTCATACCCTTTCAAAATTCTGAGTTGATCTTTTTGTATAAATTAGAGAATGATGCAATAATTGTAAACAAAGATTCACCTATTGATAACAGATAATGGGCTTCATTGTGGTTATTCTTGTCGATTTTCACGACTTAAAACTTCATTTAAAATCCTTGTTGACAATTGGAAATTGGAGCTGACAAAATGACCGTCTATTTCCAATAAGAAATCTATTCATAGCCTTTAGCCTTGAACCTCTAATTGTAAACTTAACCTGGCCTTCTAATTTCAGGTGGTATCTCTTGGAAACAGCAAAAAACTATAAACGAATTGCTTTTTATTTTCAAAACCCTACTTATTGAAAACTCTCGAACAGAAAAAATGGCCTTAGTATTGATAACTGGATAACTTTAAAGATAACAGGGAACTTTAAAGATAACAGGGAAAACCCTTAACTGACAAATGAACTACAATTTCCAAAAATCAATTGCTCGTAGACCTAAACCCCCCCGGGCGGGGGGGTACTCCCATATATGAGCTATATAGGTATGTGCCGCTGTGAAGGGTATGGTTTTCAAGCAGTTTAGTCTGGGATAGGGTATAGTAATCAGAGGTTTTTGGTCTAGAATAGGGTATCATTTTCCGCGAAACTGACCAGTTGCGTGAAGAATTTAGTCTAGACCGTGAGGTTTTACTGGCAAATGGCATTTATAAATCGGTACGGCGGGCCGTTTACGGCATTTTTACTGACCCCTGGCATCTTTGATTATCATTGTGAACGAGTTTCTGGAAAATAGCGAGTCTGGAATAGGTCTAGGATAGGGTAGGGTTTTTCGGTGTTTAGTCAAGAATAGGGTTGCAAAATTCAGCTAAAATGGTCTAGAATAGGTTAAGGGTCTCAGAGTCCCAGCGCAAAAATTGCCCCCCCCCCCCCCCCCCCCCGGGACCTAACCCCCTTACTGAAAACTTGACAAACAGCCATTATCAAGGGCAAAACAAAACAAATACCTAACATAAAAGTGACTTGTGACAAGATCTAAACTGAAAACAAATACAGTGACCTTCTAATTTTACACTGACGAACAAATAAAATCTTGTCTCAAAACAGAGAAAAAATCTATAAGACAAAATGTCCATAAATATTCACTGTAAAAACGTTCCGTAACCTTAAAAGCTCTATTGAAATAAAAAAAAATACTGCCAAAAAGCAATACAGAACAGAAACCAACTGAAAACTCACGTTAGAGTTTCTCTAACTAGTACTGATTTCGCAATAATAATAGAATTTCTTTCAACGTAAAAAGCCGTGCTCAAAACACATATTCAGTAGACAAAATTCAAAAATAATCACTTAAAATAAGAGACAAGACACTAACTAGGGTTGTGCCTAAATCATACCGTCCAGAAGGACGTCGGACACCTTATTGAGACTTATATAACGTAATGTCGACACTTAGAATTTTATTTTCAATAAATTTTTAAGTGTAAAAACGAAAATCTAAAATCCCCACTCAGGATTGAACCTGTGACCTCAGCTAGGCTTAGGCTTACATGGCCTACCGTACCTCTGTACCACCTTGCTTCTCGGGTTGCTTAGTCTTAAATTTAACTACATAAACTGCAACCCCCAACCTCAACTGAAAGCTAACCAGATACTCCGTTATATAAGTCTCAATAAGGTGTCCAATGTCCTTCTGGACGGTATGATTTGGGCTTGACCACTAACTAGTCTGCAGTGCAGACGTATTTTGTGGCGATCGAGTGCTTAGTCAGCTTTGTATTTTCTTCGCGTCGTGTCTGGGCGCCATCTTGGAATATGAAATTGGAGGAGGATTGGGGAGAGTATAAAATGCGGCCAACGGGGTGGGTGTCAGGCACAGACGAAGGAAGGGGGAGGAGAGGGGGAGGGGAAAGAAAAATATTTTTCTCCTTCGCGCCCCGCCCCCTCTACCGCACCCCTCCCCCCTTCCTTTGACTCGTCCCAACTCCCTACGTTTTGGGAATCCAAGATGGCGGACGAGCTTACAAACTGAAAGCTACCGAATTTAAATAATTCTTTCTTCGATACTACGATTCTATGTATGAATTTAAATTGAAACTCTTTCAACTTAATTTCCTTGCAGACCTGTCTCAGTGACTTCTTAATAATCCTACTCCACGAGTCTTTGCTTAGAGAAAGATTTTACTCCATCGTTTGGGACCAGTTTGGTTCTCTGTCTGGGTTTTATCATTAAGCAATTTATAGAAGTCTCTCGAGAAAGCCTTACCTAAATTGATCTGTGCAGTGTCATTCAGGAGAAAGACAATATCCCTACTGGTAAAGAAGAATTTGTAAAGGAGTCAGACATTTTGGCTTTGAACATTTGGTTGATATCAGTCATGCGTATTCCACCATCTTCTAGGTCTTGATACAAGCCAGATCTTTTTATTTTATTCCTCCAGAGAAATTTGAAAGATTTCATTTTCAAAAAGTCCGCAATGATGCTGAATAAAATGAAGCTGTGATAGGCCCAAGGTTTTAAGTGTCATGACTATTCCGAATATTGTCAGGTCTCTTGTGCTCCATAAAGCTGACTCAACCAAACACTCCATTAATTCATTGTAACAGAAAAAGGACTAATTATAACTGAAAACTAAACGTTAAAGCTGAAAAAACCCAGACATGTCACGAAATAAAATAAGCCGGAATAGATGAACTGCAACCTGTTCCATCCTTGTAACAACCCTGCACCGTTATTCTGTTTTGCTCTGGAGAATCTTTTAATTCAATAATTTAGTTGTATATTTGGTGGTATTTGGCAATAAAACATGAAAATCAGGAAAGAGAGTTTGCAATATTTTTGCGGGACACCACAGGTAGCCCAAGCTATATGTGTCACAGTAACCGTTACGAGCGAAATTATAAGGATTTGTATGAGAAAAAACGGTCCATTCTAGGAGCAAAAAAATACGAACACGATTTCAATAAAAATTGCTTACCTTACTTCGCTTGTGTGTTTCCTTGTCTCCTGTGTGGTTTTTGGGGCGATTTAGAGCGTTTCCAGTGAGTTTTATTTCCATTGCTTACTAAAACTCACTGGAAACGCTCTAAATCGCCCAAAAACCACACAGGAGACAAGGAAACACACAAGCGAAGTAAGGTAAGCAATTTTTATTGAAATCGTGTTCGTATTTTTTAGCTCTCATAATGGACCGTTTTTTCTCATACAAATCCTTATAATTTCGCTCGTAACGGTTACTGTGACACATATAGCTTGGGCTACCTGTGGGAAAACTGTACCCTTTAACGAACCTTATAACAGACGGATAAAATAACCTAACATCTTCCTTGAGAAATCGTTTCCTAAACTCTGAACCCCTCCCCCACCCCCTCTCCCCCCCCCCCCCCCCCCCCTCCCTCCCGTGAAAATTTCCCAATGAACCGAGAAAAAACTATTGGGATACCTAACTGAAAACTAACAAATAAACCAGCAGAATAATCCACGATTTCCACTGAGTATAACAACTGGCCTGATTTTTCAATTTAAACAAATGTTTTCGTAACCGTAGAGGCTACAATCGGCGTCAAAATTACTTGAGACACTTGTCTGAAAGTTTTTTTTTTTTTTTTTAAAGTCATACAATAACTTTCTCTGCAAAACGTATCTCCATTCCCCCACCCGCTATCCAATGTTGTACCGCTGGTCAGGAAGTCTGCGGGCAACCACAAACGCAACTTTGGTTGGGGGGGGGGGGGATGGGGACATTGGGTGCGATATTTTCCAAAATATTTTCCGAAAAGGGCCTTTCAAAATACATCAAACAGACGCACGTTAAGGCTACATGAAAGGGGTACCATTTTCAATGAAAGGTATATGAAAGGCTTACCTTTTATGTCAAAAACGGTATATAAAAGGGTAAGGGTTTGGACCTTGGGGCGGAGCATCCCCGTACAAAACTTTGTTGAATACCCCCCCCCCCCCTTCCCCCCCCCCCCTCCCCCGGGGCTCTCTGTTCGTCGCTTTAACCCTAAGCAGGCAAAATTTAACAGAAAGGAGGACCAAAATTACACGGTATAGCATAACACATACTGATAACTGTAAATTGTAGTCCCTAATATGACATAAATCGGACCCTAAGACAAACCGCGTCCCATGATATTCACTGAGATATTCCCTAAATTGAAAACAGCAAAAGAAACCCTTCTAGTCAATTTCCTATGAGAAAAAAAAACTAAAAACGTTGACTGAAAACTGAAAAACCATGTTGAATTACATGACCTAACGGCTTTTACTGAGAGGTCGTTTTAAAACATTAAAATCCAGTCTTCACTGAAAAATTGACATGTTAAATAGGCAAAATGGCTTATAATTTTGACTGAAAACTCAACACGAAGTACGATTTTCACGAATAAATTGTTCCATAAATGAATTCCTTGTTGACTTTTTACATTGTACGTCTGGTATTGTTAGGGCAAAAACAGCATTGCATCAATAAGAAAACTAGGTCCGCAATGAGTACATGTGTCTACCCGAACGGTTATACCTGTTAATTTGTTTGGTTTATTCTAGACAATTCTCAAGCATGGAGCATTCTTCGGACGTTTTTTTTTTTACAGCCATAGGTATGCTTGAGAGCAGTAAATGGCCTGATATATTTCCACTTGGAAAATGAGTCTTATCTACTCCCATTTACTCTTGATGAAAACCGTGAAACAAATTTTTGCCATGGCCAATTCGACTCGATTTTAACGTCCTGGCTAACGAGATACTATGGACGACATGAAGACGGTCAAATGTTATTATACAGCGGGGCCTGTTTGTGGAACAACTTGCCCCAAGATTTAAAAAGCGTTTGTTCTATTGGGCAGTTTAAACGGGGTATTAAGAAAGTATCTGAGATATCGGATTCCCACACGGCAATCATGTAAAGCAGTTGTACAAGTTTTAATTTTTAATTATTAACTTAACTGATGATTCTCCGTGTTTAAATAAAGATTTACATTTACATTTACATACATTTACATTCTACTTTAACTTTAGCCCTTAAAGTTAAAATTGCCTAACTGTTCCCTGGATTTTTATATAGTTTTCTTTTCCTGTTAACGAGAAATGTATGGATGAAATAATGCAGTTATTCGATTTGGGTTTCATTCTCTTTATTCTATCATATATCAATTGGCACTGGAATTTGTTCGTTAAACCGCACGGCCAAGTTTTGTTATATCTGTGTTGCACTGTATCTCGACTGGACTAAGAAAATTGTGTTTGAATTTGGCGACGATAAAAAAAAATAAGAAAGGTAATCTTTGAGCTGCGCTTAAAGTAAAACTAGTTTCTCTACCTCTTTCTTTGTCTAAGTTGGTTGTCTTTCTTCCTTGCTTGCTTGCTTGCTTGATTCTGACATTTATAGTTTCCTTGTATCCTGCATAGAAATAAAACCAAATATATCAATGAATGCCATCACGTTTTGGATATCAAAAAGGTAGACACGAAATATGTTTTATCGACTGAATTAAAGTGCCTATGAAATGAATTTTTTTTCTTCGTTTTTCATTAGTTTATTATGTCCAAAGAACGAAAACAATAATCATTTCCCGAGGAAAAGAAAGAAAATCGGTTTTTTAGCCCCTCGAAGATGCGTCACTTCGGTTGAAAAGTGGCTCCAATTTTTGGAGAGCCTGGGGGCCAGTGGGCGTGCGTGATGACGTAAATTACGTAAATAGTATGACACATTGGTTTGTTTACGCTATAATTCCCTTGGAATCCTTTAGCGTGATGGTCATTTTGCCAACGTTTTTGGCTGTACAAATGTCAGACAGCACCTAATTTGTTTCTTTACAGTCCTCTGAAGGTGAAGAGGATCAGTTTCGGATCACTCTTGATGAACTGAAATGATCGTGTCCACTGTAGTTTTGCCGTAGCGAGACGAACCGACTGTGCCGCTTGAGCGAAGAAAGTGAACATGAAGAAGACGGACTTTGATCATTTAGATTATTGAACGTGAAAGGTATACATTTCAGTAGCACAGCGTCTCAGTGGTTCGCCAGTTGAGTTGTAAGCTTATTGAACGCAGAGGCGTTTTTGTTATTTCTTTTTAGTGGCTCGTTGACTAGCGTTTATCGAACGCGAACGATATATTTGTAGTACAAACAATCATGATATTAGCGCATTAGCGACTCGGCCGGTCTTCTCTGAAGTTCATTGATCGCGCGTGGAGGTTATGAACTTATTTTATCGGCTTGGCAATTCGCTCGTCTACTTAAAGTTCTTTTTTCAATGCGAAGGATATGTCTTGGCGGCTTGCTAGTTGAAAGTTTCTAAATTATACTGATATGTTATAGCATAACATAACATAACATAACATATTTTATTTGCATTCCCATATAACATTAATGGTTATGCATATCCGAGGTGGTGTTTTTCAGGCGGCTTGCTGAATTGAATGTAAATGGTGTATTTTTAGCGGCAAGGTGCCTTGATAGCGTATTTTTTTATTTATTTATTCAAAATGTTTGAACTCAAGTATATACGTAATAATTATGCTTCTTAGTTCAGTGTCTTGCCAGCAATTGATCGTTTCTGGAAATTTTAACCACTTGGCGGCTTGTAAGTGAGTTCAAAGTATCGTGTTTACATTTATGTCTGATTTATATTTCATTGTATAAAAATTGATCTGATCGAACACGCAATGATTCAGCGATGTGTTTTGTTTCGAATAGCATTTGTACGTGTAGATTTTTGATAGATGTTCCGTAGAATAGACGCCTTCCAGTGAACACTTGCGCAGCACTTTGAATTTTTTAATTCGGAATACCGTATAAACATTTATATTACTCGCCAGTCAGTGCCGATCGAGTCAGTATATTTTTGTAGGCCTCACTGACTTCGACAGCTCTCCAGTCGAGCCGAGGTTTGAAGGAACTTCCAAACAGGATATGGATAGGAAATTGATTAAACGGCCTCACCGGCCGGAATGTTATTTTCTTTTGCAAAATAATATTAATCTTAACAATAAGCGCTTTCATTGAAAACAACATCGCTTGACGTACCCTTTCCGATGTCGACGAACAAATTTCGTGTATTTCGCCGGCCTATTTTCCTCTGGAGCAAAATAAAGCTTTGTTACACCCTCTGTTATCGAAGAATTCTAATATCTCGTATGTTTGAGGCCGCTCGCCACATAATATTGGTCCACCTCTAGCGAAGTCTCTTGTCAGCGCTCTTGTTCTCTATATTCCCGCAGCAGTTTGTACAACTATTTACGTCACAGTGTAATATGACACTGGTTTTGGCCGCGCACAAATTGGAGCCACTTTTTAGCGCCAACAACCTAACTTTGAGACCATAAAAAAAGCATTTCGCATCGTCCCTAACACTTTAAACCTTTTATTCCAAGGTCTAAAAAGGTGAAACTTTCGATACATCAAAAAATAAATTTCATTTCATAGGCACTTTAAAAAAGTAAAAAGATTCAAAAGTTGACGTTTCGAGCGCTAGCCCTCCGTCAGAGCGAATCGCAAAGGCTGACGCTTCATGAATGGAATGAAATAGAAAGCGAATGACGAATGGCCAGCGCTCGACCCGTCCACGCGTACACGTTTATGTTCGTAAACGCATAAGTTTTTCATGCGTTTAGGCCTCCCGTCCACACGTAAATGATAAAAACGGTCACCCTAATCGGATATTTTCGAAAATGCTCTCCAAAGTGGATATTTTCGAAAACACTGTTTACCCGTTTACGTGTGGACAGCGTAAACGGATATTTTCGTAAACGCTGACGTAGATACAACTTAGCTACGCATGCTCAATGCAGACTTTTAGCGTTTATGTGTGGACAGGAGGCCTAAACGCATAAAAACTTATGCGTTTACGAACGTAAACGTATGCGTGTGAACAGGGCCTGAATCTCCTTCCAGTGGCTAATTTACCTTAGTATATACTGAAACAGTGGATAACATTGTTGGCGCGCTCTGATTGGCTACTGAAACTCGGAATAGCAAGTGCTATTCACCTCCCAGCAATTTGCGCGCGAAAATTGTAATCGTTGACAGGAATAAATGAGTTAAAAAGCATCATTTTCGTTATATTATCTCGCTGTTTCTCACTGCTTCGCGGCTCGGTAAAAATATCCACCACTACCCACCTCCACTTCGGTGAATAGTTGTTAATTATCAACTCAGTTTTCATTCTTTTTTCTAATCCCCCGCTACAGAAGTTACGAAAGATATCTATTAAAGCTTATCAATCAACTCACCTCTTTAAACATTATCATGTCGAAGTTGATGGAAGCTCTGCTATGATTTCTCATCATCAGTCTGTGTTGAACCTAAAAAAGGAAAACTATCATGTAAGTATACGTATTCGCTGGGTAATGTGTCTATCTAACTAAAGGATCGCAGGACGGAAGTTAATGAAACGGGGCTGAAGCCTCCACCCACACCCTCCCTAGCTGGTCCAAATTTCTTTAAAGGAGATTTGATGTCTTAAAAACTTATTTACTGAGACAAAAGATAAGGTCTTTTTTTATCCGATTTTTTCCAGACTACGATTAGTTTCAATTATTTCTTCCGGGGATAGTCGCGAGAACGAAACACCCGAGCGAATCCCGTCTACTCGTTGGAGATGATTTCAGGCGGAGAGTTGTCGCCTATTTTTTCCGCACGGAAAGTCGCGCGAGTGAAACACGCGGGTGAGTCACGTCTCCTGGTGACAAACGATATTTTCGCGCTTTCGCGTATTTTGAAATTGTAAATATCTGTATATGTATCGTAAGTAACACATTGTATGGCTATCACATGTAATTGACCTATTTGTAACATATTTGTAATCTACTTGTAACATATTGTACTCCTCGATAAAAATTATATATATTAAAAAACAACTATGCGTTGTCTTTTTAGACACGAACCCATAAATGAAATCTCACCTCCTGAAACGATTCATGATGAGGTTAATGATGTCTGCCACATTCTTCCATTCCGCGTCCGTCTGACATTTACCTGGAGAGAGAGAGAAAGAGATAAATTATTATGATGATGAGTTATGTCGGTTATAAGCGCTCTTACGATTAGTCGCTAATTAGAGACTACGCCTAATCAACATTTATGGCGGCGCTTATGATTAAGACTGTCGCTAGTCATACAAGGACCAGTGGAGGATCTAGGGGAGCCGCACCCCCACCCCCACCCCCACCCCCACCCCCACCCCACGCCCCTCTTATTTGTAAAACAATAAGACCCTGGGGGACGGAAATTGTTTTCAGTCTCTGACATTTTCAATCCGCAACTCCCCTCCCCCACCCCCCTCCCGACCACTGAGAATAGACTTGCACTGATACGAAGCAATATTGCAAAAGAAGTGGTTATTCTTATCATACATACGTACCTTATGAATTGTGTGCGTAAAGACAGATTACCAGGTAAAAGACCATGTCTCGGTTGTTCCAACGCGCTATTCCTCCAGTCAACCAAACTTGCGAGGACACCTAAATGAACGGCGCAAAGGGGAAATAATTATGGGCATTAAACTTAAAAAATAAGCTCATGCTGACCCTGTGAGCTTAAAGCCACACAAAAATTGAGTAGAAGTAACTTTAATAAACAAACTGCAATTAATGTTGTCAAACTTTACAAGGACAACACATCAGATACTGTGAACCAGACAGATAAAATTGCTGTATATCGCGTCAGTCTGTGTGTATCTCAAACTGTGTGCGACGGTAATATTAGTATTAAATGCATGATTACTGTAAGAGGCAATTGTTAAATTTGGCGGCTGAAATTTTAGTTGCGGACTAACAAAGTAGGATATTAATAGTGTTGAGTGTAAACTGAACCACCAAACCGTTTGCTTGAAAACAACCCTCAATAAATGCTGCAAGGAAGCGATATAACAATATCATATTTTTCTCACCTAAAGTGCGTACGTAGTTGTAGAAGAAGTTACCGTCATTCATCCACGTGTTGACAAAATAGATCTTCGCTGCAGAAAATGTTCTGGTCTGCATACTGGGGCAGATGACTTTGTTCCTCATCTCAAACAACATTAAAGTTATTAAATTTTCGTTTGCAATCTAGAATTATCAGTCAACATGAATATAACTCCTTCAACCTCCTTCGCTTTCCTCGTGGTGAAGGTGCGAAGAAAAAAATGAATAATTAACTGTTAATTTATCTTGAATTTGAAATTCAAATAGGAATAAATATTAAAAAAAAATTTCAAAGCCAGACAGTTGGCGGATCTGTAGAGTAAAATTCGGACCGCTCAGGGAACCATCGTAAAAAAAAATCATTATAAGATGCGAATTAATTGGAGATGGATTTGAAGCTGTCGTAAGCGACCACCTCGTGGATTTGGAACTGATGTGGTTGTAACTAGCTTGCTGCTTAAACATAACCATTTACTGTTAACAGACGAACGAATTTGATTAAGTTTTATTCCATACTGCTGATCCTGATCTACACCAAGATCCGGCTTCACTTCGCCGTGCTGTTTGTCCAAGTGGTCCTTGCTTTATTTTAGAACGAATTTGAATTTTACAGTTATACCCCGGGAGGTACTCTGTCTATGTTTGGGTGGGGGTGTGCCGCTGTGACTCTGAAACCCTTACCCCCTATACCAGACCATGTTCAGCTGATTTTGCAACCCTATACTAGACTAAACTCCGAAAATCCCTTCCCTATCCCAGGCTTACTATTTTTAGAACTGTATTACTATTAGTGTTTTTAATGGAAACCAGCTGTTAGCAATGTTGCCGCGATGATTTATTTCCGTTTAGGGAAGCCTCTTTTTCTTCCGAGTTTTAATTCCTATTCTAGACTTAATTCTTCATACCACTGATCAGTTCCCGGCAAATGATACCCTACTCTAGATCAAGACTCTCTAATTTCTATACCCTATCCCAGACTAAACTGCTTGAAAACCATACCCTTCGCAGCGGCATACCCCCCCCCCCCCCCCCCCCCGCTGAGTTATACTCCTGAATAAATTAAACTGATCAAAAGCCTTGATAAACAGAATTGATGTCAGCAAGAAACTTTGTAATGTCCTGAGTTGTATTTCTATTTTCAAAGCAAACAATACAAACCTTCTATTGACACAAATTTGAGATACTCCGCTAAAAGTACTTTGTTCCAGTTGTGTTCACATTTATGTCCAAAACAGATATATGCGCTGTTCGTTTAATTTATCATTTTTCGATCAAAATTGCCTTAATTCCAAAGTATTTGTTATTTAAAGCACCCGAGACTTTACAAAAACAGTTAAGAAAGTTAAGACTGAAAGATAAATGAATTGGCATTTTCTCATGCTTGCGGACATAGATATTTCCCTTAACGTAAAATCAAGACTGGTTAAACATCCTTCAAAAGGAATAAAATGCATTCCGCAAAGAATGGACAAAACGTATATCTTAACACAATGTAGGGTACTTGACATATAGGAACTACAGAATTGTAGAGCACTTTTAATATAAAAGAAATCCTTTCCACGGATGGCCTCCTTAACTTTACACTTGAAGTCCGCTGAATCCTCATCTAGGATGGTGGTGTTATTCCACTGCTACACAGAGTGCCGTTAAAGAACCAACATCTCCATGGAAATTTTGTCCTATTTAAAATGTATCATCCGAAATAGAATCAATATTGCTGCTAAATAATAATAATAATAATAATAATAATAAACTTTATGTAAGTGTCAGAGTATTTAGCTTACTAGCTAATTGTGGACACTACATACGTAAAAATAAATATAAGTTATGCTAAGATGGGTTTAAAATTTACAATTGTTCTCTATCTAAAATTTTTACATTTAAAACGTGACATAAAATAATCGATCAATATACAAAGCCATTAAGAAGATGAATTAACTTACGCTAAGATAGGTTTACAATTGATATTGAGGAACAGGTGGTAAAATGGAACTGATATGCCATGTTTCAAAAGGGAACGTGCCATGTTGCAAAAGGAAACATGGCATGCTGCAAAAGGGATGAAGTCGAACATGCAGAGAGCGTTTTCCAAAATTATCTCTTGATGACAAGAAATTCGGTCTTATGTAAAATAGGAGATGACATCATTACGTTGCTATGGCAACTTCGATTTCGATTTCACTAGTGAGCTGTAGCAATCGATTTTCCGTTAGATTGTTTATGGTGGTACACAAGTTTCTCAAAGTTGAAAGGTATCGTCACTCAAAAACCCAATCGAGCCACCTTAAGCTTAACGGTTTCTCCGTGAAAGCACTCAAAACTCCCGGGAATCAATACTGCAATGGGTTGAGACGCCACGAGTTCAAACTGTGTACAGCTTCTTGTTGTTTAGTTTTCGTCTTTCGTTTGTTACACTTAGTATAGAACTGCAGATGTATCAGTCTTTATAGAATGAAATGAAAAAATGATCGTTTTTTTTGTGTCTTGTGTGTTTGTTACCTGAACTGATGAAGTTACGTGTGTGTTAATGAAGTGATTTCGATCCCTTCTCGCGTGCCATGTTGACTATTTTTACTATTTAAAACATCCAAATAAGGTTTCTATGAGCGAACATTTGTTTGATACTTATCACTTTTGCAAGATAAAGACCATTAAAATATTAATTAACATATCGTTTGCAGTCACTGTATTAGGAAGCTCAAGCTGTGATGCAGAGTTGTAGAACATTGCAAAATGGATTGGTTCGATACGGTGGAAGATTTTTTTTTTTGTATTTTATTGCTTTTACGTTTTTACACAAAAAATACATTTTGAAACACAGGATACAAATTAGGTAGTTACAAAACACACATACATACAATAAAAATAAAAATAAATAAGAAAAGATAGATTTAATTACTTGTATCGTAAACGTAAGAATCTCTCCCACTTTTTGTAATGGCTTAAAAGCTTCTTTTTTTTTTTTTTTTCAATTTTAAAAATATATTTGAGTTTGGCTATCAGCAATGAAATATTAGGAATAACGGCGTTACACCTACATTGGTAAATAAGTTGTTTCCCTAATAAAATGACATGATTTATTGACATAATTTCTTTGTTATTGTTCCAATATCCAAACATAATATCTGTTTCACTAAAGTGTCCAATAGAAGGTTCAAGAATTGTATTGAGCCAATTAATTACTGATAGCCAAAACGAGTCTCTAACATGAGTACAGCGGTACAGTAAATGCTCGAGGGATTCGTCGTTCTCCTTACAAAAATTGCACAGCGGGGTTTCTACCAGCTTCATTTTGAATAGTATTTTCGATATTTTATTAGTATAAAGTATTCGATTAAGGATTTTATACTGAAACTCTCTAGTTTTACAATCAATTGTTGTCTTGTAAGGGCGTGTGTATATTTCGTTCCATCTAAAATCAAAGTTTTGGTATAGTTCTTGAAATTTAATTTGCGCTGTTGGTTTGAGAGCTATAGTGTCAACTTCATCCAAAACGTTTTCTTCGATACTGTTTTATTTGAAGTGCCTGGGTTTAAGGGAGATCCATTTGGTGGTGTATTTAAAACGTTTTCCATATTGCGACAACGCAACGTACGTTTCCAGTGTGCTGGTAAGGCGTTATACATTCTTCCTAAAAGAAAATAGTCTTAGGCGCTCAGTGCAGGATAGCGGTTTTTTAGATGGTCCATTTGCATAAATTTCCACTGTTTTGTATTATGTCAACAATATTTATAATTCCAATTTTAACTAGCTTGTCATTGTAAACCGATTTGCCACCAATACAAATGTGCTGATTGTTCCAAAGTATTTCTGGCTTCTCCAGGCTCTGATATATTCATCACGGTGGAAGATGATAGCAAGGAAATAAATCACTATTATTTAAATTGGGGACACTGATAAATCATTGAAATTAATATCTAAAGTAAACTAAACATTGTTAAGAATCCCAACTGGTTGGAGGCTAACCAGTTACCTATTTACATAGTGTGGTTGAAGATTTGAAAAAGAGACTGCGGAAAATGTTCATTGAAATGGTTCAGATGGCCTATGAAGGTGGCAGATACGTTGATAGCCCGCAAAGCAGGCGTATTTGGGGGGCGTACGAGTGCTGCGTTAAAAAAACCGTAGACTGAGGCGAGTCAAAAAATGCGACCAAGGGTGTGGCAGTCAGGATGGAAGGCGAAGGAGGGGCGAGGGGAAAAGGAGGAAAATCCACCCCCTCGCCACCTCTTTCACTCCTCCCAGCCCCCGACGTTGTGCAAAACCAAAATGTGCGCGGGCCAAATAATAAATTCAAATTCAGGCTAACACGTTGAAGACTCCGTTTCACTTATACTAAGATTGCCAATCTCAACTTAAAGATGGATGTTTCGTTCCGTTGTATCAGCGCGGTTTTCAATTGTGTGAAGTGAAACTAAAACTAACCCCCGGGGGGGGAGGGGGTACTCCCTATAATGGGCTGTACGGGGATGCTTGGACGAGTTGAAGTGTATGAAAGGGTAGGGATTTCACGAATTGAAGTATATGAAAAGGTAGGGATTTCACGAGTTGAAGTATATGAAAAGGTAGGGATTTCACGAAGTATAGGAAAGGGTAGGGAAAACACAAGTTGAAGTATACAAAAGGGTAGTGAAAACTGCCATTTAAGTATTATAAAAGCGCCTTTCAAAATATATCAAACAGACGCACGTAAAGGCTATATGAAAGGAGTACCGTTTTCACTGAAAGGTATATGAAAGGGGTACCATTTTCAATGAAAGGTATATGAAAGGGGTACCTTTTCTGTCAAAAACTGTATATGAAAGGGTAAGGGTTTGGACCTTGGGGTGGAGCATCCCCGTACAAAACTTTGTTGAGTACCCCCCCCCCCCCCCCCCCCCCCCCCCCCCGAGATTACAACAGACGCAGACAATCCAATAAACGAATCTGATAAGAGCTGGAAGCAAACACATGTAATCAGCGCCAAGCACACGGTTGGTTTTGGATTGACCTCTGATTGGTTGAGAAGGTGGTCCGTATTGTTTTGCCGAATCACAAAGCGTAGCAATGCAAAACCACAGTAATCGCGAAATTACCTCCGACAAATGAACTATTTTAATTGTTTCTTCCGCGATCGTGGGACTATGATCTGAGCATGCATATATACCTATGTTATATACCGCACCGAGATAAACAAGGACTCCAAAGCGACTTTTGGTTGCATTGGAACTTTATTGAAAACCCAAAACAAGACTCAGGACTGATGTTTGATGCCGTTTAAGTTTTATTTATTTCCCACTCCAGTAGTTCTTTATGAACTTTAATATCCCTCATTTTGCCCCCTTCGTTTTTGCCATCGCTTCACTTAGTCAGCCTGTGAAGAAAAATTAAAACGGGAATTAATTAGTTATTAAGCAGTATTTTATGGTGGTAATGTTTATTATGCGGTGAAAGATTTTTCTACCATTTCAGTCTGTCTTTGGATGACTCATGAACACGAAAATGAAAGCAAAAGAGCATTTCTTTTTACTGCTGCTGTAGTTTATTTTCCTAACAAGGTGATTCTATGTCAAGTTTTTTTTTATTTGAAGATGAAAACAAAATATGTTTTACTTCAAAATAATTATTCCTTACAAGGTGGTTCAGTTCTTTTGCGTCTGTGGATGAAATCCTGAAGTGTGACCTTTCAAATGAAAGCTACTTTACTGTAGTGAACGTTTCAGTATGAATGACTGGGATTCTTAAAGTGATATTATTTAGCGTTTGAACATAGAGGGCAGAGAATAGCTTTGGAAACGTGATATGCAGTTATGATATTTGCACCTGATAAGTAACGGGATGTCAAATATCCGGTTGAGCTTATCAACGGCCGTTAAAGCACCATGGTACGTCAGATACGTTGTCATCGAAACAGCAGCCATTGTTCTCGCACTCTTGGCGTGATATTCCAAGATAGCCACAGTCTGTACGTTCTTGTGGATTAATTCCGTGGCATTTGTGATCTGTTGATGAAATGTATAACTATAAGCACATCAAATTTATTTCCCGTCTTCTTCAAGCAGACTTATAATGTTAACCATGTTTTACCACCTTGTAAACGTTTTTCTAAATTACATTGTTTGATCAAAATCGTAACTTCAAACTGTGTTGCTTTTATCAGATTCCTATTCTGAGACTGTTTTAACATCATGTACTAACCGGTTGGAAAAAAGCACCACGCAGTATCAGGATATGTGCTGTCGTGGCAACATCCTCTCTGCACGCATTTTGTCCCGCCTATCCCAGGCCATCCGCAATCGGTACGGTCAGCGGGTGCAACAACACACTTATCACCCTTGAAGCACCATGGTACGTTAGATACGTCATCATCGAAACAGCAGCCTTTGTCCTCGCACCCTGCGCGTGATATTCCAGCATAGCCACAGTCTTCGCGGTAATGTGGGTTGATTCCGTAGCATTTGTGATCTGAACGAAAAGGTAAATATCATGTATAAATAAAACGGTACGAGTTATTTTAATAATTAAAATAATAATAATGAAAATATGTATAATAACAATAACTAATTTATATAGCCATATACAAGCAAAAACTAACGATAAAAGAGTCCGACGTTTCGGCGACATCTTGGCGCCATTGTCAAGGGAAACTAAATTAAACAAACGGACAAACGTCGGACTCTTTTATCGTTAGTTTTTGCTTGTATATGTTTATCTAAATCACTGCTGATTAGAATTTATATAGCGCTATTTTTATTTAGTTCAATAGCGCTTTATAATGAAAAATTATAATCAAATAAACTGTTTGAAACTTCTATGACGTATTAAAAAACAATAACTATGCTAACTAATACTAATAACTAATAACTATATGGTTGATCAAAAAGGAATGTCTCTTTAAATTTGGTTATAAGTTCCAAAGATTTAGTGCAGAAACTGGAAAGATATTTCGTCATAGTGCTTCAGTCTTGCAAGTGAGACTTGTAGAAGATAACGCGTAGAGGTGCGTGGTTTTCCACCAAGCATATAACGCTTTAGAAGGTTTGCAATGTACTCTGGTGTCAAGTACAGTTTTGCACGGCCAAGGTTAAACAGCATTTGTTTATTGCCTGAAGCAGAAATAGAATGTTGAATCTTAAACATCTTTTTGCGTTCGACGAAGGGGACGCATCCTAATTTTCAATGTCTTCTCCTTCTCCTCGCACTCTTCGCGTGATACACCGGCATAGCCAGTCTTCACTTCACGTTCGTAAGGGTTAATTCCGTGGCATATGTGATCTGTTGATATGATATATAAATATAAGCAGTTCAAATTTATTTACGCGGTTTCTTCAAGCAGACTTTTAATGTAAACCATGAATTATCACCTTGTAAGCGTTTTTCTAAATTACATTGTTTGATCAAAATTGTAACATCAAACTGTGTGTTGCTTTTATTAGATTCCTATTCTGAGACTGTTTTAACATTATGTACTAACCGGTTGGAAAAAAGCACGACACAGTATTAGGATATGTGCTGTCATGGCAACATTCTCTCCTCAGGCAATTTGTCCTGCCTATCCCAGGCCATCCGCAATCGGTACGGTCAGCGGGTGCAACAACACAGTTGTCTAATATATCGGAAGAGACAATTCGTTATTAAATATATTGTTTATTCGTAATTTAATTTATATATCTGCTGTAAAAACCCGATTTCAAAATGTTAATTCGTCTTCTTGTCTTTCTAAATAAGGTATAAAATTTGACAGGTTCTACTCCAAAACGTAGCGGACACTGAAATATTAATCAAAGGCTCCTGTGAGCCAACCCGCCTTGTGAAGAAGAAATGCTCTACACATCGCTGGCTCATGTATGAGCGACCCTTTCTTACAATAAAAGGCTCCTCAGTGAGCCAACTCGTAAACATATCAAAGGCTCCTAAGAGCCAACCCGTGAATAAGAAATGCTAACACGCAACGCAATATTTCGGTAAGCTTATGCTTTCACACTGACACGGTTCGATATATTTTTTTAAAAAATTAACCGTAAGGATTTTTGACACGAGTCACGGGCGAACGCAAAAAAAAAAGGAAATCACTTTCATAATGTCCAGTTCGAGGAAAAAAAAGAAGGAAGAGTCACGCGCGTGAATTGAACCCGGGCCTACCGAGTGCAAATACGGCGCCTTAGCCCACGAGGCCATCGAGGAACATACGCTCGATTAAGACTAAATTTTGTTATTTAAAGGTAGATACGCATCAAAACGCGTGTCTTGATTAGAAAATCCTTTTAGATCGATTTTATGTCGGTTTTATTGTTATCGCTGGATTCACGCTGTTCTTGTTACGAAACGCATTCGTAACAAAGCATTACGTCACTAAGTTTACAGCTGATGGAAGGAGTGAGCGAGTGAGCGAGTGCTCATTTGCATATCTGTCTCCGTTACCGATAACCCGTTCACTACGCGTGCGCGTATTCACGTTTTAAAAACGCTCTAAATAAAAGATTCTACACCAATAGTCCATTTTACAGTTGTGTGCTTGGTGACCGTGCCTTTGAGTGAAAGCGAGGCTGGAGGTGACCTTGCTTTGACACAAACCTTTTTGCCTTTCATATGTTAATAACGCTTTTCTCATGCTAACTAGCTAAATTTACATCTGAAAAGCTCCAAGGTCTGTATCATAACAAGGTCAACTGCAGCCTCCCTTCCACTCAATGGCCAGGACACTAAGAAGACAACTGTGAAATGATCTATTGTGCAGAGGATATGGCTGTTTTCCATTTACCCAAAAAATCCGGAAATTTCGGTTGGAATGTAAATGAAAGGCTAATTTGGTCTTCCCAAACGGAAAATTTCCGGAGAAAATGGGATTTCTTGAAAGGTAGTTCAAAATAACAAATAAATAACAAGAGTTTAAAGTGGCGTTTATTTGCCTTTCAGAGTGGAACAAAGACAGTTTTGATTGGGAGGAGCTCACTGAGCTTTATAATTATAACCCATGTTGCGCAATAAAGCTTGGCTAAATGACATCAATCAAACCTGGACAACTCTGGTTGCCGCATAATTTATTTTCCACTCTTTCTTTTTCATCACATGGTCGACCACGATTCTGAGGTTTGGGTGAGTCGCATTTCCGCTCACGTGATCGTTTTCCAACTCCACAAGTCACGCTGCATTCTGACCAATCGCTCCACTCGCCCCAGCCTCCATCGACCGAAAGGAAGTAAATGAACAGTCATGACATTTTTGACTCCTTCAAAATTCAACTTAACGCGTACATCTGGGAGCGATTTATTAAAACAATCTAAACAAGAATCGTTTTTTCACTTACCTGCCAGTGCTGAGCACCCATATAGCTCCAATCTGAGACACGAGACATTCTTTAAAGAAGAGTCTTGATCCACACCATTCCAGGCCTTGGGGTAGATTCGAATCTTGCGTGTTATGACTGGTGGCTGTAGAATATTCTTCTTTAACCTGCGGCTTGCTATATTCCCTTGAAGATTCTGCATAAAGAAGCAATCATTTACTAACGAAAGCTTCACTTTACATGTAAAAGATAAAGTTTATTGTGCATAGTACGGCCGCCTTTTTTAGGGAGTCCCATTTACTCGCTTTTCGTTAAAAATAAAATGTCCAGTCAATTCAAAGTCCAGTCGGACGACGGTGCCGGTGTCAAGCTCTGGTTCTTGAAGTCCATGACTACGTTCATTACTCATTCTATAGGAATTGCCCAGTAACCCTCCCCCCCCCCCCCCCCCCTCCTCCCCCCCTGGCTGGGATGCTAGTCTTGATAGGGTTATGGCCCGGCCCTGCTCGGTGCTGTTTCCTGGTTGGGATGCTGCTCCATAACAGGGTTATAAACCGACATTACTCCGTACCCTCCCCTGGTTGGGAAACTAGTCCATCACAGGGTTATAGCCCAACATTACTCAGTACCCTCACCTTGTTGGGATGCTACAATTACAGACAAAAGTAGTTGGGAAGGTTGTGAAAACGAATAGCATCAGTGGGGAATTACATCAATGTTCTCCTTATATAAAATAGAAATAATTAGTTAAATTTCTGAGTCCCCCTCCCCCCCCCCCCCCCCCCCCCCCCCCCCATCCAATGTTGGGATCTCAGCGAACAATTACGCACTAAACATGTCCCGTTATACACAACATCGTAACAGGGGGAGGGGAGAGAAAGAGAATGATAGTGAAAACTACTAATCTTCCCAACACTTTTGTTTATGATTGTAGTCTACCACAGGGTAGGTAATAAGCCAATATTACTTTACATCTGGGTGGAGAAGATAATGTAGGTTGGGTGTTGTGTGAAGAAAGAATATGAAAAAAAAAGGGACTTGAGCACCCAACAAAATATCACCATGATCAAAATATACCTGGCTGCCATCTGCCTTGTCATAGGTCAACCATTTTCCTTCCTTTAGGTACTTGATTTGAAATTGCGTTACCCATCTCAATTCCCGATGGCTTCCTTGGATTGTAATCGCTGTTATTGATTTTTCCTCATCCAATACGATCTGTATAAATGGCGACTGATCTTTTTTAGCTGAGCACCAGGCTCCCACCCCGTCCAGTCGTGCAAAGGCAGGGGTACTTCTATTATTTAGGCTGGATGATGCCGTAATGTTCTTATCTGGGATTGTTTTTATTCCAAGTTCGGATTTGCAGTCACCTGTCAAAGTAAAATCATTTTGTCTTTTAGTGACTTGTGGCTAAGGGAGTTCTCTGGTGGCGAGAGTGAGTAACAAACCCTGTTTTCTCCACCCAGTGATAGTAATCATTTTGTTTTTCCAATCATCTAATAACACAAATAATGCTCAGTCTTTACTGATTTAAAAGGACATAAATGGGTCGAGCAGTGCATCCCTCCTTTCTTGTAGGATTCTCTCGTGGCTGCATGACAAACATATCCCGAGCATACATGACAATCCATTTTAATTGGTTCATTACATTGAAAAGTAAGTGTCTAATTTCCATTTATTTATAGATTTTTTCCAAATTGCAAGAGCAGGGTGATAAGTGGATGGGAATTTTCCCGTTTCGTTGTCTTGTATGACAATGGACATTTAGAATCGCCGGGCAGCAAAATCACCGCTAATAAGGCCGGTCAGGCTTAAAGAACGCGAGAACGTGCTTGAATCACCCTGACTTCTTGCAACTTCCTGTTTTGGAGGCTTTATAGCTTAGCAAAACTCAAGGGGTATAACTATGATTTTCTTTTCATATGCATCACAGCTTTTTGTTGCTTTATTCAGTAACACATACGATTTAAACGATTAATCTAATTTAACCCATCTAACTTAGGAAATGAAGCCCTCATACACTTATCTAAATGCTATAAGGCAACACTCGCATGTAAATTAATCGAAGACCATTGATGCTGAGCGTTAGCTACGAATAAACTGTGTAATTTGCAGGATGTTAAACCGACATTTAATCGAAAGAAGAAAGCATTGTTCTCTCTTCGCCGACGAAAATTTACCATATACTACAACCTTAAGTTTGTAAACATGATTAGAACACGAAAAAAAAAGCGAAACTTACCTTCAGCTCTACTGCTGAGTGATGAAATCCCTAGAAACCACATAAAAAGTGTACCCTTCATTTGGCAGCTTGTTTTGTGTGTATTGAGACTACTCTTTTGTGGCAAATAGAAAATATCCAGGTACCCGAGGTTCTTCAATGAGGTTCGGCTTAAATGGAGATAAACCGACGTCACAGGGCCTGTTCAAACGTATCTAAAATTGCTAATGATAACATTGGCTTTATATAGTTTGTGGGGTCATCAGATCGTGTCTTCCGCTATAGCGTTACACGTCTTTTGAGCTGTCTCTTTTTACCTGTTTATCAATATTGAAAGTGCTTTTGAAGCACCCTGGCTTCTTGCAACTTCCTGTTTTGAGGGCTTCAGCACAGCTTTGTAGTTCAGCTCAACTTAGGGGGTATAACTATGATTTTCCTTTTCATATACATTACAGTTTTTTGTGGCTCTCTTCAGTAGCACTTTAGATTTTAACGATTAATCTTAATGCGGGACTTATGCCCCATTCACACCAACAGTTAAACATGTTTAAATGTTGTTTAGTTTAACTACGTTTTAGCCTCTATCTTGAACGTTTTGAAATGTATATGACTCAAACTACCTGGAATGGTAATAAAGTCAATAAAGTTTCTTTTAGTAAAGATTTCACTCCAAATATTACGGGAGGTTAGGAGGTATTTTTCTAAACCTGTTTTAAACTAAACAACATTTAAACATGTTTAAGCGTTGGTGTGAATGGGGCATAAACCTAAACGCCATTTTTCCGCCACTTGACATGGCTTTAATGGAAATATCTCGTTCACGTTTCAAGCAATCCAAAACCTCTATACTCATCCCATGAATCTATGTTGCGGAGTGTTTTGTAAATTTTTGGGTGATTTTTGGGTATGTTTGGGAGGAAATAGTTCTCTCAAAGGATTGGTAAAATTTAGAGAAATAAGAAATATTGAAGATTTAGTGGAGTTTTAAAATTAGAATTTGTAGTTAATAATTAATAGGCGGACACCAAGTTAGTCCATCAGCAACCTGGGGTACTCTTGCGTGGGTATCAACTGTCTGTTGGTGTTCCAAAAATCATTTTCTTTCTCCTATCCCTTCTTTAAACCTCCTAAAATTTCATTCAAATTTAGGTTGAGTCCCGCCTTAGTCTAACCCATCTAACCTAGGGAATGAAGCCCTTATACACTTATCTAAATGCTATAAGGAAACACTCGCATGTACGATTAATCGAAGACCACCAGTTGTTATATAAGGCTGAAATTAACCTGGTTATGGATTTCCATTGGATTTCCCTTGGATTTCCGCAAATTTAATGAGCACCCAGGACTGACGTCACAATTTAGACTTCCTGCATATAAATTTGGATTTTCCGCGTACTTTTCAAACAATGATACAATAGTCTTGCCTTGACGTGCCCGCTTTATATAATAACAAGCTTGAACCGATCATTGTTCCGTTTGAGGAGAAGGGCAGCTGTAGGAAACAAGAAAAATAACAGCAATCTGAATTGAATTATTACTATTACAGTATGTCAACTCTCTAAGCATGTTGCGCCACCAGCTTTATTACAGTTATTAGGCTCTCTGTCAAACTGCGGTTCACATTTTATCGAATGGCCCTTTCCATATTTCACCCTTGCCTCTTAGGGACTGTGCAATAATTATCAGGAGGGGGGGTTGAAAAATGAACTTCAAGTAGGAAAATATTAGGTAATCCCCCCCCCCCCCCTCTAAAGGAGTGAATTTACTTATTGCCCCCCCCCCCCCTCTGATCAGTCAGAAACTTTGTATGAACCCCCCCCCCTTCACACACCTTTTATATACAAATACCCAGCATTTTCTTAATATACACCCACCTGTTATTGCTACGAGGTAATGTTTGTTCCAGACGTGGATTTACAGCAATACTACATGTTTACTTGTTGGACATCAGCATCTGGAACAAACATGACCTCGAAGCAGTGCTCAACAAAGCCATCCGATTCCACTTCTGAATCACTTGATTGCGAATCCGAATTGCTTGCACTGGAACTCATTTTCTCGTTAACGTTCTCTTGGGTTTCTCGTGGGATGCAAGAATGATCACCACGAGCGTACTGGAGAACTCGTGCAACCAGTGCCACTTTACCTCCACTGATCTTAAGACCATTCTGGTTGAGGTACATCTTCAATCTGTTGCAATATGATTATCTTTGTTGTAGTGAAATTATGAGTTTGGTGCAATTTTGTCTGCACTGGTTCAACGGATGTTCCTCTATTGAAACAATGTAGCATACAAAATACATTATGAATATTATATTAATTATCCCTTTTTCTCACCACAACATTCAGTTTTCATAAGTATTAATACGAGTGACATTTTAGATTTCAAGGCATATCCACCTAAATATTAGCAAATTATCAATTCAGTTGAAATACTCTGTTGTTACCATCAAAGAAATTAAGCAAATTTTTAAAAAACGGGTTGCATTTACATGGTAGTCAATGACCCAACTTCGAACGGGTTTACAAATCTCGAGTGTCCTCTGCCACATAGGCTGAAAGATTGAAAAATTTGTGTTTATCGCTCGTGCCTACCTTGCACTTTTTTACCGCTTTATTCCCTCTGATAAATTGTATACATTCTTCTGGGAAGAGTCCCATCGCATCTTCCTCACTGCTGATGTTACGAGCAGGAGGCACTTTGCCGATTTCTTTCCTTTGGGTCACGCTGTCCTTACAGAAGGAAACATCATTTGTTTAATTAAATTAATATCATTGTGGTCCAGTTGATGTTGTCTAAATTTTCTGCAGTCACAAGCTGCGGATCAATATTTAAGAGTGGAGCTATCATTTATACTATCTAGGATAGATATTCTCATCCCGGCCACGAGGCGTCAAATTCATATCATCTTTTGTTATTTCATCCACACAAGGCATTTGACTGTTTAGTATGGTTTTGCTTCTGTTTATATGATATGAAAAATACGATGCTCTTACTCCAGAAATTCGGTAGAATAATGTAAAGTCTGTGCGACTCTTTCTTTATATGTGCACGGTCGCGCCGCCACCATCTTAATTTTTTTAACCAAAATATTCAAACCTAGGAGACACGCTTCCAATGCTATTAAATGCAGCGATTCCATCATTGTCCATGAGACAAAAATATCCGCCTTTTTTCGTTTGATGTTCGCTGTTTTATTTTTCATATTTTCTTTGTTTTGTTTTTGTTTTGTTTTTTGCAGGAAGGCCGGACACGAGAGAGCGGCGGAATGCGAGCCCAAAGGCCAAAAAGGAATGGTCTAATATTAAGCGGGAATCAATCTTGTAAACTGGTAAGATGTGTTACATGATGCCCCCCATATCAGAGTTTCAGTCCCGTTTATAATATGCTTTAATTCTGCGCGATTATTTATTTCACAATGTCGAGTCAGTCAATATAAATAATGCTGTCCTATTATTTTCGAAAAAAAAAATGCCCGATTATCATCCTTTCTGTATTTATTTTCACTACAGTGATATCTGAAAATTATATTAGTCATCCAATGCAAAGTGCATCGATTCCATCATTTTGACTGTTCCTAGACGACGCACCATAAATTTCCCGCTATTTTGCTCATCACTCGTTAACTGCCATGTGTTTTTCTTTTTCATATTTAATCATTTTATTTTGGAGAAATTAGAGTGGATTGCACGCAAATTAAATATGGAATCAATCATACTAACTGGCAAGAGGCATTACTCGGTAGCTTTTGCCGTCGACTGGCTTAGAAATATGCGAGCAATCGCCTTTTACCGTCATCTTTTTTTTATCAGGGTTTTGCAAAATAGTCATGAAAGACACATGCTCAGTACATGTCTCAATAACATTTTAATGTGTAAGAGTGAGTTGATAAAATGTTTACACATACTTTACACAAGTAGACAATTGGTTTCACCTTTATATTAGAGCAGTTTTCAATTGAGTGTCGTAAAACCAAAACCAAAGTAATTATTCTGACCAATCAGAGCAGTCGTAAACAATCCAATGAACCAATCAGAACTCGAAGCAATTACATGTCGCGGGCGCCAAGCGCGGGAAAACGCGTGCGAGCAAGTCACGATTGGTTTTGGTTTTACTTCTGATTGGTCGAGAAAGTGGCGCGAGAATTTTTAGCCAATCACAAAGCGTAGGTAGTTCAAAATAACAAATAAATAACAAGAGTTTAAAATGGCGTTTATTTGCCTTTCAGAGTGGAACAAAGACAGTTTTGATTGGGAGGAGCTCACTGAGCTTTATAATTATAACCCATGTTGCGCAATAAAGCTTGGCTAAATGACATCAATCAAACCTGGACAACTCTGGTTGCCGCATAATTTATTTTCCACTCTTTCTTTTTCATCACATGGTCGACCACGATTCTGAGGTTTGGGTGAGTCGCATTTCCGCTCACGTGATCGTTTTCCAACTCCACAAGTCACGCTGCATTCTGACCAATCGCTCCACTCGCCCCAGCCTCCATCAACCGAAAAAAAGTAAATGAACAGTCATGACATTTTTGACTCCTTCAAAATTCAACTTAACGCGTACATCTGGGAGCGATTTATTAGAACAATCTAAACAAGAATCGTTTTTTCACTTACCTGCCAGTGCTGAGCACCCATATAGCTCCAATCTGAGACACGAGACATTCTTTAAAGAAGAGTCTTGATCCACACCATTCCAGGCCTTGGGGTAGATTCGAATCGTGCGTGTTATGACTGGTGGCTGTAGAATATTCTTCTTTAACCTGCGGCTTGCTATATTCCCTTGAAGATTCTGCACAAAGAAGCAATCATTTACTAACGAAAGCTTCACTTTACGTGTAAAAGATAAAGTTTATTGTGCATAGTACGGTCGCCTTTTTTAGGGAGTCTCATTTACTCGCTTTTCGTTAAAAATAAAATGTCCAGTCAATTCAAAGTCCAGTCGGACGACGGTGCCGGTGTCAAGCTCTGGTTCTTGAAGTCCATGACTACGTTCATTACTCATTCTATAGGAATTGCCCAGTAACCTGGTATTGATAACGATCACTTAAATTTCTGCAACGTGTTGTATCCTTAGAAAAAAATGTCATTGCCCCACATTGCCTCTATCCCCATCCAGATTGGTAAGGCAATACAATGATCAAAGGCATATGGCAATGCTAAATAAATATGTTGTTGTCAAAAACCCCCCGCCGCCCCCGCAAAGTTGAAATTGATGACCCCTCAGGTCTATTGTTACCCACCCCAACCCCCCATATTCCCCAAATCCAAAATGGTGACATAAACAGAAAAAATGTCATGTTCCTTGTAGACAGTTCACTACCAGATTCGATTGTTACGTCGTCTAATGAAGTTAGGAGTCTGTGAACAAAATGAGGTGGTGTGGCCATTCAATTGAAACCTACATGTATTCTGCTGTAACTTTGCACGGTACAATTTGTTCGTGAATATAGTACACAAGCAAATTGGAATGTATCTCTCATTACGACTTTTAGCTCTCTTGGGAGTGAAAGTTTTTAGGAACATAATATTTCACTGTTCGTGTCTCCATTTCTTTTGGGAAGGGACGTCCCGATCATCATGTGCCCTCGCGACATGTCGTTTCAAGTGCCCCCCCTGGGCCGTTGCATATGGACACCATTCGCATTGAAACCGTTTCGGCAGATGCGATGAGTTAATGTGGTTCCGTAGCCCATCCAAGGTTGGGAATGCTTTGCCATCACCTGTGTAAGACAAAATGTTAGAGGTTTCGAGTTTCAATATGCTACATTTTTTCAAATCAAAACTTCTCTATCGTGTCATCATCTGCGTGTTTAGGAAACATACCATTTGTATTTGTCTTGCACTTTTGAAAATGTCTATTTGTTTCTCTAGCAGTATAGATAAAAGGGAACAAGACATGACTAGGCCATTGAAATATGTGTAGTAGTTGTCATATGTCAATTCTTCATCTGACCATGTGATGGCATGTTCGATGTTGTTGTTAATTTCATTGTAGCAATTTATTAACATTTATAAGAATTCTTAAACAAAACTCAGAAACACATACAATCCTTTTCGACCAGGTAAATGTCTTAGTTACCTGCGCATATCCAATTTTTGCCACTGCCATCATTTCGCTTTTCGTGTCTTGTTGCGCAGACATGTGAATTACATTCCTCGGCAGTCGAGCAAAGTACGCCGCACCCCCTGTATGGGCAACAGAATTGAGTGGGGAATTGATGCCCAACAGGGGGGATCCACCGCGACCGGGGATCTTTATGAGTTGGCGGTTGGTGATTCGTCCACTCGGCCACGGTGGCAGCGACGTCAATGGTTCTTGTAGTGACCTGTGTCAGGCAAAAAGTGAATGTGAACATTTAGTACGCTGAATTCACAGTGGTATTTTCATCCAATGGAAAAAAGACATACGGCACAATATCCATTTAATCTGCATGACACCTTATAATACTGCATTGCTGCAGCATGATTTAAAAAACTCACAGGCTTATGCGGACCCGGTGGTTGATTCCGCCTCTCCTCATGTTGCTCTCTGTTTTTCTTGGCACAAAATCTTCTTACTGCGCATTTGCGTGCCTGGCTAACCTTTTTAGCGTCGTTGGGATTTTTCTCTATTGAAACAATGTTGCAAAAAAGAAACCGATATTAACTGACATTTAAAGTAATGTAGAATTTTGATAAATTGTAAAATTTTCCATGCATCAACGACGGGTCCTCTGCTTGCATGGTACATAACTGTTTTTTAACTCTTCCTGAAGTTCTTTTCCCTTTCTTGTCACAACATTCTCTTCCCAATAGTTATTAACACGAGCGATCTTTTAGATGGCAATGAATATCCACCGATAGTAGCAAATAATCAATGTAAGTGATGTACCCTGGTTTTTTTTCAAACTAAGAAATGAAATAAATTTAAAAAGGTGTCTCATTACACAGGTTAGTTGACGACCCGATTGTAAATGTGTTTTCCAACCTCTAGCGTTAACTCCCATATCAGAAAGGACAGACTTTAGTATTTATCTCAAGTGCATGCCTTGCTCTTTCTGGAATGCTTTATCCTCCCCAATGAAGTGCGCCAATTCTTCTGGAAAGAGTTCCACTGCATCTTCTTCACTTTCAATGTTTCGCGCTGGGAGTACTAGTCTATAATGATACGCGCTTGGTATACTCCTCAGTCTCTTTGCCCTTTCCTCGGGGTCTCGCAGTCCTTACAGAAGAGAACAGTGTTAGCTTCTTTCATTGACATAATACCCTCGTAGACCAGTTGACGTCGGCCAAATGTTACGCAGTGACTTGATGCGAATCACTATTTTTAAGTTGAGCAAGTAGATTAGTTGAGAGAAATTTCTTATATACATCGGAAATCATGTTGTGCGATTATGTCCTTAATTCTTGCAAACTTTTGATTGACAAGGCATTGATATTTCATTGATATTGCGATGAGAAATTTTATGCTAAAAACTCTAAAGGGTAATTTTCGTTTTATGTTATGTCTTTCATGTTATTTTGCTTTACCTACCCTCAGTGACAAGACCACAAGTGTCTGAATATTTCTCTATGATTCTCTTTATGTATATGTGCACGACAGCACTTCTGTCGGCCCACCCGCCAAGACGCTTCAGTTGGTCAACTGAGTTATTGTCCCAATTGCCACCATGTTCCAGTGTGTGCCTTAGAACAAACCTGGTGGCAAATCCCTGGAACATAAACATTGTTAATTTCAGCAGATTTCGCTCATAAGACAATGCAATTTGTACTTTTCATTTCATGTAAATATATGTCTGCTCTGTTCAAAGAAGTCTCTACATTTTAATTCCATTTAGTTCAACATTCATCAAAAGAAAAGTATAATCTTCCTTGTATAATCTGCCTTCCTTGGAGTTGACTAAATCCTCGTTTCCAATATCTAATTTTGAATTTCTTTGGTAGTGAAAGACATACGTGCCCTTTAATTTTTACATTTTAAGGATCAACATCATATAATGTACATTATCAACTTACAGATCGAAATGAACGATGCGACAGCAGTGTTGCATCTAAGCCGGCCTTTTGTATGGAGGCTTTCAGTTGTATTCCAAGATGTTGAGTCGTCATTGGTTTGCACTGAAATAGTACAAATAAGATTAGCAATAGGAATATTGTTTGTTCTGGTAGACTGTTCTTCAGAGTATAGGGATTTAAAGATGGTATATACAGTAAACGCTGTAGGACCCCATTTTCCTATATCCATGGAACAATGGGCCTGGTAAACGGCGAGTGGCATAAAAATACAGTGGGAAGCGAGAGCAAATGTGTCTATTCCCAGTCATCACTTTTGTCCAATCCGTAGTATTAACCGTAACTTAAAGTCCCTTTTGAATGAAACATGGTTATTTTTTTTTCTTTGCAAAATTTATGCAGGTGTCAAGGTGATGTGTCATTGACATCGATATTGTAAACATCATAAGGACACTTGGTAAGTGGACTAGACATATCCGGAAACGCGATAAGCTAAATTGGGGTTTCTACCAACCGTCAGTGTTTGCGTGGACGTGTCCGTGATCCTGAAAACAGGCCAGTCCTTTGCATCTTCCTTAACTGCGAAATCTGGCGTGTTCCACGCCTCCAGGGGTGGCAACTTGAAGACGCCCATCCTTCCAAGGTGAAGAAATCCTAAAACCACGGGGCAATAACGGCTACCACGGGACAGAGGCGTGAATGTGAATTCCCGTCTGAAAAGAGGCATGGATTTTCGTAAATGAATGTGGCATGCTTGGCAGTGTGTACGTTTTGTGTGGTAGGGGTAGGGGGGTAACCTGCAATAGTGCAGCTTGTTTTGCCCAAATTTAGCAGTCAATCTTTAAAAATTGTTGGGTTCAATATCTTTGAAGTTTTAATGTTCAACTCATTGACATAGCTATAACTTTTTTTTTCATGTCTTCAGGTTTTCTTGTTCAGATGATTTTCCAGTTGCAACCAGTGAAAATCTATCAAGCCAGCATCCGATTCTACAAACCGACATTACCTGTGCATACGATTGGACGCATCGGCCTTCTCGTGAGTTAGTGTCAGTGTCATGACCACATTGAGCGTCTCATCTGATCTGGAGATTTGAAAATTTCAAAAGTGTAGGCGATGTAGGTATCATACTATTATTTTCTATTAATGATATAAATGGCACACGTCTTTACTTATATTTTAAACGCGTGGTAATGTATCTTACTTGTATTAACGACATACACCTTATTCCAAAATGGCGGTCAATTTATGATTCTTTTATATGCATGTTAATTAGCCCTCTTGGCCTCATTTTCGCTTGAAAATTCCTTTGTATTTTGCACATGCTGACGAGGCCATGAGGGCTAATTAAAATGCATATAAAAGAATAATAAATTGGCCGCCATTTTGGAATAAGGTGTATAAATGTGTTGCTTGTAAAACATCTCAATATGCCATTTCTTTTCAACGTGATTTTGCCAAAATGTGCAAGGCTGGTGAATTCATTAATTGAATTGGTATCTAGCAAGATGCCCTATCTACCAAATATTTATATATGGTAGTTGAAATCCACGTACTCGAACTTCACGTCCCGTACTCTTAGTCCTTCGTAATCGGGAGGCGGCTGCAGCCCAATGTCATTTCGCAGTTGAATCAACTCCTGGCTGGAATATGGTTTAACAATCGAGCCGGCCCGTGCCCCGCAATGAGCGGATAAGCTACACATGAAGGAAACTAGAGAAAAGAAATATTTCAATATTATTGAATTAATATGGTATGATTACAAAATGTAATCATATTTTTGTTACAGTTTGTTGTGTTGCTTTGGTTTTTATGCGGTGGGGTGTGTAACATGGTCAATGGCCTCCCAAAAAATACCAAAGGACTATTACTATGACATTTGCATTAGTCTACTTTATCAGTTTATCATAAGTTACAACCTGAATCTCAAGTGGAAATATGGCACCAGGAAGAGAGAGGATACGTTCTTTTCAATTAGTAGTGTAACGCTACTTACGCTGAAGTGAAGACTCCGACTCCATCCCTATTATGTCCAATAGGTGCTCGGTGTCTTGTTGCATTAACGCGTTTTTTGGTGCAATGGGATAGTCCCCCACTTCCTTTCGCACAAACTTCGCAAGGGTCGATCCCAACTCGGGGAACATTTTTCCTGGGCTCTCGTGATTGTTGGACATTTGCTGAAAAGTAGAGAACAAATCGTTTTTTGCCGGGATGTTTGCATTGCTCGATTAATGGATGTTCTTTATTAGGGCACAATACCGCATTTATAGCAATATTTTTTACATTGACACGTGCAGCGTTTAAAACATGTAATGCAATATCGGAATATTTATATATAACAATGTAGACCGGAAATAAAAACAAGAAATTAAAATATTTTGACATGGTAAATACTTTAGTGAATGATCAAATGATAACGATTTGTTTCTTTAACCTGAGAAACAAAAAGTGGTCTTACCCACATGCACACTCCTTTGTAGAGATTGTTCATAATACGGGCATAAGAGTAGCCGGCTTGCGCCAGAGAGACGCAAAATCCTTTGATATCTAATTCTGGGATCGGAAACGCCACTGCTCTTCCCGGGTGTGCATGCTGCTGCCACACCAAGAACAGCTTCCTGGCATCTACCAGCGATCTTAACTAGACGTGAATAAAAATAATGTAACATCAAACAGAACAAAGATTGATAGCACATGAGATGGTCGTAGCACATTTCGACAGCAATTATAATTCTAATTTTGTGATCTGCAAAAGGGATATTGACAACCCATCACAGCAGATGTGCAAGTGGGCATAACATAATAACAACGGTAATAATGGAATGTCAATATTGGAGTACTAAATGTTTGTTTAACCACTCATTCATTTTTAGTCTTTGGGCAACGTTACATTTGTCCCGGTGGGTGCTTCTTTGCAGCACGGCTGAACTGAGTGAAATGGAAAAATAGATTTTATTTTCTTCCCCTTTGGGAGAAACAATATTATGGAAGTGTATGAGTCAACGTTACGAGCTATTTGATACTACTGGAAGGAGGACGCTTCAATCGAGTGGATGACTTGAAAAGGCTTCACAGAGGCTTCCATCAATACCAATTTGTACAAATTTGTAATGTTTTTCATGTAGCGTTTTGATTGTTGTCGAGCAATGTTGTTTTGACGATTTTTAGAAATGTCCGTTCCATGTTCTAAACATGATACGGACACTGTATTTGAAGAGCACTATATTAACTTTAAATAAAGCTAACCGCCTTAACATATATGCGTGTATTGGTTATTTTCTTGTATTACTTGATTTTGAAGACTACGCTTAATAGTTTTCAGAGTGGACGAAGGAACTATGTAAAAAAAAAAACACTTCTTACCGTAGTCAAACTTAGAGTTTCAATATACATTTTTTTGGCCCTATCCAAATCTCTTGTTACATCTCCTATGGAGTTGTGAAATCTTTCAACCATTGCTCCTTCTACTCTCAGTCCCATTACTCCAAAAATGTCCTCGTCGGGGATAACGCCTGCGAATCGTTAAGATCTGTTAAATTTGAAATGATGACTTTCTCTTTAACAAAAAAACGAGTTATACAAGCAGTAATATGGATAGACATTAGCTAAAAATAAATAATTAATGTGGAACAAAGGATGGTACTCTGAGAGGTGAGACATAGGGAATGGACGTTTCAATAAACTGAAAAAAGTACTTACTCTCAATTTCGGATAGTCGTGGTTGGTCCATGGTGAAAAACATGAGGGGACTGAAGAAAGCTGTTGGTTATACAGGTGTTTTATTGCGCTTTTTTGCGCGGGTGGCAAACACGAATGACGTGATTTCGCGCCAAAATCATTTTCCCGCCAGAAGTCCGGGCCACTCGCACACGCGGCCGTTCTTTTCCCGCCTTTGTATCTCCCCGTCATGTAGATGTCAATGCAATGTCGCGGCATTGGTGTCATGTTTTGTATCTAAGAGGGGAGGGGTATTGGACTGACATCATTGTGCTGTCCAGAAGGAGTACCCCGAGGGCCGAAGAAACAAGAAAAGTTTCAAGACACTCTGTTTTAATGATAGTATCAGACAAGAAAGATTTTTTTGTTATTAATCTGTATTCCTGTTCGCAAAAAAAAGAAATTCCGCTCACTGCCTATTACATGAAATTTTGGCGACGCGTTAATTTAACGATTTTCACAAATCCGTATTTAGCGGCACTTTAATTTAGTGATTATTCGTAAATTTTGGAACTTAAGTCACTTAATTTTTGCGATTTTACAAACTGAAACTTTGGCGAATGATGGGAATTGGGATATGATGGAAATGGAGGTATGATGGGAATGGGGGATATGATGGAAATGGGGGTATGATGGAAATAGGGGTATGATGGAAATGGGGATATGATGGAAATGGGGGTATAATGGAAATGGGGATATGATGGGAATGGGGATATGATGGAAATGGGGATATGATGGGAATGGGGATATAATGGAAATGGGGATATGATGGAAATGGGGATATGATGGAAATGGGGGTATAATGGGAATGGGGATATGATGGAAATGGGGGGTATGATGGGAATGGGGATATGATGAAAATGGGGATATGACGGAAATGGAGATATGATAGAAATGGGGGTATGATGGAAATGGGGATATGATGGGAAATGGAGTATGATGGAAATGGGGGTATGATGGGAATGGGGGTATGATGGAAATGGGGGGTATGATGGGAATGGGGATATGATGAAAATGGGGATATGATGGAAATGGAGATATGATAGAAATGGGGGTATGATGGAAATGGGGATATGATGGAAATGGGGATATGATGGAAATGGGGATATGATGGAAATGGGGGTATGATGGAAATGGGGGTATGATGGAAATGGGGATATGATGGAAATGGGGATATGATAGAAATGGGGATATGATGGGAATGGGGATATGATAGAAATGGGGGTATGATGGAAATGGGGATATGATGGAAATGGGGATATGATGGAAATAGGGATATGATAGAAATATATGATGGAAATGGGGATATGATGGAAATGGGGATATGATGGAAATAGGGATATGATAGAAATATATGATGGAAATGGGGATATGATGGAAATGGGGATATGATGAATATGGGGATATGATGGAAATGGGGATATGATGGAAATGGGGATATGATGGAAATGGGGATATGATAGAAATGGTGGTATGATGGAAATGGGGGTATGATGGAAATGGGGATACGATGGAAATGGGAATATGATGGAAATAGGGATATGATAGAAATGGGGATATGATGGAAATGGGGATATGATGGAAATGGGGATATGATGAATATGGGAATATGATGGAAATGGGGATATGATGGAAATGGGGATATGACGGAAATGGGGATATGATAGAAATGGGGGTATGATGGAAATGGGGGTATAATGAAAATGGGGATATGATGGAAATGGGGATATGATAGAAATGGGGATATGATGGAAATGGGGATATGATGGAAATGGGGATATGATGGAAATGGGGATATGATGGAAATGGGGATATGATAGAAATGGGGGTATGATGGAAATGGGGATATGATAGAAATGGGGGTATGATGGAAATGGGGATATGATGGAAATGGAGATATGATAGAAATGGGGGTATGATGGAAATGGGGATATGATGGGAATGGGGATATGATGGAAATGGGGGTATGATGGGAATCGGGATATGATGGAAATGGAGATATGATGGAAATGGGGTTGTGATGGAAATGGGGGTATGATGGAAATGGGGGTATGATGGAAATGGGGGGTATTATGGAAATGGGGGTATGATGGAAATGGGGATATGATGGAAATGGGGATATGATGGAAATGGGGATATGATGGAAATGGGGGATATGAAGGAAATGGGGTTATGATGGAAATGGGGATATAATGGAAATGGAGATATGATAGAAATGGGGGTATGATGGAAATGGGGATATGATAGAAATGGGGGTATGATGGAAATGGGGATATGATGGAAATGGAGATATGATGGAAATGGGTATAATGGAAATGGGGATATGATGGGAATGGGGGTATGATGGAAATGGGGGTATGATGGAATTGGGGGTATGATGGAAATGGGGATATGATGGAAATGGGGATATGATGGAAATGGGGGATATGAAGGAAATGGGGTTATGATGGAAATGGGGATATGATGGAAATGGGGATATGATGGAAATGGGGATATGATGGAAATGGGGATATGATGGAAATGGGGGATATGAAGGAAATGGGGTTATGATGGAAATGGGGATATAATGGAAATGGAGATATGATAGAAATGGGGGTATGATGGAAATGGGGATATGATGGAAATGGGGATATGATAGAAATGGGGGTATGATGGAAATGGGGATATGATGGAAATGGAGATATGATGGAAATGGGGTATAATGGAAATGGGGATATGATGGAAATGGGGGTATGATGGAAATGGGGGTATGATGGAAATGGGGGTATGATGGAAATGGGGAAATGATGGAAATGGGGTTATGATGGAAATGGGGTTTGATGAGAATTGGGATATGAAGGGAGTGGTGATATAATTAGTGATGGTAATCGTATCAATAACAAAATTTTCGATTGTGATTGGCCATCGGCACGCCTATTTCTAACGTAATTGGCATGCGATCACATGGGTGTCCAATTACAGCTATCCAATTTTGAACTTGTTGTAATTGGCTAGCTGTAATTGGACACCTAAGTTGCGCTCACGTCAATTAGTTGCACCTCCGTGGGTTCTTTTTTGTTGTTTTCCTTCTACTTTGAAACTGATGAAAAATATACAAGACGTTTTTAGTACAAAAGAGTCGACATCGACTGGTTATTGATGTGATTAATTCGTAATTGAACTTTGTGTCGTACAATTCAGGGGTCATCGCGCTCGTAATTTCAAATCATCCTCGTGCTATGTGATTGGCCTATTTGAAATTACTTTCCCGATTACTCCTTGAATTGTACTCCACTCAGTCCATGAATTACTATTACAAATTGGGTTACAGTGGGAATGGTGATATAATGGGAATGGGGCCACGATGGGAAAGGTGACATTGGAGCACGGCTTTCGGGGAAGATAAAATATCTAGGGTGTAAATTTGAGGGGGGGGGCATAATTTTATACTGAAAGAACAAACCCGGGGTTGCCTGTATTACTGCACTGCATATAAAAGAAAAAAGAAAAAAATAGTACCAGATGAAAAACAGATAAGTCTGCAAGATGTTTAGTTTGATCGCGTTCGAAGAACGCAATCCTAATTTCGTGTTGGTTGTCCTGTGGTTTATGTGCAGTAAAATTTACGATTTTTTGGTAGACAGTCTTCCAAATGGCCACCCCTATTGGGTTTTCTTTTCAGGGACTCATTTCCGCCGGAAATTCCTTCAAACGCGTCTCCATTATCTGTGATAACTGCCAGTTTTATTTTTTAAATTACCAAGGGGAAAATGTTTTATACTTTTGTCTAATTGATTCCAATGTTAATGATGTCTTTAGTCTTATAAAAAGTTTTTACAAAGGAAAAAGTTACCTGATTTTCTGGGCATGGTCTTTTTGCTGAAGATGGCATGATGTTGGAGTTCATGTTTAACAAGTTTCTGGCATTGGTGTAAATTAAGGAAGGACAGTAAGCATAAGCTATGTTTGAGCTAAAATGTTGTATAAACACTACAAGCAAAGATTTTTTGAAATAATTACCTTTCTCATGATTAACTGGTAAAACATCTTGAAGGACTACTGCTTTAATATCTAGCATATCTTATATAGCTTATCTATCTGCTTATTTCAAATATTATATTATAAAGCTCGATTTGTGTCAAGTTTGTAAATGGCTCGCTTAATTATTAAGCGAGCCATTTACAAACTTGACACAAATCGAGCTTTAAATTTATAAGACGTTAGAAAAGGATAATGGGGAAGAATACATTGCTAAATCTGGACAAGTGAACGTGCTGGTAATGAGACCAACAACAATGATACCAAAAAAAGGAGACAAGAGCTTTAAATGAGCAAGCTATAATTTTGGAGTGGATGCAGGATTGCAGACAATTAATTCAGTTTGTTTTTAGAATGAAGCATGATACAATGGGATGTATTGTTATTCAATGAGATAGAAATATGATTTCCATCTCATTAAACTAGTTTTCTGCAAATATTATCCCGCACTTTAGTGTAATTTTGGAGAGATGCATGAAGGAAATAGTAGATGGGAGACTGGAACTGCTTTCTTCTGAAATAAAAGTGTTGAGAACCAGAAATAGAGGAAATCCTATCAGCAAAACCCAAGAGAAAAAAATGGAAAAGAGGAAATCTAGTGTACAGTGGGAAAAAAATAAAAAGTTAAGCTTATACGAGACTGTTAAAAAGAAAGGGAGGAGATAATTCATGAGGAAACTAAGCATAGGGATCTTAGGACCCGATTATATGGGCCGGGCTGGCCCGCTTAGCCGAGCTGGCCCAGTTTGCCAAGATCTCAGCACGCCTGTTAAACGCAACAAAAATCAACTTTGCGATTATGACAACCGGGCCAGCCCGGTTTAGCCGGGATTCCGGTATCGCGATGCCGGGATCCCGGCTAACCGGGCTGAAAATTTTCCATGTAATCGCGTTTACCGGGGCAGCCCGGCTTACCGGAACAGCACAAAAATTTGCCTCTGAGCAAACCTGCTCGTCTGTAAATGGCCCTTTTTCTCTTTAAACGATTAAGAGTTGCACAAGAGTGCGTATTAAAGCACAAAGTAAATGAACTAAAATGCAGAAAAAATCCTTAATTGAAACATTCTACACTTTGCGCCATTTTCAAAACAACAACTTTATGCATGGTTCAATTCCTACAGTTACCATCCCCCCCCCCCCCCCCCGGGCAACCCCCGGGACAAAGTCGGCCCTTGTGGCCCAGGGGTGGGGAATTTTGCAAGTAGTCTTGTCCCGGGGGTAGGGTGGGGATAATCTAGGTGCGCAAGAAATTATGGGGCGAAAATTTCGTCGAAGCACATGGCGGACGACATGACTCAACAAGCGGACTTCTTTGCTGGGAAATCCCTACAATTTGTTAGTAACTGGCTAGAAAACAATTTGGCAATTTGTATTTGAAGGAATGTTGCCTGTCAGTGGATGATGTGAAGTGTTGGGAAGAACACATCCTCAGTACACAAAACAACCGCAAGAGAGGAGCGATGAAATCCAAAGAAACGCGAGTAAGGAAGAAAAACAATGGGAGAGATGATTCCTGATCTTTGTAACCATACGAGTCTAGTCCAGTTCATGTCTATTTTGTAAACTGTTCGGTGGTTTTATATAATAAATATTTCTGTCTTCTTGAGAAACGGTGCAGCTTGCTGTTGAGTGTCCCCGGGGTGGGGAATTACCTCTTTCTTTGTGCCCGGGGTTGGGGAATAGGATGCCAAGTGAAGAAAAAATGGCAAATCCCCGGGGGTGTGCCCGGGGGTGGGGGGGATGGTAACTGTAGGAATTGAACCATGCATTAGGCCAAAACCGTTGATGCTAAATTTAGTTGTCGCCCGGGCTGGCTCGCTTCATGTAATACCGGGCTGAAAGTCATCTCGGCAAAATGGGCCATCTCGGCTAACCGGGCCAGTCCGGCTTATATAATCGGGCCCTTAGGAAAGCTAGCCATCCCTGTATAAATAGCAATTATTATTAAAAGCATCACGTTTTCATAGAAGCACATGGTTTTGAACGCGTTTTGTTGGCAATTCTTTTGTGACAAGGCATAAGCTTGCGACCAAAGGTGGCAAGGAGTTAAAAGAATAAAAGCAAGAAATAAAGGAGAAATATAAAATTCTAACATTTTTCATCATTAAGCTTAAATGTATTTCATTGACTTCATTTACCTTGTTATCTTTTGCCGCGAGTAAACCTTCTGAAAATTCTCCCCGTCTGGTAAGAAGCAAATGTGGTGTAAATAAAAAAACATTCCCGAAATAAAGGGAGGAAAAGTGTGATGTTTTCAAAGTAATGTTTCACCTTGTTTGTTGAGCAACGGATGAGGGCAAAGACGAAGAACTTTTTGACCGAAGACAAAAGTTTTCACGTCCGTTTTCACAAGAACGATGCAAAGCGTCGTGTGAACCGGTTGTTTTCCGCCTTTTCATGATGGTAGCCGCTACATCCCTTGAACGGCGGCCGCGCCGGAAATGGCGGGAAAATGGAAAACTTCTGGCAACGCACGGGCGATGGGACTCGAACCCGCAATCCGTTCCTCCGTTCTTCTGCGATTGTGGGTTCGAGTCCCCATATTTATATTTGACATTATTGCCTCCTCTAGTTCAATAAATTGGCCCGGAAAGCTATTTTATGTGCAGGCTATTTACCAACAGATATTCAATTTTCGTTCGTTTTGAAAGCTGTTAAAGTTGACGAGAAACGTTGCACTGGTTTTCGGGCCAAATTTCGGGCCCGAAAAGTCTTCTGGAGTTTTGAGAAACGCACGCCTGGATCAACGCCTGGATTCAAATTAAAGTCGTGTTAGAAATCTAGAAAATAAAACTAACAAGCCCGCCGAAGCGCGAAAACAAGTGTATGTACTGGAGAAAGACGTTTTTTAAACCCCCGATTCAATGTTGACTGGGGAGTTTTATTTTCTGCCTGAGAAAATTAAATTTGATTGGGTTATTTTATTTTAAAATGTCGCAAATCTCACCCTTTTTTACCCTCAGAAAAACTCAGAAAATAAGACGTTTAAAAAAACAACACAATTCACGAGATCGAGAAGACTCTCGAACCCAAGGTACATGTACGTACTCTTTCTCTTCCTGTTTTTTTATTCATTCTTTTCCGGACGAATACTTAGACTTTCACCTTAAGTTTTTAGTACGTTGATTCTAGAAGGGAAGAAGAATAAAATATTTGAGACGAAAAAAGAAAAAGAAAAAACACCTCCGACGGGACTCGAACCCGCAATCTTCGGCTGTCCAGGACGTGCTCACCAGGCACTCCGATAGGAGGCCGACGCCTTATCCATTAGGCCACGGAGGCGAGCTGACTATTTCGGCGAAAAAAGAGCTTTAGATCTGTTTTCGCAACAACAATAGGCAACAAAAGGCGCGGTCACCAAGCTTTCCGAATCTCGTGATTTTTGTAAGGAAGAAAGCAGAATGGTGAGTATGAACATCTACAAATTTAAAAAAATTTAAAAAAACAGATTAACAAATGCATTCCAATGGGATATTTTCCCTGTAGCAAGGTTAAAAAAGCAAACTTTATGTTTATTGCAATGGAGATCGTGTAAAAGAATTGAATAGAACAGTGATGTTCCTTTCAGGTTCTTTCAGATCGATATAAACTTCTGATTGATCGAACCTTGAAACCGCCGATCTGTTATGAAATCTTCTACAGAAAAAACAACTGTTCATGTATTTAAGATTTTTGCACTGTGTGCTTGTCACCATCTATTTCATTTCTGTAACGTCGTTTATAAGCTTTCTTGCAGTTTTGCCGAATGAAAATGTGAAAGGTCCAAACATTCTTCAAGTAATGTGACAGCACACTTTGTCTTTTCTTTCTTCTTGTCCAGACTGCTCCTCTGCCTCACGGTCTAGACAAGATACCAGATGTACAGGGATACCTTGTGATTAATTCTGATGGAGCAGTGCTTGCTGTAAGTGTTTAGCTGAGAGATCAGATGACTTTCCATGGCTCCACTACATTTATTAGTGAATCAGCATTTGAAAGACGCGTGGAAATGGTCAAAAAAGATGTGCCTCTGCAAATTTGCTAAGCCTCAGAATCTCTCTATATATTTATGATAGTCTTGTAATCTTGGTGTTTTAAGTATCAGTGGCCGTCTGAGATGGTTACCCTGTGATGTAGGCCGGGGCATTCTTTGGGATTTGCACTTTTTTGTAGCTAGATAAGTTTTACATGAAATAAATAAATAATAATATGCATTTGTATAGCGCAAATTCTATATACATATTCAAATGCACTTCACAATCAATCAGACCCACCCCACCCATGAACAAGTAACACTGAGGGTGGTCACAGCCAGGGTTTGTTACGTCCTCAGTGGTTCTTTTACGTCCCCATGGGAGACGGGACCGCCATTTCTACGTGGTCATCCGAGCCACGTGAAGGTCTAACCATTTGCCGATGCCATAGCAAAGGCAGCACCTTCGTCCTTAGTGATCTCCTCAGAGTCCTGGTCTGATTTTGTTTTTATATCCTTTGTTGCAGTCATCTGGTGACCTTGAAAATGATGAGAACATAGCAGGAACTATCACCAAGATGCTTCAAACAGCAGCCAAGATTCCAATATCAGGGGACAGAACACAGACTTTCAAAAGAATGTCTGGTAAGTCTAGTTTACATAGAATAGCTGGCTTCATACTGCAAGTTCAGACCTATAATTACACTTAGGTAGCTTACCATTTGTCAGAACTAGCTGGCCGGACTGCTCAGTTTGTAAATATTATAACATTATTTGTCAGACCTGGTCGGCCAGACTGGTCAATTCGAATATGGTATGCACTCTTTTGATGGACTTGTAGAAACAGGTCTTCAAAAATCTGTATTCTAGTTACTGACCAGTCTGGCCAGCCAGTTGTTACAAATGGTAAGTGCCCCTAGTAATGTTACAAACAACAAAGTAAAAGAAAAACATTCACTGATCTTCCAGCAAAGTGAAGTAAATATGTAGTATACAGTAAACTACTGCTTATAAGCCCCGGCCTTATGCAACTTCATAAGGGGTTTTAGATGGCTTTATAAATGGGGGGGGGGGGGGGGGGGGGGGGGGGGGGGGGGGGGGGGGGCTTATATCCAAGGGGGCTTATAACTGGAATAAAACAAACCTTTTGAAACAAGCTACAGTAGTGTTGATCGAAATACGTTTTTTCATTTACTGGTTTCTAATTAAGTTTAAAGACGTCATAATAAATCATATTAATTTCAATATTTGGAAACAAAATCAAAACTAACAACATGAACGTAACTGTAACGCAACAAAGTGGAAGCTCAGGCTTTTCCTTGAAATTATATGTATATAAAGATAGATAATAAAAAGGTAGTAATAAACTTGTTGTTCCGCAATTTTTTTTTCCTAATTTTCTGTTTGAAGCAGTACAGAGTTCTGTGAGTGCTTAATATCAATAAAACAAGGAAAACAAGAGGGGGGCTTATATCTGGGGGAGGGGGCTTATAATCGGAAGTCCCTGGTTTGGTCAGACAAGTTGTAATGTTATTGGCTGTCAAATTTCAAAAGAATGTTAATTCAACATGTATTTCTACTTTGCAGTGTATTTTGAGGACTTCACCCTGATGGCAACAGTGTCCAATCAAAAAATATTTGTGGTTAAAAGACCCTCGAAACAGGACAGTGAATAAACAAGCATACAAAGTGCTTAATGATGTTATGACATATCAAGCTAATTTAGTCACTATTTGACAAAAAGAAAAGAAAATGAAAATATTTAGTGGTGGAGAAGATGCAAATTGCAAGCTCCATCGATTTCAATTTGATCAAGAGACTTATGCATTCGAATAATCAGCCAAGGAGCATCACATATTAACAGCCATGTCCCACTTTGCAGGGGATACTGTACCTCTTTTCCCATGCTCCCAATCCAATTCCCCTTGCTAGCCACTCAAATGCAAGACTGCCAGCAGGTTTCTAAGTAACAGGTTATGGTGCTTTGCATTCATGTACATCATCGCATAAAGGATCAAATTGATTATTTATAACAATGTTATTTTCTGTAAAAGTATTTTGTACCAAATGGAAATAAAAAATAGTTTAATTACTTGTGTGCAGAGTGGCATAAGTTAAGGTTTGCCCTTAAGGTTTCTCTTGTGTCACAATTATGCACTTCCAGTTTCTTGACTTCCGGCTACTCTCACTTTCAGTTCTAAACAATGTTAGCAAAACAGCATTACTGAAGTGTCACAACACCGTCTCCTACAACCCTTGTTACATTGCTAATGTTCACGTCAGGTATATATAACACACAAGAATCACTGAGTTCCTTGTGGTACAGCCTTCATTTAAAAATCATTCATTAGTAACATTACATTTACATATTATTAGGTCGGTAAAATCGTCAAGATATCACACCAACCGTAAAAATAAAACAACAAATAAATAAAACATGGTTTGCAGGAACAATGACTGAATGAAAGGAGTAACTCTTCTCCATGTCAGACATCTTATCTTGTTTAAAATATACCATAAAACATTCTTATGCATGGACACGAGTATAAGCTACTTGGAGCCTCTTGTTCTTTGGTAACAAGTGCTTTTCCATTTGACTGATCAAATATAACCACTACTGTAAACGTTTGTAAAACGTTGTATTGAAGAGTACCCTATATTTTTGAGTATCCGGTCTAGTATTGCCATCCTCAAGACTGAAATTAAAAAGGCAGAATATTAACTAAGTTCCGTCTCCAGCCAAGTCTCAGAGGGCCCGTGATTCTCCGGGGGCGGGGGAGAATTATGGGTGCATTGAGACACCCACGGCTGGAGACTGAGCCCAGATATTAACAGAAGAAAGCAAATTTCACCAACAAGACATTTCCTTTTTGCGAGTCCATTCATTTGCTTGCACAAACAATAGAAAACTACTTTTTTTTGGAAACTGGTGAAAAGCCATTTTGTTTTTCTTCAAATGTTATTGTGAGCTATGCTAAGGTCTTGTTCAGAAATGACTCATTCCTCCTTCAACACTTTAATTTTATTTCAGAGTAATAAACTATTATAAAATATTGTAATAAGCAGAATAGAGCAGTTTTCAATTGAGTGTCGTAAAACCAAAACCAAAGTAATTACTCTGGCCAATCACAACAGACGCAGACAATCCAATGAACCAATCAGAACTCGAAGCAAATACATGTAGCCGGCGCAAAGCACTGGAAAATGTGTGCGAGTAAATCACGATTGGTTTTGGTTTTACTTCTGGTTGGTTGAGAAAGTGGCGTGAGATTTTTTTAGCCAATCACAAAGCGTAGCAATGCAAAACCAAAGCAATTGCGAGATTACTTTTGACACTCAATTGAAAACCGCTCTAACAATAAAGTAATAATATGTACAAAATTAATAATAAAGGGGTTAGTTTCTAAACAAACTGTTGTGCTACGTTACATTGTAATGGGGGAGTAAAAAAAAAATTTGGTTTATTAACTGAGATGCTTTTAGGAAATTGACCACAATAAAGAGATTCAAAATACTAGTGAAATGGTGAAGGCCTGGCCCTCGAAACATTAGCTTTTGAATCTCTTTACAGTGGCCAATTTACCCTAGTTATCAACAACGTTTACTAACCGAGTATAAAAGAATACTCTATAAAGGTGATATAAAACCTTTTTTTATACCTCAGTTTTTATTTTCCAGTCAAGAGTACATTTTATTACAACAAATATATTAAATACTATTTTTGAAAATTTACACTCAAATTTCATTACCAGTATATTATATCATAATATTAATACCAATAGTACGAGATTGCAATGAGCCAAATGCTGTAATTCAGATCATTAATATTGTACACCACGCCACTCCCTTTTCCTACTCAAATTTCATTACCAGTATATTATATCATAATATTAATGCCTAATAATTATCATTGTTCACTTAAATTATTATTAAATATCTGTCAATTATATGTTAAAGAAGGAGTGATACATCTAAGTGCGTGGAGATAAGAAATTTCTCTTTGAGTGTCTAACTTCAATGATATTATTGAGTAAGCGTAATGAAATATCGAGTTATTAAAAAGATGAAGACAAGAAATAAAAATTTAATATCTTTACGAGCCATGTACTATTCTGTGTATTATATAAATGACACTAACTACACTGTACATGTAAAAATGTAAGTGATTTTTTTTCTGAATAATTATTTCCAACTACTTTCTAAAGATTGTGCTGTGACTCATACAAATGTTTTCTGAAGAATGCTACGGTTTACTTGCTAAAGATAACCAACTGAAGTCAAGATGGTTTGAATGTATATCAACAATGGCCCACTTCGAAAAATACCATAATACTCTTTAAAGTGCAGGTTTGGGTGGTGCTTGATGTAAGCCGGATTTTTTCAATATCTTTTGTTTTCAGCACGAACTATGCTATGCTTCAACTTCTTGGCAATTTGCATACAGTGAACATTTTTATCTGAACACACAATGCTACGTCCTAGCATTCCTACATGAACTCTGAATTGCATTGTGCCACTCTAACAAAAGAGACTCGAATAATTACACCCCGGTGAGGCTGAGCCTGCACATAAAAGATTATGGTATTTTTCGAAGTGGCCTATTTAAAGCTCATTGGTAAAAAGATGTTGGCAATCATGATATCAATAATTTTGCACAAAAACTTATCACAATTTGTTTTTCAATTAGTATAGTTCTCTGTTGTTGGAATCCTTAGAAAACACTGTGGTTTATTAAACAACACTTTGCCCTGTATTTTTATTCATAATGGCATTTAGAAGGGTCTGCCAGACAGGAAGGTAGAGGGTATAACACTGACGTTTTGGATGTTAGATTTTCCCCCAGGAAGCCTCATATATTTGTTTACACCCTTAATTCTGTGTCACCCTAGCAACCATTACCCTTTACTAACCATCATCATCATCATGATAATCTTTGCAACTTTGGTGTCAAAACCAATAGTGCGAGATCAAGTAACCATCTAAAGTTATGAAATCTTTTTTAAAAGATATATATTTGTAAAACAGTGGCATACTTAGAATCTCTTGAAAGCAACCTTCTCCAGTCACTTACACTGTACAAGACTGACTGTCCTATTGAATAGTTTTTACTTAAAAATGGTCATGCTGTAAATTTTTTTCTATAAATTTTATATTAAAGTTAATGCATGAGTCAATTCCAGTGGTGCCCATTCCCACCTGGGCATTAGTTGGCATTTTCTCACGTTTAGTTTCTGGGGGTTGGGCATTAATCTAACCCCAGGGCATTTGACACCCTTGTGTGAATCCTGATTTAATTTCCAGTGGTGAAGTTTATTAACCCTTAGTAAGCCCTAGGAGTGATCAGCATCAAATTTCTCCTCGTAATATCAATGCCTTATCAATCAAAAAGGTCACGAGGATTAAGGACATGATCACACAAGATGAATTCTCTTGATATCTAAACAATTTCTCCCCTATATATTATAGGAAATGTATAGGGACAAGAAATGATAATTAAAATTTTGATAGTAGGGCTTAAAGGGTTAACTGGAAATGACTGAAGCATAAAATCCACAATATGACTTTGACTGTGACTGTGACCATAAAAGATACCCCAGTAAAGAAAATAATAATATAAATTATTATAATTACACATTTCAAAAACATGACACAATGAGACTCCCCATGAACGAAATTCTCGAAGGAAACATTTGAGTTAAACAGGAATAAATTCAAGCAACAACTACGACTAAGACGGTACCCAAGCTTTTCAAGAAAAGTGCTATCAGGAGTCAAACTCTCCTTTAGCCAAACCCATCCCTGCCCCCCGCAGAATTAAAATTGCTGACCCCTAAGGTACAGGTCCATTGTCACCCCCCTTTGAATTTCCCGTTCAAGAACTTATTTGTATTTCTATTTTAACAAGTTTATTGAATAAATAATTGTTATGATTATCAAAATTCACAATGTTTATGTTCCAGGGATAATTTTGCCACCAGGTTTGTCCTTACTAGACACACCCTCGAACACGGGAGAAATTAGGACATCAATGTGGTGGACCAGCTTAAGAGTCTGGGCGGCTAGGCCAATAGAAGCGCGGTTGTACACATCTACATAAAGAGGATAATTGAAAAATACTCTGACACTTGTGCTGAAGGTAGCTAAAGTGAAATGAAGTGTCATAAATAACACAGCTAACCCTTTAAACCCTAAGAGTTATGAGCATCAAATTTCTCATTGCAATATCAATGCCTTATCAATCAAAAGGTCACGAGAATTAAGGACCTGATCACACAATATGATTTCCAATGATATGATCTATTATCTAACAAATTTCTCTCAACTACTTGTATAGGAAATATAAAGGGCCAAGAAATGAGAATTTAAATTTTGATATTAGGGCTTAAAGGGTTAAGAAGTTCAAACCTGTTTAAACTTATTGGAAAATGACTGATTGGTATAAAGTATAGCTGACTCTAAAATACCGGTACTGATTCGCATCAAATGACTGCATAATATTTGGACAACATCAACTGGACTACAAGGATATTATGTCAATGAAACAAACTAATGATGTTCCCTTCTGTAAGGACTGCGAGACCCCAGGGAAAGGGAAGAGAGGCTAAGAAGGATCCCAAGTGCTTACAATTACAGACTAGTGCCGCCAGCGCGTAACATAGAGAGTGAAGTAGAGGCAATGGAACTCTTTCCCGAAGAATTGAGACACTTTATCGGGGAGGATAAAGCGGTTCAGAAGGTGCTAGGTAGGCACTTGCGATAAATACAAAAGTACGTCCTTTTCCAATATGGGAGTGAACACTAGAGGCTGGAAAACCCATTCAAAGTCGGGTTGTCATTTACCTCGCGTAATGCAACACCTTTTTTAAAATTTGCTTCATTTCTTAGTTTGAAAAAACAGGGTACATCAATTGCATTGATTATTTGCTAATATCGGTGGATATTCATTAAAAATCTAAAAGATCACTCGTAATAATTATTATTGAAAACAGAATGTCGTGGCAAGAAAAGAGAAAAGAACTTCATTAAGAGGTCAAAGACACTTGTGATGACTCTGAAACAAAAGACGTGAATTTATGTGCCATGCAAGCCGAGGACCTGTGTTAGCAAACAGAAATATTTAATTAGGCAAAGTTAATAGTGTTTTTTTTGTATGCCACATTGTTTTAATAGAGGACAATCCCAGAGACAGGAAGAAAGCTAGCCAGGCACAAAAGACTTCGCATTCCCATCCCCATTCCCACCATACACCCCATTTCCATCATATCCCTATTCCCATCATACCCCCATTTCCATCATATCCCCAATCCCATCATACCCCTATTTCAATCACATCCCCATTCCCATCATATATTCCCATTTTCCATCGTACCCCCATTTCCACCATATCCTCATTCCCATCATACCCCTATTTCAATCATATCCCCATTCCCATCATATTCCATATTCCCTTTTTTCCATCATTTAAATCATTATTTGTTTATTCACTGCAGTAATTACCATGTCAAAATATTTTAATTTCTTATTGTTATTATTTTTACGGTCTACATTGCTAAATATAAATATTCCGATATTGCACTACACGCTTTAAACGCTGCACATGGCAATATAAAAATGTTGATATAAATGCAATATTGTGCCCTATAAACATCCATTAATCGAACAATGCAAACATGCTGACAAAAAACTGTACATCACAATGATTTGTTCTCTACTGTTCAGCAAATGTCCAATAACCATGACAGCCCAGCAAAAATGTTTCCTGAGCTGGGATCAACCATAACAACGTTTGTGAGGAAGGATGTTGGGGACAGTCTACCCCATCGCGCCAAAAAATGTGATCATGCGACAGGACACAGAGCACCTATTAGATGTAATAGGGATGAAGTCGGAGTCTTCACTTCAGCGTAAGTAACGTTACACTACTAATTGAAAAGAAAGTATCCTCTTTCTTCCTGGTGCCATATTCCCACTTGAGAGTCAGGTCGTAACTTATGATAAACTGATTAAGGAGACTAATGCAAATGTCATAGTAATAGTCCTTTGGTATTTTTTGGGGCCATTGAACATGTTACACACTCCACCGCAGATAAACCAAAACAACACAACAAATTGTAACAAAAATATGAGTACATTTTGTAATCATACCACATAAATTCAGTAATGTTGAAATATTTCTTTTCTCTAGTTTCCTTCATGTGTAGCATGTCGGCACATTGCAGGGCACGGGCCGGATCCATTGTTGAACCCCTGACTAGCTACGAGTTGGTTCAATTGTATAGTGACATTGGGCTGCAGCCACCTCCAGAGTATAAATGACTGAAAGTTGGGGACGTGAAGTTCGAGTACGTAGAATCAAAACTACCATATACAAATTTTTGTTGATGTAATTGTTTCATTCCATTACATTCTCATCAAATTTGGTAGATAAGGCATCTTGCTAAATACCAATTAATTTAAAAAATTGACCAAACTTGTTCATTTTTGCAAACTCACATTGAAAAGAAATGAAATGACATGTTGAAATGTTTTACAAGCAACACATTTTTGGCATGAAGCCATGTAACAATTACCACACATTTAAAAGATAATTAAAGACGTGTGCCATTTATGTCATTAATGCATAATTATTATGATGCTGACATCGCCTACACTTTTGAAATATTTAAATCTCCAGATCAGATGAGACACTCATGGTGGTAATGACAGTGACATTGACTCATGAGAAGGACGATGTGTCCAATTGTACTGATGCACAGGTATTAATGCCAGTTTGTAGAATTCGATGCTCGCTTGATAGATTTTTACTGGTTGCAACTGGAAAATCATCTAAGCAAGAAAACCTGAAGACATGAAATGAAAATAGCTATGTTAATAAATCAAACTTTAAAACTTCAAAAATATTGAACCCGACAATTTTTAAAGATTGACTAAAAAAATTGAGTAAAGCAAGCTGCATTATTGCAGAAAACCAACCTACCCCTCCCACAGAAAACGTATACACTGTCCATCATGTCACATTCATTTATGAAAAACCATGCCTCTCTTCAGACGGGAATTCACCTTCACACCTCTGTCCCGAGGAAGCTCGTATTGCCCTGTGGTTTTGGGATTTCTACACCTTGCAAAGATGGGCGTCTTCCAGTTGCCACCCCTGGAGGCGTGGACCAGCCCCGATTTAACAATGAAGGACGAGTCAAAGAACTGGCCTCTTTTTAGGATATCAGACACGTCTATGCAAACACTGACGGTTGGTAGAAACCCCAATTTAGCTTATCGTGTTTCCGGATATGTCTTGTCTACAGACCAAGTGTCCTTATGATGTTTACAATATCAAAGCAAATGACATCACTTCGTCACCTGCATAAATTTTGCAGAGAAAAAAACAATAAACATATATATTTCATTCAGAAGGGACTTTAAGATACGGTGAATATGGACTATGGACTGGACAAAAGTGATGACTGGGAAGAGACAAATTTGCTCTCACTTCCCACTGTATTTTTATGCCACTCGCCATTTACTCAGCCCAGTGTTCCATGAAAATAGAAATGTGCATCTTACAGCTTTTACTGTATCTTTAAGTCTCTATACTCTGAAGAACAGTCTACCAAGACAAACAATATACCCTGAATATACCTATTGCTAATCTTATTTATTCTGTTTCAGAGCAAACCAATGACAGCAAGCAATCTTAGAATACAACTCAAAGCCTGCATTCAAAAGGCCAGTTTCGATGCCACACTGTTATTGCATCGTTCATTTCGATCTGTAAGTTGAGAATGTCGATCCTTAAAATGTGAAAATTGAAGGGCATGTATGTCTTTCATTACCAAAGGAATTTAAAATTACCTATTGGAAATGAGGTTTATGTTCCAGGGATTTGCCACCAGGTTTGTCCTTAGACACACCCTCGAACACGGTGGGAATTGGGACAGCAATGTGGTGGACCAGCTGAAACGTCTTGGCAGATGGGCCAATAGAAGTGCGGTGGTACAAATCCACATAAAGAGGATATTTATTGAAAAATACTCTGACACTTGTGGTCTAATTATCACTGAGGGTAACTAACGCGAAATAACATAAATAACATAACATAAAAAACACAATTAACCCTTTAGAGTTATGAGCATCAAATTTCTCATTGCAATATCAATGCCTTATCAATCAAAAGGTCACAAGAATGAAGGACATAATCACACAACATGATTTCAACAACATCATCTGGACTACGAGTGTATTATGTCAATGAAACAAACTAATGATGTTCCCTTCTGTAAGGACTGCGAGACCCCAAAGAAAGGGAAGAGAGGCTTAGGAAGATCCCGAGTGCTTACAATTACCGACTGGTGTCGCCAGCACGTAACATCGAGAATGAGGAAGAGGCAATGGAACTCTTTTCCGAAGAATTGAGACACTTTTTCGGGGAGGATAAAGCGGTTCAGAAGGTGCTAGGTAGGCACTAGCGATAAATACAAAACTCCATCCTTTTCCGATATGGGAGTGAACACTAGAGGTTGGAAAACCCATTCAAAGTCGGGTATTCAACTACCTTGCGTAATGCAACACCTTTTTAAAATTTGCTTCATTTCTCAGTTTGAAAAACAGGGTACATCAATAATTATATTGCATTGATTATTTGCTAATATCGGTGGATATTCATTAAAAATCTAAAAGATGGCTCGTAATAAAAATTATTATTGAAAACAGAATGTCGTGGCAAAAAAAAGGGAAAAGAACTTCATTAAGAGGTCAAAGACATTTGTGATGACTCTGAAACAAAAGACGTGAATTTATGTGCCATGCAAGCCGAGGACCCATGTTAGTAAACAGAAAAATTTAAATAGGCAAAGTGTTTTGTGTTTTTTGTATGCCACATTGTTTCAATAGAGGACAATCCCGGAGACAGGAAGAATGCTAGCCAGGCAGATTCTGTGTAAGGAAAAACAGACAGCAACACGAGGATAGGAAGAAACAGCCACCGGGTCCGCATAAGCCTGTGAGTTTCTGAAATCATGTTGCAGCAATGCAATATTAAAAAGTGTCGTGCAGAGGACATCTTTTCCCGTGGACAAAATTCCCACTCTGTGAATTTCGGGTACTAAATGTTCACATTCACTTTTTGCCTGACACAGGACACAACAAGAACCATTGATGTTGCTGCCACCGTGGCCGAGTGGACAAATCATCAACCTGCAACCCATAAAGATCCCTGGTCGCGGTGGATCCCCCCTGTTGGGGATCAATAATTCCCCCCTCAATTCCATTGCCCATACAGGGGATGTAACATGCTTTGCTCAACTGCTGAGGAATGCACTGCACACGTCAACGCAATGAAACACGAAAAGAGAAAGGATGGAAACAGCAAAAATTGGATATGTGCAGGTAACTAAGTCATTTACCTGGTCGAAAAGGACTGTATGTGTTTCTGCCCTTTTGTTTAGTAATTACTATAATGTTAAGCCGAATTGCTACAATAAAATAACAACAACATGGAACATGCCATCACATGGTCAAATGAAGCACCGACATATCACAACTACTATGCATAATTGAATGGCCTAGTCATGTCTCATTCCCTTTTATCGATACTGCTAGAGAAATATTGCACTGTACATCTTTTTCCCGTGGACAAAATTCCCACTCTGTGAATTTCGGGTACTAAATGTTCACAATCATTTTTTGCCTGATACAGGACAGAACAAGAACCATTGACGTTGCGGCCACTGTGGCTGAGTGGTCAAATCATCAACTTGCAACCCATAAAGATCCCTGGTTGCGGTGGACCAACACCCCCCACCCCCCCCCCCCCCCCTCCCGTTGGGGATCAATACACCCCTCAATTCTATTGCCCATACAGGGGGGTGTAACCTGCCATGCTCAACTGCTGAGGAATGCACTGCGCACATCAACACAATGGGACACCAACAGAGGAACGATGGAAACAGAAAAAATTGGATATGTGCAGGTAACTTAGCCATTTACCGGGTCGAAAAGGACTGTATGTGTTTCTGAGTTTTGTTTAAGAATTATTATAAATGTTAAGAAATTGCTACAATAAAATAACAACAACATGGAACATGCCATCGCATGGTCAAATGAAGCACCGACATATCACTACCATTATGCATAATTGAATGGCCTAGTCATGTCTCATCCCCTTTTATCCATACGGCTATTATTTCTACTATTTATAATCAACATTTCTTCGTTATCAACTTTATATATACAGCTAATAACTTGCAACCCATAAAGATCCCCAGTTGCAGTGGACTAATTCCCCCCCCCCCCCCCCCCCCCATCGGGGATCAATACCCACCCCCCCCCCAATTCCATTGCCCATACAGGGGGGTGTAACCTGCCATGCTCAACTGCTGAGGAATGCACTGCGCACATCAACACAATGGGACACCAACAGAGGAATGATGGAAACAGAAAAAATTGGATATGTGCAGGTAACTAAGTTATTTACCTGGCCGAAAAGGACTGTATGTGTTTCTGAGTATTGTTTAAGAATTATTATAAATGTTAAAAAATTGCTACAATAAAATAACAACAACATGGAACATGCCATCACATGGTCAAATGAAGCACCGACATATCACTACTACTATGCATTAATTGAATGGCCTAGTCATGTCTCATTCCCTTTTATCGATACTGCTATTATTTCTACAGACTACTATTAATTTTATAATCAACATTTTCTTCAATATCAACTTTATATATACAGCTAATAATTTTGTAAACATCCTGAACCGATGATGGATACTGAAGTATCCGAAACATGTTTTCCAAACTTTAACATTGTGTCGTGTTTTTGAAATGTGTAATATCTATAATCTATGTGTAATATCTGTAATTTTCTATTGCTATGAAATTTTGATAGTTATGATTGCTTTTATTAATACATGTATAGGAGTCACTGGTCACTAAAAGTCACTGGTCACTAAAAGCATAAAATCTCCCTTTTCGATTCTTTTCATTGATAACTAAAAACAACAAATTATATGTACAAATCAAGTCTTGTATAGGTCAGAATGAAATGTAAACCCATTGCTACATGTAGTTTGCATTATTTTATAAATTATGTTCAGAATCCAAACTACCCATTAATACTGAATGTCACTTCTAAACAGTGGTTTCAATGGAGCCAGTGGCTACAGGTGGTGCACTGATACACTGTATCTACATGTATTTGAACTTGAATACAGTCGAACCTCTCCTTACAGACACCTCCATAATACGGACACCTCTCTATTACGGACAGTTCTCTTGGTCCCTAAGATACAAAAATTCATACAATCCCTACCTCCATAATACGGACACCTCTATAATACGGACACTTTGGTCTGTCCCTTTGGTGTCCGTATTAAGGAGGCTCGACTGTAGTTGCCTTTTTTTTATATATGATATGTATTTCAAAGTTACAATGCTCATACCTTAAATAATTGCCGGTTTGATTTTATGCCAAACACTGTGATTTAATATCTTATGAAGACACTAGTGACTTAATTTTTCTAATTCTTTAAAACTGAATTACATGTACACAATACAACATTATTATTACATAACTATTATTATAAATATTATAATTATATTTGCATAAAAATTCACTGTTCTAAACCATTACCATGCCAGAAGCTACCTGACATTTGTCACAAAAACTTGACATGAGTGCGACACTGCCGTGAAGCCTGACAAATTCTGTGCTTCAGACTGACGTTCTGGAAAATCTCTGTTATCCATTTCACTGTGCCATTTGCACTTCATAAATTTACCAACCTGGAGGAGAAATAGTAAAAAAAAAAGTTGTACACAAGCCACAGGGTACCCACATGGCTTAACCCTGTTTCTGTAGCATGAAGCTACTAGGAGCAGTGCCACTCCCCCCTGGATGGGATGCTAGTCACCATTTTGTTGCCGGCTCCCATTTATTCATCTGGGCCGGGTTGTTCAAAGCACCATTAAGCTAACCCAGGATTAGCATCAATTTTTAATCAAGTTAAATAACTCAACTATTGAAAACTTTCCAAAGCTTTCTGCCCTTCAGTTTCGACTTTAACTTGCCTTCACAACTAGCTATAAATGACCTTTTTAAATCATTTTAAAAACAAGAAATGAAATCCTTGGTTAACGTTTAATCTGGGATTAGCATTAATCTGCTTTCAAACAACCGGGCCCTGGCTAGAGAGAGACAATGTGGAGTAAAGCTTCTTGTCTGAGGAAACAACACTAATGGCAGAGACCAGGCCTCGAACTGCCGACCTTCAGATCTCAAGTCCAATGCGCTAACCACTACACCACCGCACAGACTAACCACTACACCACCGCACAGACTAACCACTACACCACCGCACAGGACAACCACTACACCACCACACAGACTAACCACTACACCACCACACAGGCTAACCACTACACCACCACACAGGCTAACCACTACACCACCGCACAGACTAACCACTACACCACCGCACAGGATAACCACTACACCACCACACAGACTAACCACTACACCACCACACAGGCTAACCACTACACCACCACACAGGCTAACCACTACACCACCGCACAGACTAACCACTACACCACCGCACAGGCTAACCACTACACCACCACACAGGCTAACCACTACACCACCGCACAGACTAACCACTACACCACCGCACAGGTTAACCACTACACCACCGCACAGGCTAACCACTACACCACCGCACAAACTAACCACTACACCACCGCACCTTAGGAGGAAAGTGGACAGAAAAAAATGGACAATCAGTCAAGTGCATTGTGAGCAGAAAGCATCGAATATGAAGAAGGGATGACTATTGATATGTTTATTTTGATTATGTAACCCTATTCTGGACTAAACACCAAAAATCCCTATCCTATCGCAGACTTGCAATTTTCCAGAAAATCTATAAACTTCATACCACTAATAATCACTGTTCAGTTTTCCGGTAAATGATACTCTATTCTAGACCAAACCTCTCTGATTTCTTTACCCTATCCCAGACTAAACTGTTTGAAAACCATACCCTTCACAGCAGCACATACCCATGTAGTCACACCTGACAATTATTTTTAATTTTCATTCCCATTATCTATTACAGCTCATCACCTACGCAGTTCCTGCAATCAAGGCCTCCTTAAGGTCCCAAGAACTAGTTTCAAGACCTTTGGTGATCATGCTTTTGCTCGTTCCGGACCATTTCTGTGGAACAAACTGCCGCTTGAAGTTTGAAACAGTCAAAGTGTAGCCATTTTTAAGTTAAAGCTAAAGACGCATCTGTTCAAGCTGGCTTACAATTTGTTTTAGTACTTTTAACATTTTTAACATTTTTATATTTTTAATATTTTATCGTTTTATCGTTAATTGTAAAGCGCCTTAGAATATTTTTATAATTTTAGCGCTTTAGAAATGTTAATAAATTATTATTATTATTATTACGATTATTATTATTATTATTATTATTATTATTATTATTATTACTGTAAAGAACTTCATGAGTTGATGGTTGATGGCTCATTGCTTACAGCAACACAAAACAATAGTGAGATTTGTACCTCATGCAGTCCTTCTTGCACTGCTAAGAACTCTACATTGACTGTCAGTGAAGACCCTGAAGGGCAGCACCTGCAATTAATCAGTTTATGGTTACCAAGACAACACACATCCGTGAGGGGGAGGCAAAGAGAAAAGGAGATTGGAAATGGGCAAAGATGGCATTATTTTGTGACATGGTTGGAAGTGGGGGTTATCACAAGACATGGTAGTGGGACTGGCTTACAAGACAATCTTATTAATTCACAAGTGTCTGACGAACTGATGCAAACAGGATTTTACAAAGTCCATCACTAAGAATACAAAACGCTCTTACTAACTAAAAGATCCTGTACACTTTCGACCCTCCCCTCTCCCAGACAGTTTGCTTAACCATCTCCTACATCCAACTCCCTCCCCTCCCCTCCCCTCCCCTCTTCTCCCCTCTCTCCAATGCTGTCCCCATGTGTAAGGCAGGAGACCATTACATATCATGTGCTCAAAGTCCCCTCCCCTCCCCTCCACCTAATCCATTAAAACTTTATGAAGGCAATTTCTGGCTAAAAGCCTGCCTGGCTGGCTACTTGTACAGAGCGTGGTCACTCAAAGAAATATATTCTCACCCTATTCTCACATTTGGCTGCAAACACACCACAGACTGGTCGGCCGCAGAAATGTCATGTGTTCTTGTTGAGCCATTATTGAATGGACTCCAGACGAGAGAAACATTGCCATCATCACGCTCAGTGTTTGTCACTGTATACTTCACCTGGAATCTGAAAAGGTCAAAACAAGCTCAGTCTGCCATTAATTCTTTTATTCCTGAGATCAATATCATTTACAAAATAAGCAAGACACTGTGTTCTCTGTTTGGTTGACAACCATTTACCATAACTCCATCAAAACATGGATAAATGTCCTACTAGGTTTCACCACAAGTCTCTCCTTGTTCAGTGGTTAAAAATCTGCCACTTTGGGCTGATAATTCAAACAAAGTTTAAAGTTGTTTCAAATGCCCACCTTCACCCAAAATGCTGTGCGTGCTGTGATCACTTTCTGTGCCGAATTTAGTGTAACATGAAATTCACGCTTGAATGTGTGCAACCAATCAGATCACGCACATGAACAATGGAGCATTTCACAACAAAAACAAACGACCACAACGTCTATTGGGTGAAGGTGGGCCTTTAAGCAGAGTAACACAGTTGTTAGACAAGGTCTTCTGGCAACAAAGAAAAAATCTCATTCTCAGACAGGAATTGAACTCGTGCCTTCCAAAATCTGCATGGAAGCTCAATCTGTTGAACCAACAAGGACTCAGTGAGAGCTGAGGCATTTTTACGTGTACAGCTGGTACTAGGTTCAGTTTTAACTAGATTCTGTACCTTTTTCCTTTGTTGACACTTGATTGACAACTAGCCCTGACACTCACAGATGACCTTCTAACAAGAAAAACTGGAAGACTGTTGAAAAATGGAACATAAAATCAACAAACTATATCATTCTGTCGAGAGTGATCATCCAGGTTAGTGTAGTTCTGAAAATAACTGTTGTTGTTGACAATGACTGACATTTCGACAACCTGAAAAGAAGGTATCTTCAAAGTCATACATGTATGGTGGCCCAGGATGCTCAATCTATTAAGCCAACAAGGACTCATGGAGAACTGAGGTATTTTAATAGGTTCAAATATTTAAATGACAGGCGTCCTACATACTGCTAGGTTCAGAACTGTCAAAGCGTCATATGAGGTGATAAATAATGTAATAATTTTTATGGTGAATTATGAGCTCAGAAAGAAATGACAAGATGAAAGTCCATTAATTTTTTATCTTGTGAATAAGCAAAGGATTGAACAAGTTATAGCACACAGGACAAATATGAAAATTTTCACTCCTTCCTTCCATCAGTTGTTAGCTTCAGGGCACGAAAATTAACTGTTTTCTTGAGGAGACATTTGGCTCCTAAATATTCCAAAGTGGTCGCCATGTCCAAAACATTAGTAGCCATTCTTTTTTCCAAAAACAAAAACTAAAAATATCGACATAGACAAACGAGAGCACAACCAACGTGGAATAATCTGAGCCCGCAATATGCACTGTTAGCAAAAAGGACATTTGAATGCACAATATACAACATTGCCTCTGAAATATCCAAGATGGCAAATGTTGATGTTTCACTTCATTGAGTTCGTGATGGTTTTGCTGCAAACCTCGTCATTCGCACCGATTTACCCACCTTCAAGCTTTATTTAATTGCACAATACATAACATTAGGATGAAGCAAAGGCTTCTGGTCGCCAATGTGGTGACTAACTTTCGAATCTTGGTCGCTAGCATGGTAAACTTAGGTGCATTGGCGACTGTATCAGGCGCAATTTCATGCCCTGAACTTTTCTTGGTAATTCCACTGATCAGTACATAAGACTTGTGCATATATTCCCCCATTCCAAATGCGATAGGTAATGGTCACCTGCCTCACTCATGGGGGCAGTGATGAAGGGAGAGGTTGGTGGGGGAAAGGCTTGGTGGAGCAAAAAGCATGGGAGAGGAGGGCGGGGTCTGAAGGTTGTCTCGTCTTTACGAGTTGGCTGGTAGGAGCCTTTGATATAATAGTCTGCTGGTTAGCAGTAGTCTTGAGAACCACTGTTACAAGTAACATTGTACAGTATTAAACACATTAAAATAATAATGTAACATTTAGTTTGTGTACCTGTAAGTTGTGTTAATTTTCTGATTCTCCCCTTTTAGTGTCTCAACATCCCATGTTATGGACCCCTTAAGTGCCACTTCCAGATGCTGATATAAAATATTCAAAATGTATATTATTAACATCAGCAATTTATGCAAGCAATGTACTAAATATAAAACATGTTATTGCTAGTCAAGGTTTAAAGTTTCTGAGGTTCGAGGTTTTTCTGTCAAAGAAAAATTTGCAGAGGGATTAAATTTTAATTTTAAGAAAACAAAACAATGTTAAAAATATTTGCCACCTGTAAAAAAAAACTAGCTAAAAGAGCTATTCTAGGTGGGGGCAAATTAAATACTTATGGGTAATTCAGTGGTCAATAGAAAAAAAACCAGCAGCTTACAATGTATACAATGTAGATCTACACAGTTATGAATTTTAACTATTCATAAGATAAGTAATTGTTGAGTTCAGAGTAAAATGTTGGTACAATAAAGTGGTTAATTTTGACACTATGTGATCATGGTCAGCCTTTATCAGGGGAACTTCTGTTAATACAGTCGTTGACTATCTGAAGAATTTCAGAGAGTTCAGAAGAAATTCAAAGCGCCTAATGACTGAGTTAGTGCCATGCTTTATCACTGATCTTTTACTGCGCCTTTCAATAACATGCGGAATTTGAAATTCAAACCTCCACAAACGGTTGCGTTATTCCCTGCCGTCAATCATAATTAATATGAAAGCCAACGGACCATGTAAAAAAGAAACAAACAAAATGGATCGAAATCTACCAATCATAATGCACGGACGTGACCTTTTGAACTCACTGAAGTGAAGATCTGTTTCCTGAGAGGTAAGCTAAGATGATTGACGGCAGTGTAAAACGCAACCATTGCTGGTGATTTGAATTTCAGATTCCACGTGTTATTGAAAAGCGCAATAACTACGTATAGTCCTTCAATTTGCTCATAAAAACTTCATTTAACCTGAAGACTTATGGTGGGCGTTCATTTACAGTTGCTGCTCCACTACTTTAAACTTATTGCCAGATAACATTAAGAACTGCACTACTGTGAACAATAAACTTAAAATTACTTGAAGTGTACAAGATTAAGACTTTTCTTTTTTCTGAAACCTTAGATAATGTATAATTTTTTTATTTTTATTGTGCTTAATATATTCCAGTATTGTAAGGCTCTATTGAACTCATGGAAATAGTGCAGTATAAATTTATTATTATTATTATTATTATTATTATTATTATTATTATTAATTAATAAGGAATTTTAGTTTACTTGGAGGCTTAAGAGATTGGGGAAGTCCATTTTCTCTGTCTCCTCTACTGGTTACCAATAATTAATGAATCATTGACCTCTTATTGATGAATGTCTTTGTTCTCACTGCCTGTCTGTTGGACAATGTATATTGATATTGTAAGGAGAAGATAGAGATGGATCTTGATCACACCATACCTTATGTAAAGCCAACTGGCTTTCATGATGAATGATTCTAAATAGGAATGCATAATGTTCCCAGGGTCTGAGAAGAATTGGATGCTTGCTTGATAGATTTTCACTGGTTGCAACTGGAAAAACATCTAAACAAGAAAACCTGAAGACATGAAATAAAAATTATAGCTATGTTACTTAAAAACTTAAACTTCAAAATTATTGAACCTGGAAATGTTTAAAAATTGCTTGAAAAAAATTGAGTAAAAGAAGCCTGCCTTAAAAAATGCACTGTTCCAGAAAATATCCCTACCCCTTCCATAGAAAGGTTATTGGGTTTAATCTCCACCCACCCTCTTCTTTGAGACTCGCCCCCCGCCCCCCGCCCCCCGCCCCCCACCCCCCGCCCCCCACCCCCCGCCCCCCGCCCCCCGCCCCCCTCGTCATATTTCCATTGACCACCGCACATTAGAGACCTTAAGATTGAGGGTTTCCCTTTAAACCGCAAACCTCAAACGTTGGCCAGCAGTTTACAGTTCGGAGTTCGCTGTATGTACATTATCCGGGCTTAAGATTGAGGGTTACTTTTTACCTATGCATTGAAACATGTGCATCACAACACCATGTTTGTTTAAGATGATGCATGCACCAATGTGTCTGGTAATTCTTGTAATCTCGCAAGTACTGAATTAAACAAACCTCTCATTCATCAAGATAACTCTTTAAGGAAAGTAAATTTGATGTTTAAATGAGGCTGTATAGTTTATAAACTAGCGAAAAACTCTGCCATAATTCACTTGCCTCTAGACAGTGTCCTTGAGGTTGAAACCTGAACCGCAGAAGTCAAACATGATGGCAAGATTGGAGTCATGTGACTTTTCGAGGTTTGCAGTTTGGGGGAAACAAAGAAAAAACCTCAATCTTAAGGTCCCAATTGTGTAATTGCGTACCTGGAAACTGACACAGTCAAAGCTCTCTGAGTGGAAACACTGTCTCGTAGGTGGACAGCTCTACTTACGACCACTTTGACAAAATCCTGTTTGAATCCTCAAAAGTGATGCAAGCAAAATTCGATGAATATTGAAATATCGTAAAGTAATGCAAGCAAAATTCGATGAATATTGAAATATCGCAATATCTCGGCAAAATTGAACAAGATTTTGTTTGAAATGCTGAGTTTACGGACACATTTTGTGCTTCCCGAGGGTAACTTGGTTTAAATTATTGATATACATCAATGATACAGTACCTTAATTGGTTTAAACTGATGTACATGTACAGTACCTTGGTTTAAAGTGTTGTTTTGTGTGCACTTGATTATGGATCATGTTTCTTGCATTTTCAGCAGCTACATCAGAACTTGTGTGGACATCAACTTGACTAAGATTGACCGATTTACCTAAAATGTTTATAACTGTCCAAAACAAAAGAAAAGAAAACTAGATTAACTAGCTATACAGGGAAGTTCTGCCCAAAAGGGCTGCCTTTTTCACTCCTGTAGTTTACAAAAGGATAGGGAAATCGTGCTGGACAATATTATAAAAAAACTTATTTTCTTTATTTATACAGTGGAACCCCGCCCTACGGTTACCTCGTTATTACGGTCACTTGTTTTTGTCCCGGCGAGATGCCCATACATTTTCTTATAATTTTACCCCGTTAATGTGGCCACCGGCCACATTCTGAAATCCCAACCTGTATAATCCTTTATAATTTTACCCCGTTAATATGGCCACTCGAACCAACTACACATTAATTATTGACCAAACAAAACAAATACTGTACAGTACTTGAGAAACAATACTGTATTTATTCACAACGCCTGTAACTTGTCATGTCATTGACCTCTGTCGTTAACGTAATCAAACAGCAATTTACTTTCCTGTCAAGAAAAAGAAACATAGACCAGTCATGAAATTTGACCCTACCCTGTTAATACAGCCAAATTTTCATGGCCCATTGGTGACCGTATTAATGGGGTTCCACTATACATTTAACAGAAGCTTTTGCTGTATTCATGTTCAGTGTACAGTATGCTAGATCCCTAAAACTAAATATCTAAAACAGGATCTTACTAACATCCCATCAAGCTTGTTTGGCAAAGTTGGTATACTTTTCGTAAAATTTTATTGAATTCACAAGGTTTTATACATTTACCTTCAATGCAAAGAAAATGCTTGCCAGCCACTTGAAAATACTTGCAGCGAAGAGTTGGAGGAGTGACAACGGGGAGGGTGGCATTCACTGCAAATCAAGTCAGCAACATTTTAAACAAAAATCTTTTCAGTTTGAATCATTCTCTTCTGATCTTCATTAAATTGGAGATCTTTGAGATTAGTGATACTAAAAATAAAGCACCTGTTCTCTATTACTTTATTACACCTCCTTATCTTAAAAGCCCCCCTTTGAAAATCAGATTTTGTAAAAACTCAGCAAGATCTCAAAATCTTCTGTACTAAGCTCCATCTCCCCATTGATTGGTCGGGATTAAAACACTTCTTGAAGGGCAAAGCTGTTTAAAGCCTTTAGTTTTGCAGTGGTCACACTCTTACCTATACAACGCCATCCACTTCTTGATTCCTCAATAAGCTCTTCAGGATCATGATCCACTATGTATCTCTTATAGTCATTCTTTTGAAGAGATTCTGCTTGAAATGCATCTAGTTCAGGTGTCCAGACATTCACTGACAAACGCATTCTCCTGGTCAATGCCGGCAGTGAGTCCAGCACAACATTTAAAGAGTAAATGATGTCACCACGCGATGTGATTTTTGGTTCTACCTGATAGACAACAGAAAAAAATAAATTAGTTAGAAGTGTTTATAAAAAGTTAGCACCAAACATTATAAATGACCTCCTGGTCTTAACTTTAACACACAAAACATATAATTTTTTCCCAAGAGGGCACGGTAACGAATCCTGCAATCTGATTGGTTCTTAGTGCAGTCCAGATTTTCCTATCTCTGCCCACAGGCACGGTAACGCTTTCGTGAGTGATGTGACTCCGTTGTTTTAAACTTGTAAGCCCTGGTTTTATTGAATTTTCTCGTTAGTTATGGACCCAGACGAAAGCTACCAAAGCGAAAGTGAATTTTATTGGCCAGATAAAATATTTAACGACACAAATGAAGAAAACAATGAAGAAAACAAGCAAAGTTTCACCATGCCTGATCGGTCGGCTGACATACAAAGATCCGAAAACACGCTAAAGACGAGGTATCAAAAAGACTCAATGAAGAAAGAGAGATTAAACTACTGGGTGGAAGGATAAATCAGCCATAAAATTAAAGGTCAATGTTATTCCTCAAAAAGGCGAGTACAAGTTTGGATTTTATTATTTGTTGATTTCATAGTTTGTTCGGTGTTTGTTGTTGTTGTTTTTTTACAACTGAAGCGGCTTTTGGCTTAAAAAATACTGTAATTAGACAATCTTGCGCTTGTTTACAAAGTTTTTAACTCCATTTGATTCAAGTGTTCTTATTTTTCCGTTTCTTTTTTCTTCTAATCGAGATTCTGTTCATTTTCATTAAAAAGTCTTGCTTAAATTTCTCATTAATTTTGATTCTAGTTTTGTACTAGCTTGTTGTCAATATAAATTTTAATACACGCAATTTCGCGATCGGATTGTACGAGATAATTTGGACTTTTACTACATTGCTCGGTTTGAATGCTTTTATTTCACAGTTGTTACCTTCTTTTATCTAAATTCTAAATTTTTTTTAATAAAATGGATGTTTATCATCTTTTTTCGGTGAAAAAAAAAAAAACAACGTATAAAACACCACCAAAGGCAGGAAAATGTTTAAAGTCCTGTATCATATTTTACAACTCTAGAAAAAGTTATTTACAATTCTCGCATTTTTATGATCAAGTTGAATTTTTTGTAAAATCCAAGATAGTGGCCATTTTGGATGATGTCACGGACCCTCAGCAGCACCACAACCCATAATATTTACCTTATCTTGTAGAGCACATCATAGGCTATATATTAAAGGTAAAAATATTTCTGACATACAGCTGTATTGCAACACCACAAAAACCTAAGGGAGGGGTTGCAACCACCCTCCTTGAACCATGGTGGAGGTATAAGTTTGCATGTATGTCCAAGGGTTAAAGGAGAAATATTTTAAGATGACAATAAGTAATATCAATAATAAAACTCGTGGGCCCACTTTGGAATTTTAACATTACCCTCTTTAAGTTCAATATCTAAATATAAACTAATTTAAATATTGAAGCTGTGAGAAAATATTTAAATTTTCTGGGTTTGGGTTTGATATTAAACGTCTGCAATATCATTGACAAAAGGTAAGGGCAGATTTTTGGATTTATAATATTGTATATCAATCCAGCCTTGCTCTAGTTAGTAGCAGATAAAATATTCAACAGAACAACGCAGCGTAAATTAGCACCCAAATATAATTCTAAAAAAAACACATTCGAAATCTGCATAATATTAAAGACGCCATTAAAAAAAAAGGAAAAGGATTTTCAAATCAATTCAACCTTGCACATCGTTTAAAAAAATAAATAATTTTTCATTCTAAAAATAGCGTCTAAGTATCATAAATGTTTCTCAGTCATTCTCAATTAAAAGTAAGTTAACATGTACTTGAGCTTATTATCAAATATAATTATTTTATAAAAACAAATGTGTCCTTTCTGCCTCCTGAGATTTACCTTTTCTCTCAGGCCCATTTCTTTTCCCTCCACTTTAGAAGAGCTGATAGGCCAGCAAGTAATAAGTCCACCTGCATGTGGATCATCTTTTCTGCTCATCAAATCAATGCTACTAACACTGACACAGGAACATAGACGCAACAAGCGTTTTTGCCACGCTTGAAACTTAGCCGCATCTGCCCGATTCTTCCCGCGAAACTGGGCAATCAGGAAAAAGTACAGACGCTCTCCAGCGTAACATGAGTTCCTCGAGCCTTGTTCAATATCGAACACAGGGTCATTAGTGAAAACCTGAGGCAGGAATATGAAAAAGTTGCTATCTAATTCTTTGCCCGCCATTAAAACTGGTCGCCATGTTTTCTTCTTCTTTTGGGAGTATCCGCTGACCAGAATATCTTATTGCTGTTGTGTGCGATTTTTTTTTCAACGCGCCTCGCGCGCGATCTCCACGAATTTGCAAGTGTTCACCTCAGCTCAGACAATATTCTCGGTATTGAACTGGAACTAGCTTGCAGTCGAGGCTAATGCGGGAGAATATCATAAAAATCATTTGCATGTGAAAAGATTCCCCCGCATGAGCCTCGACTGCAAGCTAGTTCCAGTTCAATACCGAGAATACGAATATTGTCTAATACCTGAGAAGTGATATTGCATGGCATCTTCGTACGGAAGGGTCGCAGCTCTTAGAAGCCTCTATTTTCATTGGCCTTGTAAAACACAGCTGCTATTGTTTTTAGGGTTAGGGTCCATCGTTGTGTTGTTTGTCCTATTGTTATCTCTAAGGGTGGCAAGCCAATGGTGTGAGACCTTCTATTAAAAGAGCTGCGACATCACCCTCTTCGTAGGACGAGGTTTGTGTACTTTCGTTATATAGTATACTTTCAGTTTTAAAACAGTGAACTTTGATTTGAAGCAAAAAATAGAGACGTGCCATTCACAAATGATAAAATTATCTTGGGTGAATTCCTGTTCTTTCCAATTTTAACCAAAATATGAACTTTTGTAGAGAGTGAAGCACACTGCAGTCCTACAAGAAGCGAGTGAGCTACCGGCAAAAAAAAACGATATTTCATGCTTAGAAAAAAAGCATTTCTAAATCGAACTAAAAAGTTATGAAAACAAGCATACTGTACTGAGTTAATTAAAATAAGTAATAATATTAGTAGTATGGTATTCTTAGAAATCAGTCGCGAAGATAAAGTGAGAATAAAAATATTCCTGCTCGAGCGGAGATGCGAGTCCGGATCCTTCGTCGTTAACTTATGAATTGAAGTGATCGACCGCGATAAGATAAACATAAATTTTAACTGAAAGTTTAATAACTAATCCATAAGTTGAGTACTCACAAACTTGCTTTCTTTGTTGTCCAAAGGTTTTTCCTCATTTAGCGTGGTGTTTATTTGTCGCTGTCATAAAACTCTTATTAATGTGCCGGCGGCTGGCGATAACAAACTTCGCAAGTATTAACATATCACTGCCGTAGCGATTCAAGAAAATTAATTCATTTAACAAACTCGTAAATTCCACGTTAAATTTCGCTTTGCTTCGCCATTCGGGCGATATCGGTTTTTCGCGCGAAATTTAACGTGGAATCCACCGTCGTCAGGCAATGAATTTTTCTATAGTGTCGGTGGCTAGTGATGGATATTTAATTCGCGGCTCATCGTCTACGTCATCATCGTCATTATTCACGGTGAATAGTTGTTTTAGTATGTACTAAAACAGTGAGATAATATAGCACGAAAATGATGATTTTTAACTCATTTATTCCTGTCAACGATTACAATTTTCGCGCTCGAATTGCTTGGAGGTGAATAGCACTTGCTATCCCGAGTTTCAGTAGCCAATCAGAGCGCGCCAACGACGCTTTCCACTGTTTTAGTATATACTAAAATAACAACAACAACAACAATTTATTTATTTATTCTTTTTCGATCTCCTTTGAAAACGTCACCACAACGAGTTTGGAGTAAAGGCAGGAGCTCGTATGCATGGTAAAGAAACGTATCAATCAATTAAAATAAAAGCATACCTAGTTTATCCTACCTCCCGCCATTCCCCAACCTCGTTCCCAGTGCTTTTCCCTTTTCATAGGAGCCTTTGTTACGCCGCAAAATGTAATGACAATCAACGCAAAATGTAATACTAACGCAAAATGTAATAAAATTGACGCAAAATGTAATAACCTTTTTAACGCAAAATGTAATAACACTTCAATAGAGCAGTTTTCAATTGAGTATCAAAAGTAATTGCACAATTGCTTTGGTTTTTCATTGCTACGCTTTGTGATTGGCTAAAAAAATCTCGCGTCACTTTCTCGACAAATCAGTGCAGTGACTTGAAAATTGAGAAAATTACTTGAAACATTGTAAAGGTATTCTGAAAACCATCCCGAGACTACTTATATTAATTATAGTGCGAAAGCGAAGCGCTATTTCGCCGGATACTTAGCCGACGAGGCCTTAGGCCAAGTCGGCTAAAATCAGGCGATATTGCGCAAGCTTGAGCACTATAACTGTTTTATAATTCAACACATTGATAACACATCACAGTTTCCAGAAAAATTCATTGAGATATACAACATTTTATTAAGTAAAAAGGCTTACAACAATATTTTACCTCGCGCCATTTCTTAAACAACAAGTAGCGAATGCCGAAGCAAAAATTAATTTAGCGTACACAATCAGTTGAGAGTTTCTACGAATCTTCTAGAATCAATGGTACAATGACAACGGTATGATTGTCAACGAAACTTAACATCAGGCCTTGATCCTTGGTGATACGGAGTATACTTTCTCCTTTCCAGTGAAAGATTCAATCGACATATTTGGTATGAACATTGACAACAAACTTCAGTTTGATAAACACATATCTTCCGTATGCAAAAAGATTAATAATCAGTTAAATGTCATGATAAGATTAAGAAAACTGATTTCTAAAGCCACTTTGGTCAAATTGTATAAGGCCTTTATCCTACCGCATTTTTATTATTGTTCATCGGTGTGGCATTTTTGCAGTGCGCGTAATACCGAGAAACTAGATGCTCTTAAGTAGTATAGGAGTTGGGGGTACCGGCGCATTTTGTAAAAATGCGCTGTTACCAAACCCAACTCCGATACTACTGCCATATAATGGCATCCATATAATGGTTTATATCCAGTGTGCGCTTGTATTTTGATGTCTATGAAATTGCGCTCGTATTTTTGGAATATATATTGGTTTCCATATATTGGTGTCTATAAAATTGCGCTCGTATTTTGGGAATATATTGGTTTCCATATATTGGTGTCTATAAAATTGCGCTCGTATTTTTGGAATATAGATAATGGCTTCTAACTTTTGGAATATATTTTTGGAATACCTTGACATAGTCTCATTGGATTTAATTAATAATTGCATAATGGCCATATGCATAACTGCTGATTCCATCTTCTTGCAGATATCTTTTGTCATCAAAACAACTGAGTGATACTTTATTGATTTCATAACTTCCTAATTGATGGTTTTGACTTCTGATTGTTTTCATTCTATTTTATTGTGAGGAAATGAGTCATCAGATTGTAAACAGGATGGAGTTATCGGTGTGTGACATTCTCGGAAAAAACAGGGGAAGCCCCCTATGAAATGAGTCATCACTATAGCTATTGTTTCAGATCACGAGAGAAAATATTTTCAACATATTATGGGGTTTGATTTAACTTTACAAGATCTCTCAACTTTGCCCGGTCTGTTCTAAACTCAATAAAACGCTGTTTATCCATCAGTGATATCAAAGGTGTGCGAAATATTATGCCTTCCACTCTTGTTTATATTGGTTCAGTTTCCCACGCGTGGGAATATTTATTGTTTCATCACCTTTTATGACAGCTTCCATGATTAGCATTTGGATTAAAAATAACATCTACGCAATGGAACACAGATAGTTTCCCACGCGTGGGAATATTTATTGTGAGGAAATGACATCGTTCGGTAGCAATAAATTCGCGTTAGCCGATTTTTACATGTTCGCTATTTTTGTTTTCTGGGAATTTAGACACGTGCCGCTTATAGCTATTGTTTTAAAAATATTATCTCATATAATAGTATAGAATGAATTGTGATGAGATAATTCACGATGAGTTGAAAGCAATGGGTAATTTTATTTGTGATTTTTGTGACGTAAAATTAGTAGAAGCTGATAGTAGTGTGAGAGTGGTCGAGTCATGTTGTAGTGAACAAGATATAAATAATATAGATGGCATGAGTGTTTGTCTAAATTGTGGTTCCGTACATGGATATAATTATGTTAAAGAGTATGTTAATTTTTATGAGAGTATGTATAAAATACGGCGAAAATCGGTATATCATCGGGAATATCATATCCAAAACACAATAAATAACACCTGTAGCCAACACAAATTACAGATATTAAACAATAATAGAACTAAAATCATGAAAATTTTTGAGGAGATAGATAAAATTTTGCCACAGATAAATGGAAACCGAAAACGTATGATAAATATTAATTACATTTTAAAACAATTATTTAAGATGTTAAAATCGCCAATTGAAAATGATATACCTTTATCTAAATCGAAAAGAACATTAACTTGCTATAAACAATATTGGGATAATATCCTATTGTTAATAGGTGATCAAATACAAACAATTATTAATAAATGATCCAATATCGTCATGCAAAGGGGGTTTTCCCTATGAATGAGTTATTGAATGAAAAGTTTGTTAGTAAAATTTACTCTAAAAGTTTACTCGGAAGTGAATTTTTTATCATATTGTTTCTCAAATTTTTCATCAAGAGTACAAAGATCAATTATCGTTTCGTCTAGCAACCTCATATTATTGATAAAATTGATATGGTTAAATTGCATTCCTCTTAAAAAAGACCGTAAATCAACGAGTACCTTCTCATATGTTGTGTATGCAAATTTAGACATTTCTATTTTTCTTTTATAGTTTTTAATTTCGCTGTATGTCTTAATCAATAAACCACTACCACTAATTACTCCTAAAATAATAGGGTTCAATGTTATTGAACCAGCTATTGTACCAATGGATATTAAAGAAACTGATGATAAATTAATAGCTAAATTCAATCTCTTGAAATATTTGAAAGCCTTCTTATAGCACCAAAAACGCTTGTGATAAAATCGATATAATGCTTTGATTTCAGATAGTTTTTCTTTGCTGATGCTTTTATCAATATGATTAAAATTGAAGATGTCTGTTTCAGTCATTTATATTATATATTTGGATAATAATAATTAAATTTTAGGATTTGAAATGAGGCAATATAATAATCCAGAGATTTGACCCATTATTGGAGATCTTTTTAATTTCTTCGGTATTGAAAGGCAGCAATATGTGTATCCAGGCCCCTTTTCATAGTCATTGTAAAATCTTCCAAATGCATCATGAAAAATAGCATGTTTAATTAAAAATTGGTAATTGGTATTTAGAGTACAAGAACCTGGTCCTATTAATCCAATGTCAGAGTGTTTTTCTAATATTTGGTTAAATAATATTGGCTTATTCAAATAGTTAACGTACAAAAATTGATATATTAAAGCCGATTTTAATATTTCATCTTTAGTATTAGGATGTAGGTTTTTTTGGGTTGTGAAAAATTTATTACAAAAATTAATTGACTGTGCAAGAATTGACATTTATATATATCAATATATTAGATAATTATATATTAAAACTCTTCAAAAAGTACACTGATATGGCAATTATAAGGTGCATATGTAATATGATCAATTGATAGTAATTTGATTCGTACAACTGTATCTTCATTGAAATTGATAACTGATGACGCTATATTGAAAGTGTAATAAATTTTATTCGATGCTTTATTCCAATTTTGGGGTCCAAATGAATTGTTACCGATTAATATAACCATTTTTTTGTATCCTTCAGGCGGTTTATCGTCCAATATCATCAACCATAATTTTACTAATTTCAAATTAACTAATGCAATAAATGATGATGAACCGTTGAACATTATATCACGACTGTTCTTATTTTTCATATAATTGCCTAAAAATATGAATTTATTTTTCAGTTTTGGTAAACCAATTAGGTTTCTACCATTTAAATCAATATCAGTCTCCATAACCATTTTTCCATTTTCAATTACAAAAACAGTATCAAATACATCTGGATCGACACTCGAGACATGTTCTTGAACACCATAAACGATTAGATGTGCTTTATTTGTATTTCCTTTTGTTATTCTTCCATGAAGATCTATCATTATATATTCAGGTGGAGAGACCTGCCATTTGTGTAAATGAACAATGCTTTTCGTATATCCTTCAGTGTTAAATATCTTTGTAGTTTGCTGCCCAATATTAATGACTGTTGATACAACACTGACAGTTGTTGAACTAATATAAGCTTTATCTGGAACGAAAAACTCAATCACCATAGTGTACTCACCTTGAGAAAGATTTAGTGCATTAAAACCTATCCTTGACGCGAAGTCATCGTTATTGTCTGTCGTAAGAGTTATATCATAGGCTTTCTTGTTAATTTTGTGTGGACTGGATACAAAATCGATAATACCATTAACAACAATATTACTCTCCGACGAGCTCTGATTAACATCTTCCATCATGTATCTAAAAACATCTTTTTTAGCTGTAGAGGTATTTATATGTGACTTGTTTACATAACTCTTATAATCATCCGTTATTCGTGTGTACAAGTTTGTATTGGAATCATTGAGTTCGGTGTTGAAGAATGAAACATTTATAGCAGCGTCATTCTCATTTGGTTCAGGAGTTGCTAGATTAACAATCTTTTTATCTCCCATATCAAGATCGCTGGAAATAGTTTTATCAAGTTTGAGTGTTTCTAAATTATTTATTGCATTCGTATTTTGATTTATTCTTGTGTTGTTATCACCAGTTTTTGTGTCAACATATCCTTTATTTGTAGCGTGATCAATTGCTATTGGATCTTTTACATTGAAGATCGTATTTTTATTCATATCAAGACCAGTTTCCATAGAAAGCATTTCTTTACGAGAAAGAAAAATGTTTTTCACGTCGTTGTAACTAACGAGATTGTTGTAATTTGCAGCTAAATCCAAGTATGTCTGTTGTTTCGACTTAACAATATTAAAAAGTTCTTTCAAATCAATGTTTTTAGTAACTTCATGAGTGTGATCAGGAACATCGGGATGATATTTTTTTAGAGTTATCATATTCACAGCTGAAAGATCTTGGTTTTCATCTGTGTTGATATTTATGATTTTCTTATTCTTCGCATCATATTGTTGACCGTCATAATTTAAAAAATGTGTCTTCCCATGGTAAAAAGGGAAAGCATCATTATCCCCACCTGCTTGAATGTTTAATAAAGCATGATAATCAGCATCTAAGTGATCAGTCAATACTATTCTTTTGTTTTTCATATATGCATCTGTAATATTAGCTTTTTTATTACTATAATTTTTAAGAGTTATCATATTAGTTGCACAAAGATCATTGTTTTCATCCGTATCCATATTTGTGATCAGTTTTTGATCCATATCAATTTCACCAGGAAGAATTAATTTATTTCCTCTGAGGTCAAGATCTCCTGTCATATGATTTTCGCCATTCAACAATAATACTTCATATTTACCTGGTTTAGTTAGTAATCCAACGTCTAATTGATGCTTGGTAATTGCATCTCTGTCATTACCCCCTTCCTTTAGATTGACAAGCTTTTTATTCTGCATATCATAGTTATTGTTTGGATCCAACTTGAGTCCACTACTTGCTTGAATTTTTTGGCTAATGATTCTAATATATTCAGAAATGTTAATATTTGTGAATTTCTTAAGGTTATTAAATATGCCCATCTATATTATGATATTACATTAGATTATTTCATCAAAATTCTTCTTCACACTTTTATTTTCTTTGTCCACAAACAGAAATTCATAGGACCCTAATTTATTGAACAAACCAGGGTCTATTAAGTTTTCTTTGGCAATGAGATTCAAATGGTTTTTGGTAGTAGGAGGGTACAACATCATATGACTGCAGTTTAATCTAAGTTTCTGCGGAATATCATAGTAACTCTGGCTTAAATAAATTGGGCTTATCTTATGGTGGCGTCCATCTGTGAAGTTGTTGGCAATTTTATTTTGTGTTTTATCAGGTTCATTAATTAGATCATCAAAAATGACAATTTTACGGTTGTTGTTGGGATATTCTGAAGTGTCTTTAATATCATCAGATGATCCAATTTCTAATACAGGATAACCAACCTTATCAGATATTTTATTCATCAATGTTTGTAGATCTTGTATTTTTTCCTGATGATGATTTGGTGTGTATAAATATATCTTATCATAATACATCAGTGGTGTTCTTAACATATGCATAAGAGCATTTGTCTTTCCACATCGACTTTGTCCTGTAATAATCATTCTAAAATCTTCGTCTAAAAAATTGTTTAATCTTTTTTTTGATTCACCATTTCTATTTGTATCGTAATTTGGAATTTTCATATACAAATATGTTAGATAATAAATATAAGTGTTGTTTTCACACATATTTATAAATATAAGTGTTGTTTTTACACATATTTTTAAAGATAAGTGTCATTTCGACAGATAAATTATGTAACATATTTTATATAATGAATATTGACAGAATTAAAAAATATGCTGATTCAGAATATGATAGCTATAAAATTGTCAAAGCAGTTACTGAATCAAAAAATGAAATAAAAAATAAGGAAGGAGGGCGTGATATTGTAATGAGTGATTATTTTAAGACATTACGAGAGCCATTGATTGAAAAACAGAAAAAAAACAGATGAGAAACAGGATCAACTAATTGAACAACTACGGGGAAATCAATTAGCTTTAACAAAGGGATTTCAGGATATAATTGAATCGAATAGAGACATAATAACATTACAACATGAGCTACCCCAAATAGATTACCAACCAGAACAAAAATCAAGAGAAGATCCAACATATTTGAAGATTGATAACCGATTTAATAAAGATGATAAAATTGTTTTAAACAAAAACAATTTGACAAAGCCCTCACAATTATTATCATTGACTCCCCAAAAATTATTGGAAGAAAAGAAAAAATCTGCCGAATTAGCAATGGAATTGGGCAGAAATAAAAGGGGCAAGAGTAGAGAAGTTAAGGCGGAATATGATAATGAAATAGCCATTCTTCGAAAATATAGGGATACGATCTCAGACGTATTAAAGTCGTTTGAGTATAGACAAAAAGGTGAGGGTATTCGAATATATAAACAGCCAAAAAGAAATGCTTTCAAAATAAATGGTAATCAATATGGTGGCCTTCTTATTGATGTCTCAAAATTGATGAATGAAATGAAGCTGAATGCATATCATGGTGGTAAATTGGTTTATGAAGCTGATGCTGATAAATCACTCATAAATATGCTAACTAAAAGATATAATCCTAAAACAAACTACAGTCTGAATGCTGTAAAGATTTTTAACGATCTTAATATGCTCAGTAATATTGGACCACACAAATCATCTGGTAAGTCCAGAATGATTGGATCAAGTGTTATGTATTATCAAGATCCAAAGCAATTGGCTGATCGCATGAAAATAATAATTGGTTCAATGGTAGCTGGAAACAATAGTCCAGTGTTGCGAAATGACTTATCACAAATCAATGATGAATTAATGAAAATAGGGGCTATTGACAGAACAATGCATGAGAAATTATACAATAAATATATAAGCATATAATATAATGGATGTAAATAGAGTTTTAGTTTTCAAATCAATAGATGCTAAAAAACAAAAACAAAATAATAAACCAGGTAATTTCACTATAAAGTTCATTCCTGAATTAATTTTAGATGACAACAAACAATACTATATGGCATTAGATCATCTCAGTATGACTGCAAGTTGGCATAACATACGACCAGAATATTATAACAACCAATTAAAGATCTCAAAAAACAAAGGCACTTCTTGGCAAACAATAACATTACCACCAGGTATTTATGACTATGATGATATAAATCAATATATTCACAATAAAATTGGAAAACTCACGCAAAAGGAGACTTATGGAATTGATATATTATTTGACCTTACAACATATAAGGTTTTCATAAAGTTGGATGAAAACTATTGGATTGATTTCAAGAATAGCGGAAACTTTGCAGATTTACTGGGTTTCGATAAAACAGGGATATTGAAAGTGAGTTCTTATGGACCCCAATTTCCTAATATCAGCAACAGTATTGATAACTTATACATAAGAACTTCTCTACTAAGTAATTCAATCGTTTCAGGAAGGTTATCAGACGTGCTTTTTACCTTCTCAACGAATACAAAAACAAGATCTCTACCATTTGAAATACAACCAATGAATTATCTTTGGAATAAAATAAATACAAAAGTACTATCTGAAGTTACTTTTTATATCACAGACGACGAAAACAGGGAGGTTGACTTAAATGGAATTGATATATCTTTAACCGTTTTGTTGTGATAAAAGAAGCTTAATTTATATACACTCACTATATAGATGGAACGAAGAGAAAGAGATCCAGATACTGGAGATTACATTATTCAAGGTGAAGGAATATTTGATGTTTTCAAAAATGTTGGAAGTAAGATAGCTTCAAAACTTGCAAGCAAAACAGCTAAACAACTTGCTAAAAAGGGTGCTGAAAAGTTGATAGAAAAGGGGTCGGAAAAAATAGGTGAAAAAACAGGTCAGCTTATTGGTGACAAAATTTACAATAAATTTAGTGATAAAACAAACGAGCCAAAAATAACGAATGAAACAAAAGGTGATGAAATAATCAAACTTTTACAAAAAGAAAATGAGCAACAGGCTCAAGATACTGACAAATATCAATATATTAAAGATGTTTATAATGATTTACTATTATAATGATTTTTTATCTAAACTAATAATATATATGAACGGAAATTTTCGAAGTCCAGAATTTGTTAAAAGATATGAATATGCATATTATGATTTACAAACACCTTTGAATGCTAATATTGGGGCAAATAATCGACAAACAAAAGACAATTACATGTTTGTAATAGATAATAGCTCAGAGGCTAACCCAATAGACTGGTATAATGCATATATTGAAGTCAATTTCAAGCTTCTTCAGTTAGATCAAGATCAAGATGGAGCTGGTATCGGCGCCGGAGTGGGAAATGGAAATTTATTTTGTACAACAACAAACGGTAACACCTTCATCAGAGAAATACAAGTTGAATGTAATGGTATAAGTGTATATAACAACACAAAAGCCAATGAATCATCGAATGTTCTATCACTTTTAAAATACACTAAAGAATATGCCAATACAGTTGCTAAAGACAATTTCTTTTATTTAGATACTTCGACTGGAACATCTGAACCAAGAACAGCTCAAGCATTGTACAACCAAGGATTCGCGACGCGAAAAATTCTTACAGACGCAGGCAGTGAGAACAAAATATCTATCCCATTGAATATATATTCGTATTTTGCTGCATTCAAAAAGAATCTTCATCCAAATATAAAAATGAACATTTTAATCCGATTGGAAAATGATAACAATATTATATTTCGTAGCAATGCTGCTCCTGATTCAAAAGTTTTGATGACTAAATTCAGATTATGGTGCCCTAAACTTATTTTCAATGGTAGTGGTATGCGTCAATATCTGGAAAACTATCTGAAACCAAAAACTTGGATATACTTGAGAGAGCATTATGAAATAAATCAAACTGCGGCTGTGAGTTCATTTTTCAGAATTAGTACAGGTATAAGAAGACCAAGACATGTTTTTCTATGGGTGAATCCAACAGCTTCATATAATAATCAAGAAGCTAATATATTTACATTCAAGACATTCAGTATAGGTGCAAATAACAGAGTTTTCAGTAAAGCTCAGCTTGAAATGAATAATAGCATATATTATCCTCAACTTGAATTGTCAGCTAATGAAGAGAGTAGATTATACAGAACACTTATGAGCTATAGTTCTGCTTACAATGACTTTCTTAGTGGGTCATTAATTGATAGAAGTAATTTCAGAAATTTGTTTGGAATGATTTATTTCGACCTAAGAAATCAAGAGGAAGACACAAAAGATTCTGTTGTATCATTAACTTTCCGATATGAACTCAACGGAGCAAATGCAACTAACTATACTTTGAATGCTCTTGTTCTTCATGAAAAAGAGATCGAATTATACACAAGCAGTGGTAACTACTTATTAAAGCATAAATTAATTATGTTGTTACAATATTTATAGTTTTTCAATTAAACATGTTTTGTAATTATCAAAATTATATAACATATATTATATACAAAATATGACAACTTATTATGAATATGGTGTGAAATTATCTCAAGGACAAAAACAAAAATTAGCAAAAGCATATGAAACAAATTCACCAATAACAATTCGATTAGCTAAAAATGAGTTGATGGGAAGCGATGGACTGAATTTAACTAAAACACAGATAAATAAAATCAAAAAAGCGATAAAAAATGGAGTTGGTGTAGATATCAAGATTTCAAAAACACAGATTAGAAAATCAGTTAAATATGGCGGTTCTTTATGGTCTAGTTTAATTTCACTTGGGACAAAAATGCTTCCAATGGCCACCAAATTAGCATCAAAAGCGGTACCAGCTTTAGCTACTGGGGCTTTATCTGCTCTCGGATCTTTGGGAATAGATAAAATTTTTGGAAAAGGTATTCAATCTGGTGGTTTCTTAATACCAGATTCAAAAATACAGCAATTGATTAAGTATAAACACCTTTTAACTAAAAAACAAAAACAAGACATTTTAGCTGCTATTCAAAATGGAGGACAAGTATTCATTCAACCATCACAAAAGCAAAGAGGTGGTTTTTTGGGGACGCTCCTAGCATCTATTGGTATTCCAATGTTGTTGAATGCATTAACAGGAAAGGGTTTAAGTGTACCAAAAAAGAAAGCATCTGGATTAACAGTTTCACCTAAACCTGGAATGATGATGCCTTATTATCCGCCACCATTTTATGGAAACTGGCCCTCAAATACTATAGGTATGGGAGCAAAAAAAAAAAGTCAAAACAAAAACAAAAAAGGGAGAGGGCCTATTACTAGGCAAAAACAGTCCCTTTACAAAGTTAGGAATACCAATTCTAGGAGATATCCTGTAAAACCAAAGTTCAGAGATATTCCTCTTTCAAATATCGATTTATTAAAATGGATTAAATATTTAAAAATAACCAATTTTAATGGTATTTATTCGAGAGATAGTTTGGATCATATCCACAAAATAGGATCTTGTATCATTAATCTTGATGATACTGAAAATAGGTCCTGGTACACATTGGGTAGCACATTATAATAATATGAATGATAAGACTATATATTACTTTGATAGTTTTTCGTTACCTCCACCACAGAAATTGGTTGATTATGCTAAAAAATTGAAATTGAAGTTTATATACAATTATGGTTATCCTATCCAGGATATCAAATCAGTTAGATGTGGATATTATTGTTTATATTTTTTGGATAACATTTATAAAAAATCATTTTATGATTGTATAAAAGTATTCAAATTAAATAACCAACAGTATAATGAACGATTTATTGAAAACTATTTCAAAAATATCTAATTATATTATATAAATGGTAAAAAGTTATTGTGTAAAACAGAAGAAGCAAACAGAATCTGTACCAGGTACTGAAAAATATGTTAAAACTAAAAATAATCGTCTTATGTTAAAATCTCAATGTAGTGAATGTGGGGCTACTAAGACACGTTTTGTATCCAATAAAAAAAAATTAAACTAAATAGCCAGTCAGAGATGGCTGGCGGATTTTTAGATATTACTGGTTCTCATACTCTTGGTGAAATTGCAGCTAAAAGTGCTTTAAAAGGTTTGTATAATTTAGGTAGAATCGGAGCATCAAAAGCAATCAAATCTGATTTTGCAAAACAAAAGATTAAAGGAATGGCTGATAAATATTTGGATCAAGCATTAGATAGTTTTACTGGTGATATAAGCCGAAAACTGGACCCTCTTCATGGTGGTGCTGTTGATATTCATAAGGCTATCGGTAAATTACCAAAACCTAAAGGCGGTTGGACATTACCCGGTCATAAATATACTGGGCCTTATAATGATTTAGAGAGTCAAGTGAAATATGACCCAACAACTGGCCAAATATTAGAAATATATGACCAACCTACAGGAAGAACGGATGCCATTGCCATGCAGCACGATGTTGATTATAGTGTTTGTAAAGACGACAGAAAGTGCAAGAATAGAGCAGACAGAAAAATGGTCAAAGCTTTAGATGAAGTACCATATGATGAGAGACAATGGGGTCATTGGTTGGCTAGAAACACGATTGATATAAAACAGAAATTAGGCCTTGGTGTTAAACAAAAAAGGAAGCCAAAAAACGGAAAGCGGCGTTGAGTAAAAATGATTGGGCTCAACAATTAGCCGATGAATTACATAAGCCAATCAAACGAAAATTTAAAACAAGAAGAGTTATTGTTAATGGAATCGATGATATTTGGAGCGCTGACCTTGTAGAAATGCAGAAGTTTTCAAAATGGAATAAAGGATATAGATATTTATTAAATATCATTGATGTGTTTTCGAAATTTGCTTGGAGCATTCCTATTAAAAATAAAACAGGTAATACAATTACTGAATCATTTGATGATGTTATTAAAAAATCCAAACGGAAACCTAAATTTATTTGGGTAGACCAAGGGTCTGAATTCTATAATAAAACTTTCAAAGACTGGCTAAAGAAAAATAATATTGAGATGTATTCTACTTTCAATGAAGGTAAAGCTGTTGTTATTGAGAGATTTAACAGAACATTAAAATCTAAAATGTGGAAACAATTTACAGCTCAAAATACAACACAATATTTAGACATGTTACCAAAACTATTAAATGAATACAACAGTACAAAGCATTCAAGCATCAAAATGAAACCGGCAGAAGTAAATAAAAAGAACGAGGGAAGTGTATATCTCACTTTATATGGTGATATGGAACCATCATCATCAAAAGTAAAATTCAAAGTTGGTGATAAGGTTAGAATTTCAAAGTATAAAAGAAAGGTATTTGATAAAGGATATACAAGTAATTGGACTGAAGAGGTATTCACAGTTGATAAAATCCAATACACAAACCCTATTACATATAAGTTAAAGGATCTTAATAATGAATCAATAGAAGGGTCATTTTATGAACCTGAATTACAATTAGCAGAACAGGATGTATTCAGAATTGGCAAAGTCATTAGGAGGGATTACAAGAAAAAACAAGCTTTGGTATCATGGTCTGGTTATCCAAAAGAATTTAATTCATGGATACCGTTAAAAGATGTCAAAAATATCTAACATATATGTATCATGAGTGGCATTGAGAAATATATCAAAAAAATAAATTTTCAAATTCAGGAATGTGAAGATGAAATAGACAATCTTCATGATAAAATATATGATAATGAGCGTAGATTGGATCTGTTACAATATAAAAAGAAATTATTGAAACTTTATCATAAAAAAATACATGAAATTGATGAAGATATAACATTGAAACAGTTATTGAATATTATCTGCAATGAGATAGAAAACAATAGATACGATGATGAATGTAATGTGTTGAAACAAACCAAAGTTGATAATGTCGAATATCTCAAACGTGAAAATAATATTTTTACACCTGTGAATACAACAAGTAATGCAAATTTGATTAATGAGACTTGGCTTTAAAAAGGGTTTAAAGAGATGTTACTATTTACAAGTATCCCAGAAATTTCTGAGATATTTATATCTTTGCATTCGCTATTCATTGCTAGCCAAAAATATTAATGTTTCTGGCTATTATCAACCATATTAAAACGCATCATTATAAAACTATTTAAAACAATATCTATAGTATTATATATGGAAAATCAAAATATTAAGAAAGGTCCAGGTAGACCAAGAATTTATACCGACGAAGAAAGAAAGCAACATAAGACACAATATATGTTAAATAAAGTATGGCTTTGTAAAATTTGTAAGAACAACAAAAATTATACACTTGCTGGGAAATCATGTCATGAGAAAACAAAAAAGCATGTGAAGAATGCAAATATCTACATCATAATGCAACGAATTATCAACGTAACACGAAAAAATATTCCAAATCACACACAAGATTAATTCTTTTCATAGTTATAGTTCAAAGGATCCATGATTGGATTATTTGAATTCTCGACTATATTCAAACGCACATTCGTAAAACCATTTAAAGAATTATCTATAGTTATATATATAGATAATGGAAAAATTAGAATTAAAAAAATTGAGTAAGTCTCAACTAATCGAAATGCTATTAAAAATACAGAATACCAAACCAGCTCCTGAGGTTGCAATTGTGGATAACAAAAAACAACGTAGGAGACCAATTCCAACACCAAGAAAAAGTGTTAAACAGATGGTGAATGAATATGAAGACCATATTTCACCACCAACTAAGTTTAGAGGTGACTATAAACCAGTACCAGCACCTAGAACTAAAAAGTCAATTGCAGAAAAACCAGTTCCTGCTATAAGAACTAAAATAGAGCAAACAGACAAAGCTCTAAAAGGTTATACTAAATCCTATGAAATTAATATAAAAAACAACAAAGACCCACTGGTGCAACTGCAAAACACAAGAAAGGCTATTGAACATCATATTACAAATACACTAAAATCCATGAAAGGACTAAAATTTGTTGAAACACTCAAGGTAATATTTGCAAAAATATCAAATGGAGAAACAGTGTATAAAACTGCCTATTTCAACAGTCAAGTTCAAACAATCATAAACAACCTAGATATAGATGAATCACTTCAAGTATCAAAGCAAAACATATTAAACAAGATTGCAGTTTGGATTTCAGAGGGATCTGGTTGGACTGTTCAATCAGTGGAAAATCATTATATTAATGTTGTAAAATATCAACCAATGAGAGGCTCTTCATATATTCAACTACCCCAAGAACTCAGAAACAGTGCAAAAGGATTGATCAACCTAAAAAATAATGATAATGAATGCTTCAGGTGGTGTCACATTAGACATCTGAATCATCAAGATAAAGATTCCCAACGAATTAAGAAACTAGATAAGGAATACATCAACAAATTAGATTATTCAGGAATTGAATTCCCAGTCACCACCAAACAGTACAATAAGATTGAAAAACAAAATAAGATCAATATAAATGTGTTCGGTTATGAAGACAAACAACCATACCCAATTTATGTCTCAAAAGAAAAATATGAAGACCACATGAATCTTCTTCTGATAACAGAAAATGAAAACAAGCACTATGTCTTAATTAAAGATTTTAACAAATTAATGTACAATCAAACCAAACACAAAGAAAGAAAACATTTCTGCATGTATTGTCTTCAATGCTTCAGCTCTGAAACAGTGTTAACCAATCATAAAGAAAACTGTATGCAAGTGAATGGCACACAAGCTATAAAAATGCCTGACAAGGATAATAATACACTAAAATTCAACAATTTCCATAAACAACTACCGGTACCATTTGTTATTTATGCAGATTTTGAAGCAATTACTGAAAAAATACATGGTTGTCAGCCTGAGAATGATCAGTCATACACAGAGGCTTATCAGAAGCATACAGACTGTAGTTATGGTTATAAGGTTGTTTGTTGTTACAATGATAAATACACCAAACAAGAGCAAATATATAGGGGTGAAAAAGCTGTACATAAATTTATGGAAGCTATGCTATGGGAAGTCAAATATTGTAAGAAAGTGATGAAAAAAGAATTCAATAAACCATTAAGAATGACAAAAGATGATGAAGAAGAATTTCAAAAAGCTGAAGAATGCCATATATGTGATCAAAAGTATGCAGAGAAAGATATTAAAGTTAGAGATCATTGCCATATAACTGGTAAATACAGAGGATCTGCTCACCAAGAATGTAATCTGAAACTCAGAGTGAATCCAGCAGAGATAAAAATTCCTGTTATATTCCATAATCTCAGAGGTTATGATAGTCATTTCATCATGCAAGAGATTGGTGAAATAGTCAAGAAGCACACATACAAAATTAAGAAAGGAGAAGACAAACAGATGAACATAAATGCTATACCAAACAATATGGAAAAGTATATGGCTTTCATGCTTGGTAATCATCTTACCTTCATTGATAGTTTCCAGTTTATGAGCTCTAGTTTAGATAAACTAGTAAGCAATCTACCAAAAGAATCATTAAAATATACCTCTCAACAATTCAAAGGTGAAAAGCTTAATTTAATGTCACAAAAAGGAGTCTATCCATATGACTTCATGGACAGTTTTGATAAATTCAATAAACAACTACCACCAAAAGCAGAATTTTACAGCATATTAAATGATGTATGCATATCAAATGAAGACTATAAGCATGCTCAAACTGTTTGGAAAACCTTCATGCTTAAAAATATGGGTGAATACCATGATTTATATCTTAAATCTGACATCCTTCTGTTAGCTGATGTGTTTGAAAACTTCAGAAAGACCTGTCTACAATACTATAAATTAGACCCATGTCATTATTTCACATCTCCAGGATTATCTTGGGATGCTATGCTAAAAATGACTAATATTAAACTAGAACTAATGACTGATATTGACATTGTTTCAATTCATTGAAAAAGGGATGAGAGGTGGTATTTCTTATATAGCCAATAGATATGGGAAAGCCAACAACAAATACATGAAATCATACAATGAGAAGGCGCCCTCAAAGTATATCATGTATCTTGATGCTAATAATCTCTATGGTTGGGCTATGTCACAATACCTACCAACTGGTGGTTTCAAATGGATGACAGAAAATCAGATTAAGAAGTTAGACTTAACTAAATATAAAGAAGATAGCAATAAAGGTTCAATACTAGAAGTTGATATGGAATATCCTGAAGAATTGCACAGCCTTCATAATGACTACCCATTAGGACCAGAGAAAGTTAAAGTGACTAGCAATATGTTATCTGGGTATTGCCAAAAGATAGCTACCAAATATAATATATCAACAGGTCTTGTACAAAAACTGATTCCAACTTTAAGAAACAAAGAAAAGTATGTTCTTCATTACAGAAACCTACAATTATACACTGATCTTGGTTTGAAAATAACAAAAGTTTATAGAGTACTAGAATTTAATCAGTCTGCATGGTTGAAGCAATATATTGATTTCAACACTCAGAAAAGAACTAATGCCAAAAATGCCTTTGAGAAAGATTTCTTCAAACTTATGAATAATTCAGTATTTGGAAAAACAATGGAAAATATCAGAAAGAGAATAGATGTTAGATTAGTAACTGATGAGAAGAAACTATTAAAAATGACGGCTAAACCTACATATGTAAGTAGCAAAATCTTCAATGAAAACCTTGTAGCCATTCATAAGATCAAAGAAACACTAACCCTTAACAGGCCGGCATATGTGGGTATGTGTATCCTAGATCTTAGTAAGACATTAATGTATGATTTTCATTATAACTACATCAAAAAGAAGTATAATAAGGCTAGACTTCTGTTTACTGATACAGATAGTTTAACTTATGAAATTGAAGCTGAAGATGTCTACTCAGACTTCTGGAATGATAAACATTTGTTTGATAATAGTGACTACCCAGAAAGCTCACCATATTTCAATAAAACTAATAAAAAAGTAATTGGTAAATTCAAAGATGAAGCTGCAGGAATTCCTATTTGTGAATTTGTTGGTCTACGATCAAAAATGTATAGCTATATGAAAGACAACCAATCAGGAGGTAAGACTACTAAAGGAATTAAAAAGAATATTATCAAAAATAATATCAAACATGAAAATTATAAACAAACACTATTTGAAAATAAACAGATGCATCATAAGATGAAAACAATCAGAAGTCAAAAACATCAATTAGGAAGTTATGAAATTAATAAAGTATCACTCAGTTGTTTTGATGACAAAAGATATCTGCAAGAAGATGGAATCAGCAGTTATGCATATGGCCATTATGCAATTATTAATTAAATCCAATGAGACTATGTCAAGGTATTCCAAAAATATATTCCAAAAGTTAGAAGCCATTATCTATATTCCAAAAATACGAGCGCAATTTTATAGACACCAATATATGGAAACCAATATATTCCCAAAATACGAGCGCAATTTTATAGACACCAATATATGGAAACCAATATATATTCCAAAAATACGAGCGCAATTTCATAGACATCAAAATACAAGCGCACACTGGATATAAACCATTATATGGATGCCATTATATGGCAGTAGTATCGGAGTTGGGTTTGGTAACAGCGCATTTTTACAAAATGCGCCGGTACCCATAACTCCTATACTACTCTCTTAATAAAAGGACTCTTAGGTTCATTCTAAATGATGTTGAATCTACATACAATACTTTATTGGACAAAGTCAACTGTGTTTCTCTATACAACAGACGTATACAAAATATGTTAATTTTACTTTACAAAAGCCTTTTTCTAACTAAGTATCCTATCTACATGAGGAATATGTTTACTCTCCGTACTTCTTCCTATAATTTACGCGGTAACTACATTCTGACACTCCCTGTACCTAAAACTACTACTTATGGCCTTCGCTCTTTTTCTTATCATGCCGTTAAACAATGGAATTCACTGCCGGACGACACAGCGGAAAAACCGCCACGCATGCGCTCTGAAAATCTTGACCGTTACAAATTCAAAATGGCGGACGACAAATCGTATTTTGCTACGTAATTAGGGACCAGTTTGCAACCGTTTACATGAGCTGGAGACTGTGCCTTCACGCCGAATTTCAAGTTCAATTCTTTGACGTTTGTGAGTTCGTTTCTTTCAGTAATTCGACTTGGTTTTCCAAACATTTTGGCCTTTGCTTTACGGACCGTAACGACAGCTGTATATGATGATAGCTGCCCCAATCGTCCGTGGTTTTTTCCATTTATTAAGGTCATTCATAAATGATTAAGGCCAGGACTTCGGTTGTCGAAAGTTTGTGAATTTTCAAAGAAAATATCAAATATGACTTTTTTTTCGTTCTAATGACTTTTTGTAAATGCCTTTGAAAGATGGAAACCTAAATACATGCGAAGGAGTCTCACTGGCTTCGAATTTCGTCTTCATCTTCACGCTTACCTTCCCGACGAGCAGTCTTACGAACGGTAAGCAGATCATCTTGTTTATCTGGGCTGTTGTCTATGCCTTTTCTTGTGTTATGAGATTTTCTCATCAATGTAAACAGCTTGTTTCTTATAAGCGTTATTTTCAAAGTAATGTATTTAAACATAACTTGGATGAATAAACATTTTTTGAGTTCAAGATCTTTCTTGTTGTTGTTCTTGTTCGTCCATCTTATCTAGTTGTGTCGCGAACGCGGCGACGATTTCCCGCCTTTTTCGTCGGGACGCACCCAATACGATGTCAATATCAATTAGGCTGGTGACTTGACAGCAAACCGGCTAAACTGCAACAAAAACATGGCAGTTGTGTTGACGTTTTTTTAAGAAAATGTTTTGTGCTAAAGCACCCAGAGTTTTACGGAGCAAGGAAAATGTTTTGGCAAGTCCTCAAAATATAGATTGTTGGGGGAAAATTTCCTGTTTGACTAAAATAGAGTCTTTAAACTGTGGATTTCAAGAACGTGTGAGCCTCTGTGTGCGGCATTACGAAGAGGAAAAACAAAAACACCTAAGTGTCTGCTGTTTCCCGACACGCTCCTGCAATGACAAGTGCTCTGGCAAACTTACCGCTTGTCCACAGCGTCTTATTACAGTGTTCGAGGGATTGTTCAGTGGGGGCAAGATGCCGTCGGGCAGAATTTGTCAAACCCATTTAATGCAGGCCGACAAAGATGCTCGTATCATTGAAAACAAAAATTATATTTCTCCCAGAAAGGTGAGCCACTCTGCACATTTGTTTTTTTATTATTACTATTTTGCAAGAGAGCAAAAGTCGAAAAAATATTTTTTTTGTAATAGCGTCGACATTCAAACAGTCCAAGGGAAGACACCGGAGATGTGAAGGTCTCGCCAAGGGATCCCCCAAAATGGTGTGAACTAATTAAGCAGCTCGAGAGGCTGGAGCATGAGAATGAACGCTTAAAGGAAAGGTCCAAAAAGTTAGGTATTGAAAACTCAAACCTGAAGGACCAAATTAAAGGTGTGTTGAATTTTAATGGGTTTGTAAAAATTATTAAAAGTTTAAATGGGTTTCCATAACATTTAAAGGGTTTTTCAAGCCAGCTTTTTCATGAAACATTTTGTTTCAGTTGAGACCCACTTAATTGTACTGTTGATAAATTCAAATGCACCTCACAACTACTTTAAATGCTACAATTTGACCGGTCATCTGAAGAAGTCTAAATATAGTCTATAGCTATTTTTAGCAAGGATAACATTAACATTTGCAGATATGGAACAACAAAACAAGGACAAACAGAAACATCTTGAAGAGGCCAAGGCTGAGATTGACAGTCTTTTAGAGAAAGTCAGAGGTACCAGAATATAACATGATTGCCTTCAGTCGAATTCACACTGTGAACTATGTATTTTTACCCAAGGCATAAAAAGCCTAAATGCTGTACTAGTACAAACTGACAGAGATTTTTAACAACATACAGATCTTAAGGAAAGCAGACCTCATGATTGGATTTTGACTGAATCAACCTGTTTTTTTTATAACATTTTACTTCGCTAATATTCCCCCTAAGCTCACAGGGAAATTTTTCTACACAGGTTTTAAGGGGGAAAGATACTGTTATTTCAACTAAATAAATAATAATATTTTGAAATGAAAATAAACATGGAGAGAGCAATTACTTTAATTACACCCTGTAGATTCTGTAAATAAAATTAACAATAACTTTTAGGTCAATCATCATTCAGTGAGTCAGTGCACAGTTTCCACAAGGCACTGACACATCATTACACAATGGGTGGCAAACATCTGTACAACCCCACTGACATGGAAGAGTTTTGTGAAAGTCACGCTCCGGATTTATTCAAGCAAGTGTACACAGCAATTGTCAATGACTCAAAGGAAGCACCTTCAGTAAAAAGGTTGGAGCTGCAAAAAATAAGGACTGTTGCTATTCTACACAGTCTGTGTTTTTATCGCAATCAGGTATTTTCCTAGCAATAAAATATTTCAATATTGACTTCGTGAACTGGTGATATAGTAAAGTGGTTTTGTTTGTATGTTCAAATTTTCGTAAGGTTCTCTTGTAAGGCAATATAACTATATAACTGCTGTAGATTTGTACTCTTTAGTGGTTTTAATCCACAAATTATCATAACAGTAGGAGAGGCCAACATTGCAAATGACCACTCATTGTTGTTTTAACTGTAAGAATCTACAACTGGTACTTTTCCCAAGAAGAATGTAATTTTTAAATGAACCACATTTTTTTACTAGAAAATTTGCCCCATTCAAAAAGCAAATGGTCTAAACCTGAAGATGAGTGGTGCAAGCTACAGTGCATTGATGTCTGGAATGATCCTTGGCTACAGTTGCCACCCAAAAACTGTAAGGAATCATGAAAAGGCATTAGCAGAAGCAAACAAAAAGGAAGTTTCAAAGAGAATAATGGAAGCCACAGCTGTAAGGAAGATAATTAAGTTTAATTTTTTTTTTGTGCCAGAATAAAACTTACATGTAGGCTGACTCCAGCAAATCTTGCTTAGCTCCACCATTAGCATATTTATGCCAGTTCCCCAACTCATCATAGCATTGACAATGAGGATAATGGCTTACTGAAATTTTCTTTACAGTATCTTTAAATTTTTGGTTAGTCTTCTCAAAAAAAAAACATGAAGGTAAAAAATGGACAGGTTTTAGAAAAATTCCTCCCATACACAGTCAAACATATATTAAACCATCCAACTTAGCCAAAGTACTTGTAGATGTAGTGATATTCCTTATTGTACATACAGCTGCTAGCCATTTTGACTTTGCACAGAATACTGCTGAAGTTTAACACTACATGTTTTCTTCCACGTGCTGGATGTGAAACTTCAGTTCTACCAGGTCCAAAAATAAAAAATGACCTAACAGTTCAAGGAGACAATGATATACATTCACAAATTACTTGGCTTTCATTCCTTTTTTAGAAAAAGCAGTTTATGCTCCTCATTGAGGATGATATTCATTTCATTCATACAATCGGCCAGCCTACAACCAGTACCACGAGTACTGCTTGGCACATGTGCACAGGCTTACTGGATGTGCAAGACCAAATTCCAGCAGTGCCAAAACCTCAGAACACCAGCAAGCTTCATCGCACTGTTCCAGTAACCATGAAGAATGGCACAGTAAGACAGTGTAGGGGTGGCATTGATGTAACATCCATACTGCAACACTTTTCTAAGGCTTTAAATCAGTTCTTTTCTTCAAGCTATTTAAGTTCCTTGCCAGTGGGACACAGAACTTTGGACATGACAAATGCACAGCAAAGTTGTGAAAACCTGAGGTAAAAAACAGAAAAAAAGCAAGAAAAACAACTCTTATAAATTTGTCTCTCAAAATAATTTTATGTTTAATAATTACTCTGAGTTGGCTTCAGATAGGCAAAGTGCGCGAAACAGAGAAAACATCTACACTGCCTTCAGATTCCATCACAATTTCGTCAGGCTAATAAAATTCAGAAAAGAAATATCTTTCAGAACTCATAGAAGATATGTGTTTTGTTCAATTTCCTGCTTTTTTAACAAGGTTTCTTTGAACAAAAGTCACTCACTAAGTTGCTAGGTTTTGTAAACAAAAACCGTGGTGGGAAAAATCTGTAATGCCTGTGGGCAATCAGAGTGTGCATACTATTGCAGCCATATAAAAATGCTTAATAAATCAACACATTAAAGAATAAGAGACTGATAAGCATTTCATTAAATAAATAAAATAAATAAGTACATCAATCCCTCTTTTCAGAGTGTATTCAGATGAAGACAGACAGGAGTTAGAACTCCTGAGGACAACGTGGCTCATTGATGAGTTTGAACAAACCCTCAAAAGTGTCCACAACTACCGAGAGGCACTCACACACCTTCTAAGGGAGGCTCCCACACTAGAGGAGTACTTGCAGAAGTTTGTTGTCGTATTGAGTGGCGACTTCCCCACCTGGAAATATAACAAGATTATTGCAGAGGTTTGTTACATGTCAATATACTGTAATTCTGGGCTTAAAATTGGTACATGTAGTTGCATGATTATTTGCCAGCTGTCTGACATCCTGTATCATGCAGCAGAAAACAAAGACCTGGTGGAAAACATCAAGCTGTTTCTACATGCATTCACCGAAAAGAAGGTTGAAATATTTCATTCCGTTTTAAGAAGGTTTGTTAAAACATGACAATTACTTGTATAATTACATTTACAAACAAATTTAAAGCCATAGAGGATAATAAACATTCAGTGGTAGGCCCTTTACCAATTTCATTCAAATCATATATCACTGTATCATACAAATGCCATCATTCAAATCTTATTTATTGTAATAAACATTTTTGTAGAGATTATTTTACCTTTTGTTAATTTCCTAGAAATGTTCCTGTATGGGCAGTTCCTGCTGAGATCCAAACAATGGCACATGCTTTGAGTGGCAGGAGGTTCAATGATGACTTTTTGGAGTGGTTTCTTCCCGAATATGCAAGAGGCCGAGGTACCAAGCATATGGCTGAACTGGTTTTTGCTGCTGCAGAATTCTTCATTGAATTGTTTTGTGAAGTCTGGGCCACACAGGGTCAGACTAACAACATTCCTAGAGGAAGGAAGAAATTTCAGGTTAGTAACTACATGTTTACTGGCTCCTAGAGTCTTTAGGTTTACTCTACCTGCCCATTCAGTGTACATGATACTTAAATAAAAGTAATTCACAACACATTCAGCGAATGGCATTCACTTAGGGAAATATGCAGGGCCAAAAAGCTAACATAATATCTAGACAACTTATTTTTTTTTGTTTTGTTTTTGTTTTGAAGTCATATTATTTACCTGCGCTTGACGCAACAATGGATCAACGGTGCCTTCCCCTGGGCTATTTGTTTCTGGGAAAAGAGCCGGATCCCATGCTAGCATGTGACCTTAGCACATGCCCAGTCAGCGATGACTACAATCACACAGTTGTACGTCTCACATGTGGCCACACATTCCACAAAGGATGTTTGTTGCAGGAGTCTGAACATGATGTTGAACACAACTATGCAATGGATCACACAGTGAAATGTCCTGTTTGTTATGGACCATTGCAGAAACACATGCAAGAACTTGCGACCACGTTAAACCGGTAAGATACAGTGCTGTATACATGTAATATAATTGACCTATTATTTGATGTATAAATGTATTATTGACATATTGATGCACATGTACTTTCCTAAGAAAAGTGCCATCAGGAATCAAAGTACTATTAATTTAAATTGGACAAAAATCGAGTGCCAGAATAATTTAAATTCTATTGCGTTTTTTGACATCCTTTTAAGGCTAAAATTATTTAGCAAAGATGTAAGTAACTATCCGTGATAACCCCAACAACAATTTCTTATCAGAGCCAGAGAAAATGAATTTCGAAGCTCACAAGCTATAGGCACAATCTCATGTGATTTTTTAAAATCGTCTATAAAGCGATTCAGTGGAACTTCGAAATTTGTTTTCGATGTTTGGTGTTGTTAGAGAAGATTTCTTTTGATAATACGTCACACAAAAGTTTGCAATAAGGTGTAAATAATTTTGGTTCGTACTTTTGTCTACTAAATACTCAAAGTCCTGGCGGATTCCACCTTAAATATTTATTACCAACCTCCATCCGATTGTTTGAAGTTCTATTTCAAACAGAAACGATGACTGACAACAATAACTGCGTAAAATCGTTTCAAAAAATGTACCTACCTGTGACAATTCGATGTCTTGTTGATTTCCAAACTTAGATATCTGGCAGGAGGCGCGGACGATGTTAGAAATGATGATGATGAAGACGACGATGAAGACACCACCAAAGATGAAACAGATGATGAAGAAGACTTCAGTGACGACAACATCGATGACAAAACGTACAAGGAACAAGTCGAAAAAATTCAGCAACAGGCGGTCGCGCGTTTCTCGTCCTTAACCAGGATAAACAGGAAAGATGAACCATCCGCCTAAGAACTTTCCTCGTATCTAAATCTCGCAACTGTCCCATTTGTCAATGGCCGGAGGATGAAATGTGGAAGGTGAACAGTTCCACACAAAACCACCAAAAACACGGAGGGCAACAGCCTTCCTTCGCGTTCGTTCCACTGCATACGATGGCTAAAAACTGTTATTTCATGAGCCATTTAAAATGAAAACGCCAGTGATAAATCCATTAGTTTTAGTCAAAACCTAAGAAAGATTGAAGGTAACTTGAAATATTCCCGAGATCAAATATTATTGTGTTTTCTCTATTCTCGAACCGCGTGGTCATCCGCCATTTTGAACTCAGTTAACGATTCGCGCAGGCGCATTACTTGGTAATTACGTCATAACAATCAGCCAATCAGCGGTTTTTCCGCCTTGTCCTGCCGGACAACGTTCGAACTTTGAACCTTACTGACTTTAAAAAAGCATTAGCTAGCCTTAACTCAATGTAAATTTGGAACATTTTGTAAATTAATTTTAATTATAATATAGTATTTTAAAATACTCAGTAAACAGATTTATTTCATTTTAGCCGTTAATTGTAAATATTGCACAGAATTGTATTTTATAATGTTATTGTATATTTTTATAGACCACTTTCATAATGGCGGCCGATTTATTTATTTTTTTATATGTATGTTAATTAGCCTCGCTGGCCTCATTTTAGAGTAAAAATTCTTTTGAATTTTGCACATGTTACCGAGGCCAGTGAGGCTAATTAACATACATATAAAAGAATAAATAAATCGGCCGCCATTATGAAAGTGGTCTATTGTATATTTTGTTATTTGTTATTTTTCTCTCGGAGAAATTAGCTACTACAGGGTGTCCCAAAAGTTTGTTCCTCTGATTTATATTAAAATAACTTTTGATTCACAAGCGATATATGCATCAAAATACCAGCAGTTCTTAACTGTTATGTACACTATTTTCAAACGTAGTTTTAGTAGCCTAAGTGACCTCCATTATTTTTTATCCCATTTCGTAGCCGCCTCGGCATTGAGTGTGATAATTCGTGTAGCGTAGAAAACCAGACGTTTGCCCATGCTAGTTTGAGCCGCCGTTTGCTTTTTTCGAGTATTTTGGCGATTTGTTGAACAGAAGACCAGGAGATCAAAGTATAGATGATTGTGTTCGTAAATAGAAGATTGTTTTGGCTTTGAGAGGATTCATTTTATGAGCCGCTAAGTCGCCGCTAAGCAAAACGTCACTGACAATTAATTCAGAGTAACTCGCGGCTGTGAAATGCCGTAAAATGGCGGGAAATTTTCGCGCGCGATTTATAATTTCATTTTAGCGGGAACATGAAATAAAGGCCTGTTGCATTTAACCCCATAAGTAATAAGGGCATTAAATTGGATTGTTTTTGTGAAAGTTTTTAATAAAAGGCTATAACATGAGTCAATACAGAATAAAATACAGGTCTGTAAAGTAGAGGAACGAACTTTTGGGACACCCTGTAAAAGCTACTCTTCAATTCGAGACAAAATAAAGTTTATGTAAGATTAATGTGTATGTAAGCTTAAGCTGATGTATGTAAGCTTATGTATGTATGAGCATTCGTCCACTTAAAGAACGGCCAGAGTAGTAACTACACGAATTAAAACACAGTAAAATGGCATAAAAGTCTTTCAGTTATAAGTCTTAAGTGTCTCGTATCTTAAAAAGTTCAATTCCGAATCAAAACAAATTGAACAAACACACGGCTACCTAAACATAGCGGCGAAAAGTCAGAAAGAACTGCAGCGTGGACAGTATGTCTTACAAAAATTCACAGCTAAAGGATACAAGAAACGGTTAAAACACCATACCTGTAGTTGATTTGGCTTTTTAGTCCCTTCCATCAGCACCAAATTTTCAAACATCGAAGTACCGACGAGCTGAGTCCATCAATGTTGTTTACAAACTTGCTCGTTTTTTAGCTCCTACAGCCGTAATGACGAGATCAGAAACTTTTCTGACTTTTCTGAAGAAGCATCAAGTCTATATCATATTCCAGAGGTGATTACTAAAGGAATTTTCCGAAAATTGTGCTCCTTCATTCACTCCTTGTCGAGCGCTTAAACTTTGAACCAGCTTTCATTCAGCTACGCCAAGAAAACAAACACTGCGACCGCGACAACGCGAAAATTTCGCGCCTTTTTTGTCCAATCGTGTGATCAATAATTTTTCTTTTTTTCTTCTCATTTTTTCTTTCTTTTCCCTTTTTGAACTAATAGTTCACGCACTTTCTCGCCTAAAAACACGAAATTGCAGGCAGCAGTCATTTTCACTTTCCTTTAAAATGCGAAATTTACCGCCATCGCTGGTTATACGTCATGTAGACATAACGGTATATCGATAACTTTTTGACCATATTTGGGCAGTGTATCAATGTGTTGGATTATAAAGCAGATTATCCGAAGCCTTCCGAAGTACTCTACAGTAGGTACTCCGCATACTGCCACACCTTGATGCTCATTCTATTTCATCATCAGCCAAGGTCGTTACGGAGTGGTACGAGAGAGAGTGCAGCGCATGCGTCAAATCAGTTGTGTAGTCCTTGCGTTGAAATCGGGTCGCACTTTACAGTTTTGGTGCTTTTATCTCTGTTTTCTGCGTTATATTTACAGGTAACCGAACTGTTCATCGCCAGTTTACTTGGAAACGACTGACTGTCGATATCTGCGGCAAGTTTGGTGAGATTTATCGTCCTGAATTGAAAATGTTTTCGCTTTACGTGTTTCCCGCTCTTTTTTACAGTGAATGAAAGCATGGCCGCCGAAGGTCCCGGCGACAAGGAGCTGACTCCTGTCGCTCTTGCTAATGATGTTGCGGTGGATCCCGGCATCTCAAAAACCCTCCTTACGGTTCTAACTGAAATGCAGAAGAATATGACTTCTTCAAACGCAATGCTTTGTGAGCTAATGCAGCACAAACGTAAGTCAAGCCAGGAGTCAGACTCGACCTCGGCTAAAAGAATGAAACGTGATTCAAATGAATCTCATTCTACTGTCAAAGCTTCAGAGAAAGCTAAAGAAACTACTTCACAAGAAGTACATGACAGTGCTTCAGATGAAGCATATTCTGTCTCAAATGAAGACGATCCCATGCACCAAGACGTCGATCTGGACGAGGGGCACTCGGAGGATAATGAGTTGAACAACGATGAGTTGCTGACTCAAATTACCACCGCGCTGAACGCTTCAGACGAAGCTGGACCTCCAGTCTCAGAAAAATTGTCGAAACTTGTAAATGACAAGTTCCACACTGAATACAGTGTTGAGAAACGTAAAGAAATACTTCAGAAGTATAAAATACCTAGTAATTGTGTAGCATTATCTGTACCCAAAGTTAACCCAGAGATTTGGGGAAATCTTACCACAAATTCCAAAAGGTCAGACATCAGAGTATCGGTGCTACAGGACACGTTACTAAGGTGTCGAGTGCCATTATCACTGTCGATGATTTGCCCAGTCACAGGGAAAAGAAAACTTGCCCGAATTATAAAGCTCTTATACCCAGTTTGACTGATTCTGTAGCTCTGATTGGGCATGTACACAAGGAACTCTCCTTCAAACGAAGGGATGCCATACGACCGTATTTGAATCAAGAGTTCAAACAGGCCTGTTCGAGGACTATCTAACCGGGGAAACTCCTTTTTGGGGAAGATTTACCCAAAACCCTACAGGAGCTTAAGACAACCAATAACATAATGAATAAAGTAACACACAATAACAAGGGGAATGCTTCCTCAAAAAGCCACTACAATGGCCAGTTCAGAGCAAACCAGTTCAGAGGTCACCAGAGTAAGCCTTTTTTGGGGGGGAAGAGGGGGGAATGCTTATCCCCCCAGAAAAAATCAACAACAAAATCGGTCCTTCCAACACAAGAAGAATTTCACAAAAAATTGAATGTCCTCAAAACCAAGGTAAATGAGTTTCCAGAGTACACAGACTCTTTTCTTATCCCCTATCTACGAGCTCAGGTTAAGTTTTTTAGAGGGGGACAATTAACTCTTTACCTACATGAATGGGAGAAACTAACTACAGATGGTAATATTCTTCAAACTATTTCAGGTGATTGTATGGAATTCATCTCTGAACCACCAAGCCAGTTGGCATATCCTCCTAACTCTATACAAAGAGAATACAAGAGCCTTGTTGATAAGGAAATCTGTAGTCTCCGGGATAAAGGAGTTATTGTATCCTGTGTACATGAGCCTGGTGAATTCATTTCTCCTATATTTACTGTACCTAAAAAGGATGGTACTGTCAGACTTATCCTAAATTTAAAGAAATTAAACTCGTTTATAAAGAATTCACATTTCAAGATGGACACCATACGTACCATTTTAGATCTGGTAACTCCAGGTTGTTGGATGGCATCTTTAGATTTGAAGGATGCTTATTATAGCGTTAGAATTCACCCTCAGTTTCAAGAGTATCTCAAGTTCATTTACAACGGAACACTCTATAAATATACAGTGTTTCCTAATGGTCTCTCTTCCTGTCCCCGAAAATTCACTAAGATGATGAAACCACCACTGTCTCATCTGAGGCTAATGAACCACATTGTTAGTGGATATATTGATGATATATACTTGCAGGGCAGTACATACCAGAAATGTACAGTTAATGTCATTGATCCTGTTCAGATGCTGGACACCCTCGGTTTGGTTATTCATCCAGAAAAATCTGTGCTCATCCCAGAGCAGAAAATTGTTTTCTTGGGATTTGTTATTGATTCGGTAAAAATGATAGTCACACTTACGGAGGGTAAGATAGGTAAGATAAAAGAACTACTGGTGTTCACCATACACAATGCATGTTCTCTCAGGATTCGAGACATCGCCAGACTTATTGGCTATCTGGTATCGAGTTTACCAGCTGTAAAATATGGAGCACTCTATTATAGGTATCTAGAGATGGATAAAATTAATGCTCTCAAACACTCTAAGGGAGATTTTGAAGCTGACATGGCTATTTCGGAGAGAGGAGTGTTTGAAATGAGATGGTGGCTAAATAATTTAGATGCCAGCTATAATACCATTTGTAATTCTCCAGTTGACATTACGCTATACTCTGATGCTTCCCTCATGGGTTGGGGTGCTGTTATGAATGAAACCTCCACAGGGGGGAGATGGTTAACTACTGAGGCCCAACATCATATAAACTACCTTGAGCTTCTGGCAGCACTATTTGCTCTTAAATGTTTTCAAACTTCCCTTTCAGGAAAGCATGTTAAACTTATGATTGACAACACTACAGCTGTTGCTGTCATAAATAATATGGGCACATGTCATAGTATTGATTGTCACTCTATTGCAGTACAAATTTGGGAATTTAGCATTTTGCACAACATAACATGGCTCACTGCTGCCCATATCCCTGGCTCTCCCAATGTCAGAGCTGATAGAGAATCCAGACATTTTCACACTCAGGATACTGAATGGATGATCAACCCCACGAATTTGAATCATGCGCTTGACACCCTTGATTTTAAACCAGAAATCGATTTATTTGCGTCTAGACTGAATAGACAATTCCCTATATATTGCTCATTCAGACCTGACCCTGAGGCATTATATATTAATGCATTTATTATCTCATGGGCTCGGACTAGATTTTATTGTTTTCCACCATTTAGTTGTGTTCTACGAGTACTTCAGAAGATCATCCAGGACATAGCGACAGGGGTAATGGTTGTGCCAAAGTGGCCAACTCAGTCGTGGTACCCAATTCTGACATCTCTTCTCCTCCTTCCACCAGTTACCCTCCCACCATCCAGGACACTTCTGAGTCTTCCCGAATCCCCAGAAACCAACCATCCATTGCACAAGAAAATGAGTCTCCTTATCTGTCTACTGTCAGGAAACAACTCGAAGGCCCTGGCCTCACCACTAGATCAATAGACGTCATCATTGCATCGTGGCAAGATGGCACAACCTCCCAGTATCAGAGCTATCTTCAGAAATGGCTAGAGTTTTGTAAGCAAAAACACTGATAATTTATCACCCCCTCTACCTATGGCCTTAGATTTCTTGTCCATGCTGTATGAAAAGGGTTCTTCATACAGTACTATCAATACTGCTAGGAGCATGTTATCGTCTATCTTGCAGTTGAACGTTAACACATCTGTGCCATTTGGACAGTTACCAATCGTCAAGCGTTTTATGAAAGGAATTTTCGAGCTTCGCCCCGCCTTGCCCCGATACAAGTCAATTTGGGACTTGAGTGTTGTATTGTCTTACTTTCGTGGAAGACCTTCAGCGTCAGAACTTGCCCTAAAAGAACTCAAATTGAAGCTGACATTTCTTCTGAGCCTGCTGAGCGGACAGAGGTGCCAAACGATAAAGTATTTAACAACTGAGAACATGGATCTATCTACAAACAAGTGCATTTTCAAGGTTACTGACAAAGTGAAGCAGACGCGTGTAGGAACACATATCACATCCCTCGTCTTCTTATCCTACCCAAGGGACGAAAAACTGTGTATCATCACACATTTAAAGGAGTACATTAAAAGAATAAGTCAATTCCGAAATGGCTCGAAACATTTGCTTCTCAGTCATGTTGAACCACATGGCCCAGTTAGCAAGGATACCATCTCCAGATGGTGCAAAGGAGTTCTATCTACTGCTGGTATTGATGTATCGAAGTTTAAAGGCCACAGCACGAGAGCCGCTTCCGCTTCCTTTCTTGCTGACAATAGCGCTAGCATTAAAGACATCATGTTGCCTGCAGGGTGGTCCAACGAGAAGACCTTCCAACAATACTACCACAAACCAACTGAGTCTGAGTTCAATTTCGGAGAGGCTATTTTAAAGTCACTTGCCTAAGAATACATTCTTAAGTTTTCCCCTTTTTGTCTGTAGCACACATCACCAAGGTGTGTACTTTCCTGCTGTTCAGAATTTTTTCCAAAATGTTATATTGTGGCGTAGGTGATTTTTCCCTCACTTGTGATCGTTACGTTTAACACTACAGTTCATATTGATTGTAAGAACATTCTATGTTTGGACTATTTCTCATGTTTGTGTTTTGAGTCCATAATAAAATGGAATAATTTTATTCTATCATTGACTGTTACATGGTCTATAATGTCTCAATGACAGCTCTAAAATCTCGTACCACTCCGTAACGTCCTTGGCTGATAACGAAATAGAATTGAAAATTAAACGAGACTTACCTGTAAGTCGAAGGTTGATTTGGATTCTATGAGTCATCAGCCGGGAGTGTAGGAGTTGTACGCCCTCCCTGTCTATCTCTATTATATCCCCACCCTATCGATTTGTTTGTTTTTTGTCATTGAGATCATTATTTAATACTCTAAAGCCTGATTTGACGCATGCGCTGCACTCTCTCTCGTACAACTCCTACACTCCCGGCTGATGACTCATAGAATCCAAATCAACCTTCGACTTACAGGTAAGTCTCGTTTAATTTTCAATTATATATGTCGGGAGTTCAAGGAAATATCAAACTTGCTCCTCGTACATTATCCGAATGTGTTATATATGCAGTATATACACGGGTCCGGACAAATTTTTGCACGGACAAATTTTGTTCCTAGACCACGTGTTTACATGGATCCGTGCAAATTCTGTTACAGATTGCAGTGGTGTTTACACGGAAACTTGCACACTTAGCCGTTCAAAAATTCGTCCAGTTCCGCCGGTCCCGTGTAAACGCAAGGTTGAACCGTGCAAGTTTTTGTCCGTGCAAAAATTTGTCCGGACCCGTGTAAACGGGGCCTAAATCAGCCTTAAAAGGAACGGTATCTAAATGTTGCTCCACAACTCTGTGGTCCCTATTCTCTCTGGTTTATGATTGATTTGATACTAAAATACGATTAAGACAAACGGCTATCATATACATACTCTTTATTGTATTGCATTAATAATTATTATAACAATACAGCTATTAAAATTACAAACTTGTTGCGAACCAACGCAGCAGCGTTGATCAAATCTTCATTTATATTTTAAAGCGTCAAACTGACCAATAGCAACGAATGTGAACATTGATTTCATTTTAAGGCGAGTTAAAACTTTTTAAAGCAGGTCCAGACACTAGAGTCCGCTTCAAGGCTCTCACTTCCGATTTCGCCACAAACCGGAAGTCAGAGAGCCACGAAGGAGAGTGGAGAGGCTGGACTAATGGCCGACCGGCTCCTAACGAGGTACCATGCGAATACAAGTGACCAAGGGAACTATTACGGCTTGTTTAATTTCTGAGATTTAAACTGAACTCATTACGAATTTGTTCTATTACTACATTAAGTAATCGTAGCATACGCCCATTCAAGGATAATCGACAGTCCCTACAATTTACTAACGGATACAACAAACATATTCGACTTCGCTTATGTCCGATAGTTATATTCTTAATTTATCCAAAACTTTCCAAATGAAATGGCCAGTTCGACAACGCCAGGAGCCCTGACAAAGCTTAGTTCTTATACCTGGAGTTTGATGTTTCGTAGGGTAAGGCCCGGTTCAAACGTCGAACTTCACATGTGCCGAACCTAATGCAAATGAGCAAAATCTATTGTTCTTGCTCATTTGCATTAGATTTTCGACGTTTGAACCGGGCCTAACACAAAAATAATTACGCCGTACTTAATGGCGGATCTTGGGGAGGGAGCTTTAATCTTTAACAAATTACTCCTAAAACAGTGTAAAAAGACTATAGCAGGAGAATTATCTGGGAAAGGAGACTGGGGGCTCTTGACTCCACTCCCCTTACAGGACTGGCTACATCGTCCACTAGTACGTTTTCAAACAGATGGGCCTTTCGATACGGAATTTGCGTATTGCGGACTGCTGTTTACCTTTGAAGGGCATACGTAATGGATATGATATGAGTTTACGCAGTTTGACGCCTTTATGAAAACTATACACATAACAAAACAATCCAGCAACGGATGGAATAATAAATATACTTTCTCTGTTTTACAGAATTTACTAACTAGTATGCTCATGAATTTTTCTTTTCTCCTTTAAATTTTATACAAAATTAATAACATTTCGAAATCTCTATCGTGTTTTTGCACTTTACTGTACAACAGCTGACCAGGTTGCCTGACCTGTCAGTGCGACTCAACACGTAACACAGGGTACCCAGGCACACAGCAAGACTACTCCACAACAAAACTGTTTGGAAAGTTATAATAACTATCGATAGCCAACAGAATGTAAAAACAAGGCAAAGTGATTCGACTGTTGTTTCTTGACAAATTTTGATTCTCAGTTAACTCTTTTGCTATCATGGATGCCGGAGGACTTTCTCACATCTCGTCGTTCTTATGAAATCGCGCCGCGAGAAAACCTCTGTTACCCAGGCTACACTTTGAAACGTAACTTTCCACACATATTCTGTCGACGAGTAGGCGCATTATGAGCCCAGATTCCAACTACACTAGAAAGATTTCTGACGCGCACATCAGTTTGAGAATCCAAGAAGCCACCGATGGGAATATCAGCAATTTCATTGCCAAGTTATCCTAGTACCCAGGCTTTCAATTTCATGCGCGCAGTATGGCAAAGCATAAAGAAAAACTTTAAAGAAACAAGCAGGTTAAATAAATAGTTATAGAGTGTCCATACTTGTCCAATACTCTGACAAATTTATGCATAGCATTGTTCCGTAATACATTGTTCTGTATTGTGCCGTTCTAGAAGGTATTGTTAAACTATTGTTATAGTCGTATAATACAATACAATGCTATGCATAAATTTGTCCGAGTATTGGACAACCCTCTACCGTAGCTGAGGCCTCTGAGGATTCAAACTGAATGCGCGTGTAACGCGACTGTCAATTCCAGCAGTGCCAATGCCCCCCCCCCCCCCCCTCCCCCCCACCTCCCCTCCGGGACAACCCCCGGGGATTGGCATGGCGGGGACAAAAAAACTGTGGAAATGCCCCGAGGTTTAGTTTAAAAAAGGAAGAAAATTCTTTGAATCTAGACTCATTCAAAAGTTATACGGCATACTTAGTCAACAGAGAAGTATTTTCCCTCAATTTTCCTTTTGCGACCGATTAGAGAAAGTTCGCAACAAATTTCTGGTCAGAAATGGAGCCAGGATTATTTGACGTCGAATACACGAGGATGTCAAATGCCCCGGGGTACACTGAGGGTAGGCTAATGCCTAGACTACGAGTTGTCCCTCATTTTTCCCCCGGGATAGTAGCCGAGCGAGCGAAACGCGAGCGCGCGTGAAAATCACCCCACGCGAGAAAGGCGAGACGCGGCGGGGAGAGAGAAAAAATGGGGGAGGACTCGTAGTCTAGCTAATGCCCGACTCCCGGGATTCGAATGTGGGCACTACTGGAATTGACTGCTGCATAACACTACAGACGAACAGTCCGATTTGATTTGGAACAGTTCATAATATTATGTTTTTAAATATAAAATAATACAAGTAATAGATAATTAATATATGAAGCCGATATACGAAATAATATATGAAGACGAATTTAACAAAGCCAGCCTGAAAACGTCTTCAACATTTCACTGGAAACAAGACCGCGAAAAAAAAAGATATTTATAGGAAGGAATTTTCCAAGAGAATGTTATGTCACAGTTAAAACAGAAGATAAATCTTACATTGTATTTCCAAAACATAACTTCTTTCTTTCCTTTTATATTTATATATTTCCACTATTTATGCAGTTAAGAAAACTGCAGAATTTTACGCTTTCGTTGTACTGAATAAGTACTGCATGTAATAAAAAAAACTCTTGCTTTTTCTTTTGAACTTTCGATCGCAAGGGTCTCGGTGATATAAATACATGATTATATTAAAACGCATTTGTTTTCTATTCACTTGCAAGCTTAAAGCGTGCTTATCCTAAAGTCATATGATACAGTACTAACTTTTGAGTCTGTGGACGAAATCTAACTCGACTTATGTTAGATGTCATAGCTAATGGCCTAACATGTTGTTGTTTGTGGTGGTGGTGGTGCTGTTTTCTCTGTCGCTATAATTTCATTCTAGTGGTTGTTGTTTTAGCTGCTGCTGCTGCTGCTGCTGTTATAGTAAATACACACCGACTTTTTCTATTTTACCAAACAACTCTTCAATTCTGAGTCTGTGTGTGAGATTCTGAAGTGTAACTATTCAAATGAAAGATATTCGGTCGTACTATTCGTTTCATGGTATTTTGTGCAACGACTAAACATTTACTCAACGTTCAGTGTTAGTGGCTGTCCTCCTTGTCAATGGACCTCTTGCTTCTTCCCGCCTTTTCCTCAGCTTTCGCCGTCCTCTCAATCCTCGCCGCAGTTTTAGGCGACACTCCGCCACACAGAGCTTTGACGCCATGGAGAATGCGTTTAACGTGACCTACTTTTGTCACGCCAAGCTCCTGATGAAGTAACGCAAATGCGGTCATAAGAACCAGACATCAAAGGTTAACAGTGATTTGAGAAAACCTAACTATTTGCTTGGGTTATGTGTGTGTTTTCAGGGCTTATAATCCTTCGCACTAAGACTAGGAAAGGACAATACAACATGGTAAATATATAAAAATAATCTTTATTGTTTGTCGTAAAAAGCAAAGCCGCATCAGGGGGGCGGGGGAGAGCAAGGCCGAGGCCCGCGGGTGGGTAAGGGTGGGTAAAAGACAAGAGAGTTAGGCGAACCAGAAAAAGATATCGAGAGATAAGCACCTTGCGCACATGTCCACTGCACAATCAATGATTAACTAACGGTAGTTACGTATTATAATGCCATTGGACAGGATCCAATGCCACACATAAACTACATGATTGGATCCAAAAACCTTGTAAAACTGCACAACCAATCAGCCAATCAGAGCGAAGCAAATGTTTTTTCTCAGCCAATCATAAGCTTTGGATCACGCGACCTTTCCCACGCTTGATAGCGGCTACATGTTTTTTTAGGCAGTGGTGTGAAAAATACGATACCTATACCTATACCGATACGATACGATACGATACTGGTGTGAAAACCGAATAATAACCAGTGCTGGAATATCATAAAAGCCTGATAAGAAATGCAGTATTTGGCTATTGCGAAGGGAAGGAAGGGGTTAGCAGCGGACGCTTTTTGTGTCAAATATTGACTTTATTGCACAAAATAAGAGGAATTTTATCATGACAGACCTTGTGCACAGACAGTGATTTTTCGGTTCTTTTGGGAAAACGAACGCCAGGCTCCTGATGTTCAAAGGAGAAACCGCTATCCAACGGTTAAAATATATATATAATCCGTATCTTTTTTTTACACGTATTGCGGGTCTATAAACGTACCTTCAGGTCGGGTCTGTCTAGAGCTAATAGTTCAGGTCCCCGAATGTCATGTCTCGCAAACAGTTCCTTGTATTCTACTAGGCCCAGGTTCTCGAGCCAGTTCCCGACCTCTTCCACACCCCAGAACTTAATCATTCGACCTGGTAACAAAGCAAACGTCATTAAAACAAGTTTGCAAACTTCAAACACCTTATTGATCACTTTTTTAGTTACAATGATGGACAGATTTCTAAAATCTGAAGGCTGGTTTCTATATCATCGAGGGAGATCGTGGAAAATAGCTTACAACGCAGGCGCTAGTTTAGACTTGACCCCTTATGCCCCTTGCACATGCGTCCTCCACAACACGCCCTATTTTCCTTCCTCTCCCCTCCGTCCTTCTTCACATTCCAGCCTGACTCCCACACCCTTGGTCGCTTGCTTTGCATGCTACATGGACAATCCCTCAATCACTTGCCTGATCATCATCATCATCATCATCATTTGCCGAACAATATTGATCCACCTTCTGTGTAGCCTGTTCGAGGCGTTGCGGTTGTGGGGCCGGGAAACAGCTAAACTACCGGCGCGCGAACAAGCGGGAAAAACGACAGAAGACTGGGGATAGGGGGGGCAATACATTTTCATCTTGGTGGGGGGGGGGGGGGGGGGGGGGGGGGGGCGGGGGGAGGGGGGGAGGGGGGGGGCGCGGGAGGGGGGAGCGGGGGAGGGGGGGGGGGGCAGAGCACAGACTAGATCACCCAACCCCCTCTCAGGAGTTTAATGGTTCGTCCTTAAAAACATCGCCCCTTTAAATATTTCGCTTGAAATACTGAATTTCAATTCCGTAACATACCGGAAGGAGCGGAACCAACTTTCGTCATTTCCGGTTTCTTGGATGATCTCAGGAACCCAGAAAGCCGGAACTTGCTTCTGCCTTTTCCTGAAGACTGCCTTTCAACCTTGAAATTAAATTCAAAGGCGAATATAAATAAAAAGAAAAGAGTTTACTTCACTGCAAAACGCAGTTAATGGAGCATGACGCGCTATATACCATAGCAAACTATCGTTTTCACTCCCCAACCGACGCAACACATGTTTCTTTAGAAACTTAACTAACCCCCTTATTATTTTTCTGTTCGGTTTTGTCGAAATAACGACCGTCGCCTGGTTAGCTCAGTTGATAGAGCGCCAGTTTGCAGAGCGGGAGGTCGCAGGTTCGAATCCCGGGCGGACCAACACTCAGGGTCTTAACATAACTGAGGAGAAAGTGCTGCCTTTGCCATAATATCTGCAAAGGGTTAGACCTTCATGTGGCTCGGATGACCACATAGAAATGGCGGTCCCGTCTCCGTTGGGGACGTAAAAGAACCCCCTGAGGACGTAACAAAACCCTGGCTGTGACCACCCTCAGTGCCATACATTGTTCATGAGTGGGGTGGCGGAGATGAGATTAACAATGGACCGATAGCGGCTGCCTGGGGCGCCTTCGCGCATTTCCCTTTCGTAAACGGTCGTTGCCATTTTAGCGACACTAAGAAAATTTTTTACCAATTTTAGAATTATTTTTTCTATCAGAAAAAGAAAAATGGAATACAATTACCTGGAATCGAACCCGGAACCTCTGCATGCTAACATCTCTCTCTTACCACTAGACCACTGGGTTGATCCGGCAAACCCACGAAAAATTTAATTATAAAAGGTGTTTTTCTTAATATATATCAATAACGGGTCACCCTAACCCTAAATCTTACCTAACCGTGAATCTAGCTTAGATCTAATAATCGCTTTACCTAGGCCCAATTTGATCTAATAATGATAGCCTATTTTCGTCCCAATCCAGGCATAAACTAGAGAGAAATGGCATCGACCATTACAAAAGGCTTGGTTACTAATGAATGCTAATGATGGCATCGACCGTTTAGGTTAAAAATGGCATCGACCGTTTGCTAATAATGGCATCGACCGTTAAAAATGGCATCGACCGTTTACGAAAGGGAAATCAGCGGCGCCTTCCAAAGCTGACGTCCGATCTCATTCTCATAAGTGTATGTAAAGTGCCATGAGACATGTGGTATGTGCGCTATACAAGTCTTTCTTTTTTATTCCCCTTCTTTTCTATTTCAAAATAGGTACGCAACGCGTGCATGTGACTACTACATAACTGACCGGGTGATGTCGCAGCTCTTAGAAGGTCTCACACCATTGGCTTGCCACCCTTAGAGATAACAATAGGACAAACAACACAACAATGGACCCTAACCCTCAAAACAATAGCAGCTGTGTTTTACGAGGCCAACGAAAATAGAGGCATCTAAGAGCTGCGACCCTACCGAACTGACCTCGTCTTCAGTTAGATTTGTGAGTCCATAAACTTCAATTGTCTTGCTGATAAGTGGTTTCACTGTTGACACGGACGACCATAGGTTTCTTTCCATTTCGGATGACATAGACTGCAGGGTAAACACACAAGTCACACACAAATTAGTTTAAAGGGAAAGTGTCCCAACTGAAATATCGTGCTTTCATGATTGTAGCAAGGAGCTTGCTTAAAGCTTTTTATTATCTTAAAAAATAGGAAGAAAACGATCGTCAAAAGTGATGAACGCAAAGAAATATGAACTAAAAAGACAAAATAGAGAAGTTTTTAATTGAGTATCGAAAGTAATTACACAATTGCTTTGGTTTTGCATTGCTACGCTTTGTGATTGGCTAAAAATCTCGCGCCACTTTCTCGACCAATCAGAAGTAAAACCAAAACCAATCGTGACTTGCTCGCACGCGTTTTCCCGCGCTTGGCGCCGCCGACATGTAATTGCTTCGAGCTCTAATTGGTTCATTGGATTGTTTACGACTGCTGTGATTGGTCAAAGTATTAATAACTTTGGTTTTGGTTTTACGACACTCAATTGAAAACTGCTCTAAAATAGAAAGAAAAAGATCGTGAAAAGTGATGAACGCAAAGAAATGTGAACTAAAAGGACAAAATAACGACAAAAAGCTCACAATTCCACCAGAATGGCAATTTTGATTTCTTGACCGCCTGTCATGAAATCAAAATTGATGAACTGTAATCCACTTCCATCCTTGTAAACCTGCACCTTTTTTTTCAAAACTACTGCTTCTGTTTTAGTCTATATTATCTTTTTATCCAATTTAGTTGTATATTTGGTGGCATTTGGTGATTTAACATGGAAATGAACACAATTTCGTTATTCGGCGGGACATGGTTTTCTTGCCGGCTGAGCTTGAAAGAGGTAAGAAATAAAGTTCTCACACACTGAATGGGGGTCTGGTACGAGTCGGGATATCGGGTGTCACGCTTTGACACGTGACTCAGTTTTTGTTTCTTGCCATACGTGCAACAGCTTTCCCACCCTCCCAGCCCTTGACATAGGTATTTAGGGTCATTGAAGTTTTTTGGTTTTGTAAAAGCCAGGTTTCATACATACTCTGTAAGTGTTAGACGTTTTGCAATAAGGCAATGAAGTGCTGTTGCATTCTGTGGCAGACAAATGGCATTCAGTGTGTGAGAAAGTATCTTGTTTGACTAAATACGTTTTTTTTATCACATCACATCACATCACATGGTATCACTTGGCAGCTGTGATTACTTTGGTCAACAAAAACAGCTTTGCCAATCGAAGATAACGTAAATAATCAACAGCATATTGTTTAACTCTACTTACTGGTTCAAGCTTCGGAAGGACAAGTTGAAGAAAATACGTGACCTCTTGAACTAAGCGCCTCCCAGTCGTAACAAGCTCTGTAATCCGTCCTTTACTGGGAGCCTGGGTAAGAAGACAAATTACAATAAACAATCAGTAAGGAGAGCGACAGTATCCTGACTACTGTAACTATTTGAATTATGACTTGCGCTTTGAAACTCGTTATAGATGTTGCTCTTTTTATGCGCTACACAGTCATTCGCATTTAGTATGTTGACTATATTGGTGTGTTTAGCACAAAGTATTTTGGAGAATGTGAAAAAGTGATTAGTTGCCTTTGTCCAAAGAGTGTTTAGACACTATTAAATGTGGTATGGTTATAATGCTGTTAAATGACATTTCACAAATTAACATTTGCCAAGCACCCGTCCAACAAAAGATTAATCGAAGACGGATGTTGGGAAAATGTTGGAAGCGGAGGCCGTTCAAACGGTTCCGTGTATTGCCCCAAAAATCATGCCAATATATTATGAAATGAAATGCGAGGAACGGGGAACGCCTGACGTGCACAAATGTCGTATAAAGTGTGCAAACGGCTTCAACACGATCCAACATTTTCGAGAAAGGAAAGAATGTTGGGATGAAAGTCTGAACTTATTTAAATTTGTTGGAACACCCTTCCAGCAAGCTTCCAACATTTTTCAACACTGACACTACAACTTTATTCAACAAAAAAAAACTTAAAACAGTTTCTTCAACAAAATGTTGGATGAATGTCAATCTAAGTTTTTTTTTAGTTGAAACCCAGCTTTAAAAACAACTCACCTCAGGAATTTTTCCATCAAGCACGAGTCTCTCAATAGAGGTCACACAAGAATCCGCTAAACTTAGCAATTCCTGAAGTTCAGTTTCACGCCGTTCACACGCAAACTTTACACTGAAAAACAAAAAAACAGTGTCAGATGACGTGAGCGAAAGAAAGGGAAACGGGCGAACAGGAGTCAGGAGTCTGTTTCAATCCTGGATGCTTGAGTCACGTGGTGTGTTTCTAACTTTTGAGTCTGAATGAAAATCTAATGTTGACCATTCAAATGACAGGGGTCGAACTTAATTTTTTAGTCCACCAGCAAAGTTTCGCTCGTAAGATTTTTTTCTACTAGAAAAACTAGTAAGGTCACTCGCTATTTTTTTGCAGTCATTTTTCCTTTGACGACTCTGAAAATAAGGTAAAAATACCTAGTAAATAGTATACTGTTAATTTTGTGGTCTTCTTTGCTGGCGTTGTCATCTTGTTTGTTTGGCGGCTCGAGTTGTCAGGCAAGACGTTGTCATCGTCGGTCACGTTGCCGGTAGTCTTAGAGGTCGAGGGCCTCTTGAAAAAAGTCTACAACAAAAGTGGCTTACAAAGTGTGAAATTCATTCTCTTCTGTCATGTTGCTGATTCCAACAAAATGTGAATGCGTAGATAAAGTGTGCACAGATTCTGTGGAAAACCACGCTTATTTTATCCCGAAGATGACATTCGATGATGTCTGAATTTGTGCCACAAAATTCTCCAAGAACATTCGCTTTTTCCCTCCAACTTTTATTAGAGAAATGCTTACTTGCAAAAGTTTGCTAGAGGATATTTTTCAGACTCGCAACTTCCAAAAACCACTCGTATTTTGCGAGTGTTAATTTCGAGCCCTGAATGAAAGCCGGCTATTGAGCAGTACTTTCCTGTGGTTCTGTTGGACAAGGTGGTTGTTACGTAGCAGACTGTGAAAGAAAGCCTAAAGTGTGACCATTCAAATAAAAGCTACTGAGCAGTACTTTCCTGTGGTACTGTTTATTATGCTGTACAAGTTGGTTCTAACTTTTAAGTCTGTGGATGAAATCCTAAAGTGTGACCATTCAAATAAAAGCTACTGAGCAGTACTTTCCTGTGGTACTGTTTATTATGCTGTACAAGGTGGTTCTAACTTTTAAGTCTGTGGATGAAATCCTAAAGTGTGACCATTCAAATAAAAGCTACTGAGCAGTACTTTCCTGTGGTACTGTTTATTATGCTGTACAAGGTGGTTCTAACTTTTAAGTCTGTGGATGAAATCCTAAAGTGTGACCATTCAAATAAAAGCTACTGAGCAGTACTTTTCTGTGGTACTGTTTATTATGCTGCACAAGGTGGTTCTAACTTTTAAGTCTGTGGATGAAATCCTAAAGTGTGACCATTCAAATAAAAGCTACTGAGCAGTACTTTTCTGTGGTACTGTTTATTATGCTGTACAAGTTGGTTCTAACTTTTAAGTCTGTGGATGAAATCCTAAAGTGTGACCATTCAAATAAAAGCTACTGAGCAGTACTTTTCTGTGGTGCCAATTCAGCGTCCTTACCAGTTGACTAAAATACTCAGACTCTGGACGAGTGACGTCAGCACTTCAGCTTGTACGCTTGTCACAGTCGAACTGATCTTTTCCTGTTGAATTTCCGTCCATTCTCTCAATGTTGTCTCAAATTCCTATAAAATAAAACGAGTGTTTGCATAAAAATCTCATACGAACGTCAAAGAGTCTAACTGCTTGGATTTTATGGGGCATTGATAAGAACACAATGAATAAACAGTCATCCTCAGATTCTATTAGGAGTTATTTCAGTGTGATAAGGAATTACCAAAAATGGTGTTCCGATCAATCGGCTCCCGATTACAAAATGAACAGAAAAAACAAAATGACTGTACTTAAAATAGGAAAAATTGCATTATTTTAGAACAATTTGGGTGTAGGCCTGTGGCACACCTACAGCCTCACACCACTCACTCTTGACCACAGAGGACATTTATCAGATAGCTCCTGAATGCATTCAAAGGAAACTTCCCTAGTGTATAAAGTATTCTACGCAGACGTTCCTTGGGTTTGTAACGTCCAACAGAAGAAACCGAGTGCTGAACCCAAAGGACGTCGGTATAAGAGGCTAATATGGGGGCGTAGGCAGCCTCTAAAGAACCTGGTTCGCGCCGCCACTATGATATTTTGAACGAAAATTAAGACTATTTTAGCGTATTAACTTACTCTGTCTCTGACAAGCATCTGTGCTCGGTTTTTATGAACAATCTTGATGTATCCCGGAGGTTGCATCCAGGCTTCCCCGTCCACTTGAACTGGCACTGATTCGCCAAATATGGAAATTTTAACCGCCCGGCACTGAAAACAAATCAATGGAGTTTGTACGACTGTGGTAAAAATACTTTAACTTCAAACCAATTGCTCGTATGGAAAGACATAGAAAACTAAGTCACGTGACCTCGTGTGAAACAGGATTTCCCCCTCCGAACCTCATACTCTCCTCTTTCGGAAGTTCAACCGGCGAGAATACCATAACTCCAACATTTTTCGGACGTTCAAATTACGGACAAAACTAACGTCCGAACGAATGAAGCTCCGAACATTTGTAACCGCGTCATCGACGGTTGAGTCAAAGTTGTTGTGAAGAAAAAGAAAAGGAACAAACAAACAAACAAACTCACCTGTGCTATCCTGTGATGTTGCATCCCTCCAAAAACTTTAGACATTCCCTGGTTTCAAGAAAGGGCAAAAACGTACACATGACAAAAACATTTGCTACAAATGCCACAAATTTATTACTGTAAGTAAACGTTAAGTGTGCAAAGTTTAAGAGATCTGCTCACCATTTGGCTTGCACCAAGAACAGCAACGACTTCCAGGATGTTGTCATCATTTGAAGGCTCCATAAAACCCTGTACAAGATTTACACAAAGAAGGTGAGTGTTGCAGCTATATAAGAATGGTTAACAAAACTGAAGAAAAGAACACAAGAGGCAGCACTAACGTCATCCCGCCTTGTTCCCCAGAAATTGGCTCCACCCATATAACTGCAAAGTAAGAGCAGAAATAAGAAATCGGTATGCCGTGTGTAAAGAGTTACCATCATACGAAGGGAAAGAGCTATAGATTAGTACTTTCCTGTGGTGCTATTTATTATGCTGTACAAGGTGATTTTAACTTTTTAGTATCTGGATAAATTACTTAAATGTGAGCATTCAAATGAACGCTATTGATCAGTACTTTCCTGTGATGTAGTTTATTAAGCTGTACAAGGTGATTTTAACTTAGTATCTGGATGAAATCCTAAAGTGTGACCATTCAAATGAAAGCTATTGAGCAGTACTTTCTTGTGGTGCTGTTTATTATGCTGTACAAGGTAGTTTTAACTTTTTAGTTCCTGGATAAAATACTTTAGTGTGACCATTCAAATGCAAGCTATTGGGCAGTACTTTTTCTGTGGCGCTGTTGGTTTTTGCAAAATGAATTTTTAATTCCCAATTTGCTGTTATAACAATTAAAGTTAATGAGTATGTTAGATGATTGATTTTGGGTTTTCAAAGGACATTATTGATGTTATTGTTGCAGAAAACAAACCAGTTAGTACACTGAAAGCAATTGGTGCATTTGACGGACTTCTGTGATGCAATAAAAATTGCGCCTGAATTATTTTTGTATTATTGTATTATTCGAACAGCTGTAGCACCTCGTTATGTTAAGTACCACAATTCCTTGGAGGCTTGGAAGATTAATTTTGTGTCCGTCGCACTGAAAAGAAATACAAACAACAATTAACAACTAGATTCCATTTTGCCGCGCATCTGTTCAGTTATAGATCACAGATGACGTCAAAATGTGTCAAGAATAAAAAAAGTGTAAAAACTAACTTTGAAATGTAAAATACTAATTATATTTCTTTAAATCTACTCTGGTATTGATTATAAAGCAGGCTCTTTGTTTGACTGGCTAAGAAGCTTCGTTGATCAAAAGGAAATGCAGTAAATGGTGACAGTATGTTCAGAAATGACATTGAAACAAGGGTCACTAAAAAGAAAACAGCAATTACAGGAGAAAAACAAAACGTTTGTCCATACCTCAAGCCTGACTCTTTGATCCAGATTTTTATAAGTTCTCTGTAACAACTCTCTTCCTCCCAACAAACCATAATAAAGCAAATTCAGCGCCCGGCTCCTAAAACCACAAGTGAAGAAAAACGAACGACGTTGAGCGTTCCTCAATTATCAAAACACACTTTAAAGAAACTAAAAACGTGAATTGCCAACGTCCACTTAAGTACAGTAAACACATACTCGTATGATAACCGGTGATTTCGTTCCCAAATAAAAGTGTGTTGCGGGAAAGGAAACTGGAGTATCATCGTCAGTATATGTATATTCTTTGTTCTAAAAGCGTGTTTAATGGCGGCTAAACAGTGTTTAATTTGGGGGCTAAATGACTAAAGGGATAAATGACCTTTATTTTTCCGGTAGTGTAGCAGCTTTATTGTTTAAGGTGGTTCGATACAGTTTTCTGGAGACCATACCAACATTTTTCAATCGGCTTTTAAGCGGTCTTCTCCAAGTCAGATCAACGTGAAATTTTCACCACTAACTAGTTTTGAATTGAAGTTTGGCAAGATCTATTTTCTGGTAAAATCGATATTACCATGACGACGATAAACAAGAAACTTAGAAATCAGTCAAAGTGAAATTTAGCGCGTTTAAGATTTCGCATTGAAAATCCCACATGGACATCTTAAAATATGGTATATGGCATATATATTTTGCAAAAATAAAAAAAATCTGTATGTTTGAATTTAAATAAATCGCAATAACATTTCAAACCTTACTATTTGTGTACTGGTGTTAAATTGATCGAGAGATTAACACTGGTTTTGTGAAATTCCTTAATGATAGTGTCAAAAGTAGCTTGATGTTATGTTTGTACACCTTCAAAGTTTTGTTTACTTACTCTTTTGCGATCTTGATAACTACCTTTTTTCCTAACATCGCTTCATGTGCAATTTTTGGGTATTTTTCGATTTTAAAAGCTTTTGCAAAAATCTGAGAAACGGCTCGATGGATTTTTTTAAAACGTTAACCACACATGCTTACCGATGTGCAAAATATTATCTGAAAGTTTCATTGACATTGATTCAATGGAACGCCTTTAAATTTATAGATGAAGACGACGTACGAACCGGCCAAAACGTTTGCGTTACAAATTTACTTTTTTAAGTTATGCTCAGTAATGATTTCAAATCAATGCGCACTACATTCTTCCGTGATTGAAACATTGTAATGTACGCTCGTTGATGCAAATTTCTTTGCATCTGTTTTCTTTTGCGTTCAAAACGCCTGCTGTAAAAACGTTTTCAAAACGCAAAAGGGCATTTATTGCTCAAAATAATCCTAAAAAGAGACTTAAGGGAATCTGGAAAGTAGTAAGGAGAGTAATAAGGTACAATCATGCTCGAATATAGGGATGATATCTGTTTACAAACATTCTTTTTGTTATTCAAATGTCCAGCCACTGGAACAAAAGAACCCTTTGTTTCGGCAGCCAGTAAGGCTCTGGTTGGAACATCAATAACAATTGGTGACGTCATTGATATCTTCCCTATGGATAATAATAGATACACAGCAGATCACAACGAAAGTATAAATCACGGAGGAATGCAGTGCGAATTGATTTGAAATCAATATTAAGCATAACTTAAAAAAGTAAATTTGTAACGCCATTTTTTCGGCCGGTTCGTACGTCGTCTTCATCTTTAAATTTAAAGGCGTTCCAGTGAATCAATTTCAATGAAACTTTCAGATAATATTTTGCACATCAGTAAGCATGCACAGTGAATGTTTTAAAAAAATCCATCGAGCCGTTTCTCAGATATTTGCAAAAGCGATTAAAATCGAAAATTTTCCAAAAATTGCACATGAAGCGATGTTAGGAAAAAAGGTAGTTCTCAAGATCGCAAAAGAGAAAGTAAAGAAAACTTTGAAGGTTTACAAACATAACATCAAGCTACTTTTTGACACTATCATTAAGTAATTTCACAAAACCAGTGTTAATCTCTCGATCTATTTAATACCAGTACACAAATAGTAAGGTTTGAAATATTATTGCGATTTATTTAAATTCAAACATACAGAATTTTTTTATTCTTGCAAAATATATATGCCATATGCCATATTTTAAGATTTCTATGTGGGATTTTCAATGCGAAATCTTAAACGCGCTAAATTTCACTTTGACTGATTTCTAAGTTTCTTGTTTATCGTCGTCATGGTAATAACGATTTTACCAGAAAATAGATCTTGCCAAACTTCAATTCAAAACTAGTTAGTGGTGAAAATTTCACGTTGATCTGACTTGGAGAAGACCGCTTAAAAGCCGATTGAAAAATGTTGGTATGGTCTCCAGAAAACTGTATCGAACCACCTTAAACCTTTTCACTCCCAAGAGTGCCAAACATCAAAATTCAAGAAAAATCCCAAATTTCATTTTGTAAAATATTACAAAACAAATGGTACCATTCAAAAGTACTGCTAAAGAGGTTTCATTTGAATGGTCACACCATAGGATTTCATCCACAGACTCAAAAGTTAGAACCACACTACATGTCTCCACAATTGACTCTGGGAGTGAAAGGGTTAAGGCGTTGCGGCTGCTTCTGATTTTAGGGCTGGGAACCATTGTTTCTGTTGTTTGTTGTATTGTTCTCTCGAAGGGTTTCAAACCAATGGTGTGAGACCTTACGAGAGCTGCTACATCGCCCAAACACAGAAGGGTTTCAAACCAATGGTGTGAGACCTTACGAGAGCTGCTGCATCGTCCAAACACAGAAGGGTTTCAAACCAATGGTGTGAGACCTTACGAGAGCTGCTACATCGTCCAAACACAGAAGGGTTTCAAACCAATGGTGTGAGACCTTACGAGAGCTGCTACATCGTCCAAACACAGAAGGGTTTCAAACCAATGGTGTGAGACCTTACGAGAGCTGCTACATCGTCCAAACACAGAAGGGTTTCAAACCAATGGTGTGAGACCTTACGAGAGCTGCTACATCGTCCAAACACAGAAGGGTTTCAAACCAATGGTGTGAGACCTTACGAGAGCTGCTACATCGCCCAAACACAGAAGGGTTTCAAACCAATGGTGTGAGACCTTACGAGAGCTGCTACATCGTCCAAACACAGAAGGGTTTCAAACCAATGGTGTGAGACCTTACGAGAGCTGCTACATCGTCCAAACACAGAAGGGTTTCAAACCAATGGTGTGAGACCTTACGAGAGCTGCTACATCGTCCAAACACAGAAGGGTTTCAAACCAATGGTGTGAGACCTTACGAGAGCTGCTACATCGCCCAAACACAGAAGGGTTTCAAACCAATGGTGTGAGACCTTACGAGAGCTGCTACATCGTCCAAACACAGAAGGGTTTCAAACCAATGGTGTGAGACCTTACGAGAGCTGCTACATCGCCCAAACACAGAAGGGTTTCAAACCAATGGTGTGAGACCTTACAAGAGCTGCTACATCGTCCAAACACAGAAGGGTTTCAAACCAATGGTGTGAGACCTTACGAGAGCTGCTACATCGTCCACACACAGAAGGGTTTCAAACCAATGGTGTGAGACCTTACGAGAGCTGCTACATCGTCCAAACACAGAAGGGTTTCAAACCAATGGTGTGAGACCTTACGAGAGCTGCTACATCGTCCAAACACAGAAGGGTTTCAAACCAATGGTGTGAGACCTTACGGGAGCTGCTACATCGTCCAAACACAGAAGGGTTTCAAACCAATGGTGTGAGACCTTACGGGAGCTGCTACATCGCCCAAACACAGAAGGGTTTCAAACCAATGGTGTGAGACCTTACGAGAGCTGCTACATCGTCCAAACACAGAAGGGTTTCAAACCAATGGTGTGAGACCTTACGAGAGCTGCTACATCGTCCAAACACAGAAGAACCCCCCTCCATCCCCCGGGTTTCAAACCGAGAAGCTGCTCAATCGTCCAAACGACAGGTAGGGTTTCAACAATGGTGTTGTGACAACTCTACGAGAGTGTACATCGTCCGTCCAAACACAGAAGGGGTTTCAAACCAATGGTGTGAGACATTACGGAGCTGCTACATCGCCCAAACCACAGAAGGGTTTCAAACAAATGGTGTGAGACCTTACGAGAAGCTGTTACATCGTCCAAACAGAAAGGGTTTCTAACCAATGGTGTGAGACCGTACGAGAGCTGCTACATCGTTCCAAAAAGAAGGGTTTCAAAACAATGGTGTGAGACCTTACGAGAGCCTGCTACATCGCCCAACACAAGAAGGTTCAAACCAATGGTGTGAGACCTTACGAGAGCTGCATACATCGCCCCAAAGCACAGAAGGGTGTCTATCAAACCAATGGTTGTGGAGCCCTTACGAGAGCTGCTGCATCGCCCAATGTTTCCAAGTTAGCCTGAAAAGGTTGTTATATAATAGTCCATTTTACAGTTGTGTGTTTGGTGACCTTGCCTTTGAGTGGAAGTGAGGCTGGAGGTGACCCTTGCTTTTGATACAAAACCTTTCCTGCCTTTCATATGTTTAATAATGCTGTTCTCATGCTAACTAGGTAAATTTACATCAGAAAAGCTCCAAGGTCTGTATCATAACAAGGTCAACTTCAACCTCGCTTCCACTCAAAGGCCAGGACACTAAGAAGACAACTGTAAAATGGTCTATTGGTGCCTACTGCGAAATTATTTGCGTCCTTAAATAGGTTCTTATTGTTAAGGGAAAAAATTGCTTTCTTGCTGGTCAGAAAACTAATTCAATATGATTGTAGTCCACTGTCCCTTGCTTCTGTGTCACAAGCGTGCACATGTCTGTTATGATAAACACACTGTTTACAGTAAAACTTCCCTTCGCAGGCCATAGTTAATAGAACAAACTATGCGCAGGCAGAGTATCACCTTTCACCTTAAACCTGCGCAGTGGGCGCAAACGTAATACAGGGCACCATTTTGGGGACGCACTGCCGATCACCAACTAATTTTTCTTCACAGTATCAATACATTAGCATTAAGGTAGGTAACAAGAAAAAGGAAAATCATCAGCTGACTGTCTTAATGCATCAACAAATTCTCATAGCCAAACCAAACGAAATGTGCAGCAATCAGTAAAGAGAATTTAAAATTTGATCAAGAGAGTGTACTGTACCTGAATTTCTCGGGGTGTTCTTCTCTTCTCATGTGAAAATCCAGTGAAATCTTGGCGTCCAGTCCAATTCCAAAGTAGTTGTTCATCACACATTTTTCCGTGTAACCCTCCCTAAAAATTATAATTTCACCAACAATCAGTACATAGAAAGCAAATGATTATTTAGTAAAATAACTGGAAAGCATCTATAAAAACAAAATAAACAAAATTTTGTTTCGAAAACGAGGAATTAAAAAAAACACGTCTTAGCGTAACATAAATACAAATAACTTTTTTGAAATGAGAGAGAACTGGATGACGTAATTTGTTGAATTTGTTTACTCATCAATTCTTTGACTGCTTTGCGAAACAAAAACAAAAACTTAGAACGAGTTTTGTAAACGTTTACCTCAGGCTTGTAAGGCTGCTCTCGCATGCATAATAAGCGTTTATTTTTCTCAAACTACGTTTCTAAAAACTAACTCCCAAGAGTGCCAAAAATCAAAATTTACTAGAAAAATCCCACATTTCATTTTGTAAAATATTGGAAAACAAATGGTGCCTTGCAAAAGTACTGCCGAAGGGGTTTCATTTGAATGGTCACACCATAGGATTTCGTCGACAGGCTCAAAAGTTGGAACAAAACAACATGTCTCCACAATTCACTTTGGGAATAAAAGGCTCTCCAGTGTACTCACACATCAAACGCGTTGTTCATCATGGGTGTGGCAGCAGCACACAGTGCGTCCGCATTGGCTAACAGAGCTCGACCAATCAGAGAACCGAACAGTCCTTCACTTGGTCTCTCTTTAAGAAAAGCCCTGGCGATGATACAGCTGTTAAACTGTACCGTGGGCTTACCTCCCGCCCCCATTAGCTTATCATCTATTATCGGGTCGAAGTTGAAAGGGTGTGAGCTGCCTTTACTGATACAACGAGACTGTGGTGACTTGCGTTGTTCGGAAGAAGCCCAGAAGGAAGGAGCGGGATCTGGATCTAGTAATCTGTTGTCCGAGGGGCCTGGTTCAGACTCCAGTCCGTATGGCTCGTCCTCAGGCGTTATGATATTTCCTTCGTTATCTGAAATGAAATCAGTAAAAAAGTCAACAACAACGTTTGCTGAAAACAGATGCTATCACGTGCGTGATAAGCTTCTGCTGGTTTTATCAACTGAGTTGAATATAAGGTAAATTTGCCACCGTAAAAACATCTTAAAAGCAGACGTTTCGAGCGCTAGCCCTTAGTCAGAGCGGATCCTTCACCAGACAGTTTTCGTTTGTGGTGTACGTCATGCTCGGGTACACATACCCTGTATTGGTTCCAGTCCTTCTTCGATGCTGTGTGCTGTGGATGTAGTCACCACTTCCCCAGCTGCAGACGCGGCCACTGTCACGATCGCTTCTGCTAAAGAGCTGGTCGACGCACTGGTCTGTGCGTTCTGCTCATCCACGGCTAAAATCAAAGAAAGAAGGAAGGTTGTTCAGTTTAAGGGGCTATGTCACAGAATTTTTGCAGTGTTTTTGAGATAACGACTGTGTCCTCTTTTTACTCGTGCCGGTACAGTCGGTACAGCAACGAGTTTAGGATTGCCTTCCGTTTTTATTTTTTATTTTCCTCCGTGTTTTCGTATCTACTTTTGTGCATTGCGTTAGATCTGGGTACGAGACTACGCACGCATGCACTGCGAGAAAATTTTGAGCCCACGATACTTGGGATTTGATGTGATGCAAGCAGAAGCGAAACAAATTTGGGTTTTGTTTGTTGCTGTTTACTCGTGCCGGATACGGCAACCAGGTAAGGTTTGTCCTCCGTTTTTCGTTTTATTCTTTTTGTTTTCGTCTCTCATTTGTGCATCGCATTAAATCTGGGTACGAGAATACACACGCATGCAAGCAGAAGCGAATCTAATTTTGGTTTTATTTGCCTGTTGCTGTTTTACGTACCCGCGAGTAACGTACATTACCCGCACGAGTATAGGCTACGCGTAGCCTCTTGTTAACTCGTGAATACGAGAAGCGTTGATCAAGTTATAGCAGTGAAACATTATTTCACTCGTTCGCTCCATCCCTGACACGGTTTTGTCCGTCATTAATTTATCCCAGAAATGTTTTGGCCAAATTTGACGAAAATCCTTCAAATCTACATACCCTATAAACTCAATTGAACAACTCCTCGGCCTTTTGGTGGGTTACCAACTGTGGGCCGTTTGTAAAAGAAAAAGGTCGCTAAAATTATATTTTTATCCAAAACTAAATTTATAAAGCTTTCTATTGATATATAGTTTGTCGAATTACTCTTAAAACTGGCAGAGATACGGTCTGTACGAATGTTTTTTCCAAAGGACACCCGCGAAGGTTGGAAGTACCCTTAAATGGGTTCTTTTTTGTATCAATTTGGGACTTGTTTTTCAATTTTTAACTCACCCTGTTCTGCATGCTCTATAATCTGTTTCAGTGCCTTCTTCAGACTGTTTGCTCTGGACATAAGAGCTTCCCTGGGCACGAATACTTTTTGCTTTCCATTTTCGGTTCCATTCCCAGAGTTCCCTAGGCTCTCTGTTGAGTCGCTCTCCCTTGCGGTGGCGGGAAGAGCTTCTGATTCTATGCTTAAGGTGTTCAACAGGAGATTTAGCTTTTCGTTCAGTACTGCGCACTAAAAAAACGTAATGAAAAACAAAGTGCGTACACTGTAACTGCAAATCTAACACATTTTTTTTTCGGGTACTCCAGCACTTGTCCAAACGATGTCTGTGGTTCGTTCGCCAATCAAAGACATCGTTTGGACAGCTACGCGGTCGCCCTTTTTTTAACACATTATACTTTGCAAAATGAGAATTACAACGAAGTACTAGCAGTAATCAAAGATTATGGAGACGCGTTCAAAGGTTTCCAGCGGAAGTCAGCCCCTGAAAAAAGCAATAGGGGCGGCCATTTGGCAGTCAAACTGCATGCAAGGCACAGGGTAACCAACACGAAATTAGGATTGCGTTCTTTGAACGCTATTACGCCCCACTCCATCGTTCGTAAGATAATGATGAAATTGCAAAACTCTTCAGGCCTAAGTAAAAGCCTTCACGGCCATGAGATGTAGTTCTAACGTTTGAGTAATGTGGATGAAATCATTGATTGTGACCAACGAAAGCTAATGAGCAGTACTTTTCTGTGGTGATGTACATTGTACTGAACAAGGTGGTTCTAACTTTGAGTCTCTGGATGAAATCCTAAAGTGTCAGCATTCAAACGAAAGCTTTTTAGCAGTACTTTCCTGTGGTACTGTTTATTATGTTGTACAAGGTGGTTCTAACTTTTGAGTCTGTGGATGAAATCCTTAAGTGTGACCATTCAAATGAAAGCTATTGAGCAGTACTTTCCTGTGGTACTGTTTATTATGTTGTACAAGGTGGTTCTAACTTTTGAGTCTGTGGATGAAATCCTAAAGTGTGACCATTCAAATGAAAGCTACTGAGCAGTACTTTCCTGTGGTACTGTTAGTATTTCTATATTGGGTTTACAAATTGAAAAAGAATAAAAAAAATGAATAGTTTGTGTACAAACCTTTTGTGACAGTGAATCTGGTTCATCGGCCTGGGACGGATCTGAGTTAGCTGATGCTGTCCCAACTTTGGACACAAAATCCTTGACTGTCTCACACAAGACTCTGCGTAACAAAAAATACGCAAATATGGCTTAATACCACGATAAAAAGAAAACAAAAACGTATTTGTTGAGCGGTCAAAAGTAATTTCACAATTGCTTTGGTTTTGCATTGCTAGTACACTTTGTGATTGGCTAAAAATTCTCGCGCCACTTTCTCAACCAATCAGAAGTAAAACCAAAACCAATGGTGACTTACATGCACGCGTTTTCCCGCGCTTGGCGCCGGCGACATGTATTTGCTTTGCATTCTGATTGGTTCATTGGATTGTCTGCGTCTGTTGTGATTGGTCGGAATAATTACTTTGTTTTTGGTTTTACGACACTCAATTGAAAACCAAAATTCACTGTTTCCCGAGGGATCAGTCATTAAGTGATTTGTTATATAGCAACACAAAAAACACAACACAACACAGTTTGAAAAACGCACCGAGCACTCGAGGTAAACATCAATCGCATCATAATCATGCCATCTTTTGTCACGGTCTGATCACGTGCGCTAGCGGGCAACAGTGCGATGTTACCCTCTGACGTCAAAATTGTTGCCCGCTTTCGCAAATGTTGCCCACTCAGGACAATTGGAGGGAAGCAGTTTGTTTAATGTCATGTGACCATGAATCAACCAATCAACGCGCGCATTGTATTGAGAAAAACTCCAGCCATATAACAACAAATGCTATACTAGTACACAGACACCTTTATTACATTTCTTTGTCAAAGTGCTGTTACACCGTATCGACTTTGAACACAGTAAAGTAACATCACCCTTATACCACTCAGCCAAAACTCAAAATGAACTTGAACAGATTTAAAACTTTTAAAAAATATACCTTGCGGAGGAGATGACTTCTGAGTGTTTACTGGAATAAAGTATTCTTGTTAAATGCGTTGCCACGTTGTTTTCAAACATGTCCATACTATCAACTTCTTGTCTGTACTGCTGTATAATAGAAAAAAAAAACAGAATGTCATTCAATTAGGTAATTAAACAGCAAGATAAGATAAAAACTTCTGAAAGGCATTAACAGTTAATTAAGTTTGAATAAAGAAAATCATAATTTATAGTTTATTTCTTCAAAATCGTAGTTTATTCCGGCCTTCGTTTTCTCTGTATTTAAGGCGGGGTGTACCTGAATGCCATTTTTCCGCCACTTAGCATGGCTTTAATGGAAATATCTCGTTCACGTTTCAAGCAATCCAAAAACCCTTCAATCATATCATGAATCTATGTTGTGGGATGTTTTGTAAATTTTGGGGTGATTTTTGGGTAGTTTTGGGAGGAAATAGTTTTTCTCAAAGGATTTGTAAAATTTAGAGAAATAAGAAATATTGAAGATTTAATGAAGTTTTAACATTAGAATTTGTAGTTAATAATTAATAGACGGACACCAAGTTAGTACACTAGCAACCTGGGGTGCTCTTGCGTGGGTATCAACTGTCTGTTGGTGTTCCAAAAATCATTTTCTTTCTCCTAACCCTTCTTAAAACCTCTTAAAATTTCATAAAAATTCAGGTAACCCCCCCCCCCCCCCTTAACTGACGATCAGTTTAAGTAATATATCAACAACGAGTGCGAGGGTTTCATCAGGGGTTCCAAACACCGAGAAACAGATGAAAGCACGAGGCCGCTTCGGCCGAGTGCTTTTATTGTTTCGAGGTGTTTGGAACCCCTGATGAAACCCGAAGCACGAGTTTTTGATATAGCTTCTCAATCGGCGCCTAATTGCAAACAAAATAGAAAAAGAAAAGAAAAGAACAAAAGAAAGCAAAAATCCCGAGTTTTTGACATGTCTTCTCAAATGAAACAATAGGAAATTATGCAGTGACATGTTTCTCAAAGCAAACAATGATAAATTATTCAGTGATAATTTTTTTGCGCTTTGCCGAAAAAAAACGTTTATATGCATGAGGACTTGTTGTTGATCACAGTTGGCGTCCGACCATGTCTGAAGAAGGTGCGCCGAAAGCTGTAAGGTTTCGAGAGCCGAGAACGTCATGCGAAGAAGAAGACTTAGTGGAGAAAGCTGTCCCCCTATCAACGAAGTATAAGAACAAATGGGCCCTGTCGAGTTTTAGTGAATGGCAATTTGCTCGGACGATTAAAGCGCCCGTTTTAGATCCAGGAGGCCTTTTCAAGGATTATGACTTGCATAAAGTCTCGACGCTCTCTACAAGACTCGAAGAAATGGACGCGCTGAGCTTAAATTATTGGCTTAGTAAATTTGTTATGGAAGTGGCTAAGAAGACCGGTGAGAGATATCCCGCGAAAACTGTTTACGGAATGGTTTGTGGTATCCGACGTTATCTTGAAGAACGGAATGGCGCTGACGCATTAAATCCCCTTAATAATAGCGACCGAAGTGAAAATTTCAAAGGAGAAAGAATTGAGATCTAAAAGCGATGCTCATGATGTTGTAACTGCAGGAACACTAAATAGTTGTTCTTTTTCTAACTGCTCTGTTGAAATCAAGTTTAACTATCTTTAAGAATTTTGAGCGCATGTTTAACAATGTACGAGTTGTATTATGAATAAAAACCTCATTAAAATGCAAGTGTTTGATCTCAGATGAAAAACATGTTTGATCTCAGATGAAACACGGTGAGATCTTTATCTGGTGTTTCATTGGGTATCAAGATTCATCCACCTGACCAAAATATCCCTCATTGATTGGCTCTCCACTGCATGCATAATTAATGAGTTTGAGAAGAAGCTATATCAAACACTCGAAAGAGTGTTTTCATCAGGTATCCAAACACCTTGAAGTCAGTTTAAAAATCCCTCGGCTGCAACTCATTGTTTCAATCCACTTCTCGGTGTTTTGAAATCCTGATGAAACACTTGTCCTCGTGTTTGATATAATACATAAAAACTGGGTGTTCATTGGTGTTGCGGAAGCCATTGTTGGTTAGCTTTTGTGTTGTGGTGTGGGTATTGTTCAGTGTCTTTTGAATCTTTTGTTTTACGTCATTTGGTGATCACACCATACACAACACCAAGAAACTACCTTAAAACTAGTCTCTCGTGGTGCAAAAAAAACTCTTTTTGTTCGGTCATTTTTGGTTAAATCTGTCAGCTGACTGCTAATTCTACTGTTAGTGTATTAGCTGTTAGTTGACCGTCTACTTGCAGTTGAAATTGGAAGCTATTCTTCATTTTTACCAAACACACAGAGAGCAATAGCAACCCTTGATCACAAGGCCTTGTTCGCAACTACTGTGTAGTTAAACATATCTATCTACTTCTGTAATTGAGAGTGGTTTGAATCCATTTGACTAACAATAGACCGACAATTTTAACACCAACAATACATAGCCTGTGAACAGGCTTCTTTTTGGGGAATTGGGTTAGGTTAAAATCGGCGAGCGAAGCGAGACGAGCGCAGACTGGGGAAGAGGGAAGGGGCGGCGAAGCCTGTGGACTCGCCTTTGATGCCGCCGTTCCATGATACCAGAGTCTGGTATCATGAGCTGATTGGTCAGATCACTTGGTGTTGACAGGCATGTGGTGATCGATGACACATGTTGACATCTCAGATGCCCAGCGCCCTACATTTGCATAATTATTCCATTTGCTGGCTCAAATGATAAACAAACACGGCGACTCGTTGCATGCAATTTTCAGATCACGATTTGGAGAAAGCTTTGAACGATTCGTTGCGAAATTTTTCGCATATACCGAGACTTAAAGAAGAGCAAAAGCTGTGTCTAAAGTCTGTGGCAAAAAAGCAAGATGTTTTTGGAATTTTGCCGACTGGATTTACAAAACAGTCACCATGTGCAGATTATCTGTTGGATGCCAAATCAAACGCCATTACAAAACAACAGAGGTTTATCCTAGCTCCACTGAGACACACTACTCAACTACAGAACTTACTAAGGAGCTAAATTAATAATTCATGATTTCATTGCAGTGGAATTATAGACTACGGCTTTTTTAGACGCGGATCTATATGCCTATTATACCGTGTGGCCGGAACACTACACTGTATAATCCGCCGAGATCAAAAGGTCAATATCATCGAAGAGAACAAATTCATAACTGCGATCTAAAGGCGCGATTCTCTCTGAATTCTTACTGGGAAAGCTTTATACTTTAGGCTTTTTAAATACTTTTAAGCGAAGAGTGGGAGTCGTGTTTAGCCTGTCTATTTTTATACTACTACTGATGCATTCAACCGAATAAAAACATGACAACTTGTTGACATATTAATTAACTTGTTCACAATTATAATAACAGGATAATTACTTGGGGGCGGAACGGCGGCATCAAAGGCGAGTCCACAGGCTTCGCCGCCCCTTCCCTCTTCCCCAGTCTGCGCTCGTCTCGCTTCGCTCGCCGATTTTAACCTAACCCAATTCCCCAAAAAGAAGCCTGTTCACAGGCTAACAATACACGGATTGACGCGCACCAATCACTCAATCACTGACTTGAGTCTCAACAGCCAATAACATCATGGCAAAACTGACCAATGACAGCAACAACCAGACATTAATACCATCAACTGAAGGGCCGAGAGCATGTCCAGCCTATATGACTTTTTAGGCCTTTTTTTATTTTTTCTCGCTCGGAATAGCTCAGAATAGCCTCATTTTATCGTACAACGAATAATATCACAAGCCCTTGTCGAATTTGCACTAACCCTAAGGAATTTGACCAATTTCACCTGAAAAAAGCAGAGTTCTGGCCCTCCAGTGCCTTGACGGTACATTCAGAGCGCAATTTCGAAGCCATTTGAAAGCAGTTTGACCGTGAGAATATGCGACTGCAATACTTCTGACCAGTGCCAACAACTAAACGAAAATACCGTTATTTACGCACGCCTGGCTCGCTTATCTATCGTGAGCTCACTACGGCAACACATCGCCTCTGTAGCGTGTGTGTGAGCCAACGTGTACGAGGCCCGTCCGGTGATTGAAAGACATCATTAAGTCCGGAAATCCTTGAGTCTCTAGCACTTCTCAAAGAAACGAGTCGTGTTTCTTGTCCTTCCTTGTGTCTGAAGCGCCATTTAGCGCTCGAGGTGAAAAACGGACCTTGGTCGGGAAGACGAGCCGGCGGGAAAGTCTGGAATCACTTCGGATCAGAAAAGGGGCAGCGTTGAGAGTTGTGGGCCATTTCCCATCCTGTGCCGTGGTCGAAATGCCCGATATCCGAAGTGCTTTGAGACTTATAGTATTTTGCAAAAACTTTCGGTCGGGAACTCCATTTCGGTTTTGTTGTAGGATTTCCCGACATGCTTTGCGGCAGTGGTAGATGGGTCCGCTGTGCGTGGTCGGGCACTTGAAATACAGCTTTGGGCAGCTCGAAGTGAGTTGTTGCTGGCCGGCGGGAAGACGTTTCGCATTTGGAGTCTTTAATGCAACATTAAATTCGATTTAAAAGGATTTTGAAATCGAGATACGCGTTTTGATGCGTATCAAGCTTTAAGTAATAAAACTTAGCCTGAACTGAGCATGTGTTCCCCGGCGGTCTAGTGGTTTGGTCGGGGATTTCCGTTCGGACGGCTCCAGGTTCGAATCACGCTCAGCATCTTTTTTTTTTTTTTTTTTTTTTTTCTTTTCTTTTCGAACTGGACATTATGAAAGTGATTTACTTTTTTTGCGTTCGTCAAAATTCCTTACGTTTAATTTTTAAAAAATATCGAACCGTGTCAGTGTGAAAACAGAAGCTTACCGCAATATTGCGTTACAATAGGAGCCTTTGATTGATTGATTTTTTTTTTTTGCATACGGTATTTCTCGAAAACTACGGAAAAAACAACAGAAAAAAATTCGGAACAATGTTTTGCAACTAATTTCTAGTTCACATGCCAAAATTGGACAAATCTGAGCAAGAAAAAATAAAAAAAGTCCTAAAAAGTCATATAGGCTGGACATGCTCTCGGCCCTTCAACTGATGGTCAACAAGTACATGACTCTGAAGATGACTTATGCTCAGGTTGTTGAAACATCAGTTGTTGTCAACAACAACAGTTTATTTCAAAACTACACAAACACGGACGATCACTCTCGACAGACTTCTACTTCTGAAAGTTAAAATTAATACCATCAACTGATGGCTTACAATGCACATGACTCAAAAGATGACTTCTGCTCAGCTTGTCGAAACCTCAGTCATTGTCAACAACAACAACGGTTCATTCTAAATCAGAACTACAATAACATGGACGATCAAACTCAACAAAAAACTACTTATGGAAGTTAAAATCATTTAAGTGTTGTAAAACCCATTTGAGTATATTCACATAGAAAGTGCGCTATATAAATGTCCGTATTTAATACACTTACAGGGGTATCTAAATCTGATGGCTTACAATGCACATGACTCAAAAGATGACTTCTGCTCAGCTTGTCAAAACCTCAGTCATTGTCAACAACAACAACAACAACGGTTCATTCTAAATCAGAACTACAATAACATGGACGATCAAACTCAACAAAAAACTACTTCTGGAAGTTAAAATCATTTAAGTGTTGTAAAACCCATTTGAGTATATTCACATAGAAAGTGCGCAATATAAATGTCCGTATTTAATACACTTACAGGGGTATCTAAAGTTTCTATTGATGAGCTTCTAGATGCCGACAAGGGGCGTTCTTCTATCATGATACTCCATCTATGAAAAAAAAGGACAAAAATTACATTATCGTGTAAGATATTTGATTGACATTTTTTCTTCTTTTTCTTCTTTCCAAAAGAAGATAAACATATCAACTTTACACGTTCCAGAGTCACTCCTTGAGTGATTTTAAAACACCGTTTTCAATTAATGTAATAACCAATACAGTCAACTCTCTCAAAGCAGACACCCCTGTAAGGCGGACACGTCTTAACCCTTTCACTCAAAGTCATTAATTGAGACATGTAGTGAAGTTCTAACTTTTGAGTCTGTGGACAAAATCCCATGGTGTGACCATTCAAATACAGCCTCTTCAGCAGTACTATAGCATGGTACCATTTGTTTTTCAAAGTCTATAAAATGAAATTTAACATATTCCTTGAATTTTCATTTTTGGCACTCTTGGAAGTTAAAGAGTTAATGGCAGGCATAGGTGGTTGGCTTGTTCTTGCCGCAATTCACTTGTCTGTGACATAACTTTCTATAAGGCGGACACCTCTCCAAAGTGGACACCTCTCTAGGGTGGACACCTCTCTAAGGTGGGCACTTCTCTAAGACGGACACCTCTCTAAGGTGGACGCCTCTCTGAGGCGGACAACTCTCTAAGGTGGACACCTCTCTAAAGTGGACACCTCTCTAAGGTGGACACCTCTCTAAGGTGGACACCTCTCTAAGGTGGACACCTCTCTAAGGTGGACACCTCTCTAATACAGACACCTCTCTAAGATGGACACCTCTCTGAGGCGGACAACTCTCTAAGGTGGACACCTCTCTAAAGTGGACACCTTTCTAAGGTGGACACCTCTCTAAGGTGGACGCCTCTCTGAGGCGGACAACTCTCTAAGGTGGACACCTCTCTAAAGTGGACACCTCTCTAATACAGACACCTCTCTAAGGTGGACACCTCTCCAAGGCAGACACCTCTCCAAGGCAGACACCTCTTTAAGGCAAACACCTCTCTAAGGTGGACACCTCTTTAAGGCAGACACCTCTCTAAGGTGGACACCTCTCTAAGGCAGATAGATAGAGTTGGTCCCATGGGTGTCCGGCTTTTTCTTAGAGAAGGTTCACTGTCTATCTTTACTTTAGGAATTATAAGAAAGATTGAGAAGTACCTATCGAGCACAGCAGCCTTTGCTCTTTCTAAATGTTGAAGAAACTGCGTCACAGCATTATCATCAACAAAAGACGTTCCCCACCCAAGAACTCTCGACAAATCATTTCCAGTTCCAAGTGGTAAAACGCCAATCTGACACTGAAGACAAGAGGAACATGGAGTTAGAACAATACACAACAAGATAACTAAAATTTTTGCTCACAACTTTTTAAATCCACTTTAATTACAAATCTAGCTGCCATATTAAGAAGCTGCTGACTTAAGCCTTTCCATTGTCAAGTCTGTAAATGAAATCGTTAAGTGCCACCAATCAAATGAAAGCTATTGAGCAGTACTTTCTTGTACAATGCTGTACGATGTGGATCTAATTTTTGAATCTGTGGATGAAATCCTAAAGGTTCCAGAAGTTTGCACACACATGAAAATGTCCCTGAGGCATGTCCCTGCAACATTTTCATGTGTGTGCAAACGCTATGATTTTGTCCCTGCTACACATCCCTGCTACATGTCCCTCAGTGTGTACTACACAAATTTTTGTCGCCGCTACATGTTGCTGTGACATGTCCCTGCTACATGACCCTCGTGTCTGCCCACCTTTAAATAAATAATTCAGAGTAATACTTCGCACCTGATTTGACAGGTTTCGGTTGTCAACTTCATTCATAACCCAGCCTACAGACCCATCACCTCCGCACACCAGAATTCGGAAGTGGTCAAAATTTTGGAACAGCTTAAGCCTGTAAGCACAGCAAAAAAGAATAACCTGATTAATGAAATACTAATATTTTTGCCTACTCTTAAAGTTCTCTTGTTTGGATTCCATGTAACAAAATCACATTAACAAGCTAAAAGAAATTAAATTTATAACAAACAATACACCTTATTAAAGGAAATTAACACAAACATTTAAGTCACATTAATTTCTAGGAACATTATTTTCTGCAACCTTAATTAAATGGAGCATTCATTTGAGCGAAGTTAATTTCTATCATTTTGCTCCAAATTCTTAACCATGTCCTTAGCAGCACCTTAAAGAACAGTTTTCTTTGTTTAGCACATTTCACACAGTGTACGATAATTAAAGTTTATTCTGATCTAGCCCCCAAAATGGTCTTTCAGTGCATGGTCTGTTCCAACAAATACCTTTGGAGTATCAACAAACTCTTCCTCGATAGAATACAAGACATCCACACTTACATTAATTTTCTTTATTTTTAAATTGAACCTTTTTTTTTGCATTAATTTCCTATATTCTAGACTATTTTCTCTTTCAATTCGCCTTAGTTTCAAATACATTAATAAACAGCACCATATTAATCCCAGACCAAGATTTTGAACATAAACACTTGAGCTTCAGTACTTAATATCGGTGCAAAGGTGTTAGACTCCTATCTTCAGGGGCATAATAAAACAAAGAATTATGCATTGGGTACAAAATAGTACTGGCACTCACCCTTTTGATGGACCTCCCAGTGCTAAATCAAACACTTGAAGAGGGTTTAATAATTGTTTAAATCTTTTAATAAATTTTACGCCCTGAAAAGTAAGAAAATCATGAAAACAATAAGTCAGAAACAGGACAGACTGCCAGCTGACGCTTTTTGATCAGTCAAGCGGGCAACCTGATCACAAAAACAAGCTTGGCAAAACTGGAGTGAGCAAACAAGCCAAGAGGAAACTGGGGGAGAGGTGCCTCTTTCCCAGTTCCCCTTGGTTCGCATTAATTTCACTTACTCAGTCGATCACCGATTGCGTATTTGCTCACCCGTTCGGCTATTCAAAGAGGGACTGCTAGCAGTACATACGTACATACATACCGTAAAGTTCCGAAAGCAACGACCCTCATTACTTTCGGATTTAGCAGCCTTTTCCTATTGTTACTTTCGGAGGGTCGCTACTTTCGGGTAGCTAAAACGTGTACCATACATGGGCTGTTCGAAGTTAATAAAATCGCGACAAATGTGAAAACAAACACACTTTTTTATTTGGAGAAACTTGTTACATGTTATTGTTTTGAATAACAATTCGAAAGAATCAGTCTTTGAATAATCTGTATTACTTTTGAGGTCGCTACTTTCGGGATTTGCGAACACCTGTGAAATTTTATCACTATTTTCGGAGGGTCGCCACTTTCAGGGGGTCGTTACTTTCAGAACTTTACGGTACATACTTTATTGCAAGCCTCTTTCTAGAAAATTTTTTTTCTTTTTTTCCTTTCCTTTCTAGCAGTCTAGAAACAGGAGCCAATTTTAAAATCAACATGTACATGTAACTAAGAGGGGTTTTTTTTATTAAAGAGGTCTAAGTTTTTGACAGCTGCTAAATGGCTTATAATTTTCAACAGAGAAATGTTTTCAGGACTTAATTAGTCATATGACAATACAAAATTTACCATTGTAATTTGCTGATTATTTATACAAGTTAATGATTAACTTCTAATAAAAAAACAATTTATTGACTGAACAATTTTTTGTTTAATTAATTAGTTTCTAACCTGATTATCCCCACTTTTAGAATTTACAAAGACGAGCATGGGAAGACATCCAGATGGTCTAATTGCCTTGGGATTCAAAAATAGAAACACTGTCAAAACTATGAAAGCAAAACAAAATGATTCACAAATTTATCACATTTTATTCAGCACATGGTTTATGATCTAAAAATTAAAAAAATCACAAATTATAAATAATTTGTATAAAAACCATAGCGGACATCATTAGTTAGCTCTAACACCTACATCAAAAGTTATCGAAACTCCTGAATCTTTTACCAGGAGCCAATATCAATTTAAAAAACAACTGGCTTTAAAGTGGAGTCAATAAAGGTTGTTCTGTGCATTAAGTATGTGATCTATTTTGTATTTGCTTAAATAAAATGCACTGTCTCATTGAGACATGGTTAATGACATTGGGGAGTTGTCTTTTTTCATTCTATTACATGAACACACAATAATAATTTATTCTGACTTGTTCTTGTTCTTGTTATAAAAACCTGGTAGAGTCTGTTACAGTAACGAATTCAAAGATGGTCTTTTTAATTCCACAAATAACACTTTAAAGGAACCTAAGCTGTTACGATAAGTTTATTATAAACACCCTCTGCTAGGAATTTCATTAAGATAAATATTGTTACTTACATTCCAAACAAGGGAGCCAGAATTACTCCATACTGATACGGGTGGTAACGTGAAGAGAGCATTTTCACCATAACAACATTTAGGCAACTGAGATCGACAAGATTGGTGAACCTATAGCAGTGTATTAAATTAAGATTGGTTAACCTGTGGCAACAAATTCAGATGGTGACCACCCTATTATATGGCACACACGAGCCACAGGTGGCCCACATGGTCAGAGCTAAACTTGGTTTCTGTAGCATGGAGCAACTAAGAGTATTGCTACTCCCCCCTGGATGGGATGCTAGTCCATCACAGGGTGACCTGGTTTATATACTATGAAGTGACTAGGAGTATTGCTACTCCCCCCCTGGATGGGATGCTAGTCCATCGCATGGTGACCTGGTTTATATACTATGAAGTGACTAGGAGTATTGCTACTCCCCCCTGGATGGGATGCTAGTCCATCACAGGGTGACTTGGTTTATATACTATGAAGTGACTAGAAATATTGCTACTCCCCCTGGATGGGATGCTAGTCCATCACAGGGTGACCAGGTTTATATACTATGAAGTGACTAGGAGTATTGCTACTCCCCCTGGATGGAATGCTAGTCCATCACAGGGTGACCTGGTTTATATACTATGAAGTGACTAGGAGTATTGCTACTCCCCCCTGGATGGGATGCTAGTCCATCACAGGGTGACCTGGTTTATATACTATGAAGTGACTAGAAATATTGCTACTCCCCCTGGATGGGATGCTAGTCCATCACAGGGTGACCTGGTTTATATACTATGAAGTGACTAGGAGTATTGCTACTCCCCCCCTGGATGGGATGCTAGTCCATCGCATGGTGACCTGGTTTATATACTATGAAGTGACTAGGAGTATTGCTACTCCCCCCTGGATGGGATGCTAGTCCATCACAGGGTGACTTGGTTTATATACTATGAAGTGACTAGAAATATTGCTACTCCCCCTGGATGGGATGCTAGTCCATCACAGGGTGACCAGGTTTATATACTATGAAGTGACTAGGAGTATTGCTACTCCCCCTGGATGGAATGCTAGTCCATCACAGGGTGACCTGGTTTATATACTATGAAGTGACTAGGAGTATTGCTACTCCCCCCTGGATGGGATGCTAGTCCATCACAGGGTGACCTGGTTTATATACTATGAAGTGACTAGAAATATTGCTACTCCCCCTGGATGGGATGCTAGTCCATCACAGGGTGACCTGGTTTATATACTATGAAGTGACTAGGAGTATTGCTACTCCCCCCTGGATGGGATGCTAGTCCATCACAGGGTGACCTGATTTATATACTATGAAGTGACTAGAAATATTGCTACTCCCCCTGGATGGGATGCTAGTCCATCACAGGGTGACGTGGTTTATATACTATGAAGTGACTAGAAATATTGCTACTCCCCCTGGATGGGATGCTAGTCCATCACAGGGTGACCTGGTTTATATACTATGAAGTGACTAGGAGTATTGCTACTCCCCCCTGGATGGGATGCTAGTCCATCACAGGGTGACCTGGTTTATATAATATAAAGTGACTAGGAGTATTGCTACTGCCCCCAAATGGGATGCTAGTCCATCACAGGGCGACCTGGTTTATATACTATGAAGTGACTAGGAGTATTGCTACTCCCCCCTGGATGGGATCCTAGTCCATTGCAGGGTTACCATATTTCCTCGAAAAATAGCCCTCCCAGGATTAATCACCCCCTTCAAATATTTGTCCCCCTTTGGTGACTATAATTAAAGGGCTGAGAACATAACCGACCTGTGTTGAACTTTAGGCCTTCTTTATTTTTTCTCACTCAGATTTGTCCAAGTTAGTTGCAAAACATTGTTCAGAATTTTTTGTTCTGTTTTTTTTTTTCCATCATTGGTTGGTTGTTTGGTTTGAAATAACATATGCAAAAAAAAAAGATATATATCTCCATGTCTCCCACTGAATCCGGCTCAAAAAAATGAATCCCAAATTACTTGATTTTATGCTAATTTTTCACTTCAAATGGCCAAGTTTAGGCCTGTGCCACTAATAAAAAAAGGCTTAAAATTTGACATAGGTCGGTTATGCTCTCAGCTCTTCAATTGCCATACACTATTTGGAATATAAAATAAATAATTTGGCCATAGAGAGAATGAATTTTGAGCGAACTTGGCCACGAAAGGGTTAGAGGGTTACACAGTGCTTGTACATACCATTATATTACACCAAAGACATCTAAATCCCTGAAGCTTCCTTTTACTGCCGCATATTTCATCACATACACTACACCTGGCTGATACTGGGAGATTCCCTTCCAGCCACTGATGTGGTGTGCACAACTGGAAAGAAAATTGAAAACGATTAAATAAATGTACTATAATATGCATACCGATTGGTTATTGAGCCATTTTAGACAAGGTTATGTAAACATAGACCTTATGATGTCATCTAATGTCAACATTTAATAGGCCACTTCAAAAATACCATAATACTTTTTAAAGTGCAGGTTTGGGTAGTGCTTGATGTAAGCCTGATTTTTTCCAATTTCTTTTGTTTTCAGCACAAACTGCACATGCTATGCTTCAACTTCTCGGCAATTTGCATATGGTGCACATTTGTATACAAACACACAATGCTACGTCCTAGCTTTCCTACATGTACTCTGAATTCCGCTGTGCCATTCTAACAAAGGACACTTGAATAATTACAGCCCGGTGAGGCTGAGCTTGCACGTAAAAGATTATTATGGTATTTTTCGAAATGGGCTACTGGATTTACATTGTATTCAAAACAAGACATACAAAACACTCAAGGGAATCCATGGCAGAGATTTCCAAAAGTTGTGTTGTAAGGAAAATTGGCAAAACTTTCTTTGGTTCAGGTGCCTTAACATGTGCCTTACCACGAGCACCTGACAAACTGTTTTACCAGTTTCCATGATATCACCAGCTAATTCTTATAATCCTTTTTTGAGCTATTTTGAAAAAAATAGCTCATTAGCAGGCGCAAAGGTTGGTTTGTGATGTTAGTATGTTTGTTAGTTTGTTTGTTTGTTTGTATGTATGTCTTGGGTTATGTCACACCAATCAGATTGCCTCTAGTATGTACAACACCGTGTACTATGTCAGCCAATCAAATTTTCGCTTCTAAAATGGTATTACTGAAGGTCAAAGAAGGGCACTTGACATGAATTGAAAATCAGCCATCTTGAATCTCCGCGATTGTTGCCGCAAACACTAAAAGTGTAAAGTTTTGAAAATTTGTTGCTTGGGAACTGTTCTCTAATCCCGACTGGCTTGCTAACCTGGCAATATCAAGGACATTTATTCGGAAATACCGCCTATAATGTGCCCTATGCATGAATGGTAGAATGGTCTGCGGGGGATGAGACGTCCAAAAAATGTGGACTGCGGTTACGTTCATAGGTGAGCTTATACTGAAGTATGAGTATAGTTTTATTGCAAAAACGGCAAGCCGATTTCAAATAATATGATGCGGAACATGAATTGTATGTTTCAAGCCTGGGTTTCAAGAGATTACTATTTAAAATTGGATTTTTTTTTTGTCAGACACGCTGTCTGCACGTGAAAATGTTGAACTTTGTCCTTATAGAAACTTGTCCGTGATGCATGGAGTTCAACAGAGAAAATGTAATGCAATTAATCTACAATTTACAGTATGTAAAACGTTTATCTTTCTTTGAATTAATGTGAGCTGATGTGTAGGTTATGAATTGTATGCCTCAAGCGATTACTATAAGCGAGAAGCGACTGTATTTTGTATGAGCAGTCACGTTGTGTACACGTGCAAATATTGAACTTTGTCCTTATAGAAACTGGTACGTGATGAAATTCAACATGTTTTCGAGAAAACGTAATGTAATTAATTTATATGGTGCGTTAAAAAACGCCTGTTTAAAAAATATTAGTTGCAATTTACTAGGAAACAAGCAAAATTCATTTTGGATGCGCTAAGTTTCTGCTGGTCGACATTACAGGAAAAGGTGTTTGGTTCCAAATGTTAACCTCAACAATGTTCGTGTAAGTAATTCAATTAGCTTGTGGTTTTGAGTCGAAAACAATTTAATCTAATTAGTTCTGTTTCTATTTGCACGACTTTTTTGTGGAGAATAAAAACAGTTGTTTAAATAATATTAGTTCCAATTTACTAGGAGACTACTTATATTCATTTTTCATGCGTTTAGTTTCTGTGAAAGACTTTTCTGGTTGACATTACAGAAACAGGTGGTTCAAAGAATTTTCGTGTCACTAATTTAATAAGCTTGTGGTTTGGAGTTGAAAACAATTTAATTTAATTAGTTTGCGTCTTCCAGGCCAAAGGAACCTTTTCCACGTGTCTTTTGTGAATAATAAAAGAAACCTTTAAAAAAAGACTAGATACAAATTTCCAGGAAATAATAAGCCTTCAATTTGGATGCATCAAATTTATGTGCAGGACTTTTCTGGTTGACATTTAATTTAATACACTCATTACTGAAACAAGTTGCTCATTTCACTGGGGCCGTAGTTTCGTCAAAAAATAACTCCGGAAATCCCGTGAAAAAAAGCTAGCTGAAAAACGAGAAACGGGACCCAGTTGGTTATCTCGGTATTTTTTTGGTAGTGGGCGGGCCGGAGGATTTGAAAAACGTATATCTGCAAGCGGTTATTTGTGCGAGTTAACTTCCGCTGTTTTGTTACTTTCACCATTTCATATCGTTTAGGTAATTTTCAAAATAGCTCATGCACGCAATGCGTGCCTATGTTTGTAACTGTGATTACGTGTGAAGTAATAAAGTCAATAAGATCTTCGTATTTTGTAACTTTGCACTCCTGTGATAAACATGAAGTGATAAGATTACATTCCATTGCGCTCAACTTTGGAGGAGGCATGCCCGTCAATAATGAAGGGGTGATCAACTGCTAGATTCTCCTTCCAGTTTGTCTTGTATATGCTCATATAACAAAAGAAGAATTTGGCTATAGATCAGGAGTCACTTAGGGCCTTATCCCAAACTGGAATAAGGCCCTAAGTGACTCCTGATCTGAAACCAAATTCTCCCTCTGTGACATGAGCATATACAAGACAAACTGGAAGGAGAATCTAGCAGTTGATCACAAGTCACTTAGGGCTTTATTCCACTCACCCCTTCCAAAATTATTTTGGTTTTGCACTCTCCGATTGGCTAACTTGTAAAAAAGTTTGTTGTGTGCTCACAGTAAGGCGTGTCACACTGTAATAAAGCTTTAATAGTAATTTCATTACTTTCCAGGTTTTTCATGACCTGTGGGAACCCTGCAAGAGTATCCACTAAGGGTTTACCATAAACTATGTGCTACAAATTGACTTACATTGCCTGTGTCATCAAAGTGGCGATCCTCTCTCTTCAGAGACTGCATTGTTGTCCATTTGCAGTTGTTCTTTGCTCGAACAGCACATCTCCTATGAACTTTGAATTTACAAACTAAACAAAATAAAGCCCTGGGTTGTTACAAAATAATGATAGGAAGGGGGCCATATACAAAATCTGACTTTCAATGGGGGGAGGGGATTACCACAGAGGCTCAAGAGAGTTGGCTCAATACAAAAACTTACTTCCAAGGGGGTGGGGGGTGTTACAGAGAAAGCCCCAATACAAAAACTGACTTCAAAGGTACAAAACCTAATCTACCAGGGAGGTGAGTGGCCTTATACAAAATCTGACTTCCAGGGAGGGGGCCTTAATATAGAGGTTTAATATCAAATCCCACCTACTGAGCCTTAAGACAAAATCTGACTTCAAAAGTACAAAACCTAACTTCCAGTGGGGGGGATATTGTAGAGGTGGCCTTAAGACAAAGTCTTACTTCCAAGGGGAGGGGAGGGGTTTACATGTATTATAGAGGTGGCCTTAAGATGAAATCCCACTTTCTGAGGGGGGCTTATTGTAGATGGGGCCTTTTTACACAAGGGGGCAGGGGGCTTATTATCGAGGTCAAATACAAAAACTGACTTCCAAGGGTGGGGAAGGGGGGGATTATCATAGATGGGGCCTTATTACAAAATCTGACCTCAGGGGGAGGAAGGGAATTATAGAAGTGGCCTTTATACAAAATCTGACTTTCAAAGGAGGGTACACTTAGTGAGGGTGCTTATTAAACATTTGGCTTCCAAAGCACTGGCTTATTTTACATGGAGGAGGGTGTAATAAATAATCACTAACACTGCACTGTGCAGTTACCTTCACAAGATAATCCCTTAGATGTGACACCAGACAACACATCTCGACAAACATTACAAAACGTTGGCTTTGTATGAGAACATGAGTACCAGTTGTGAGCACCAGATAATGTGTCCAACAGATCTGATTGCTGTGAAAGAAAAAAAAAACATTTTAACCCTTTAACTCCCAGGAGCTTGCCAAAAATCAAAATATTTCAAGAAAAATCCCAAAAATCTTTTTTTAAAATATTGAAATTGTACCATACAAAAGTACTGCCAAAGAGGTTTAATATGAATGGTCACACCATAGGATTTCATCGACAGACTCAAAAATTAGAACTGCACTATATGTCTGCATAATTGACTCTGGGAGTGAAAGGGTTTATAAGCTTTATTACACCTCTGGAATGTGTTTGCCAATTAACCGTTTTCAAAAGTTTCAAAAATTTTCAAAAGTTTCAAAAGTTGATTTTCTTTTGTTTGCCACCAGTAGAAAGGAAATAAATAAATAAATATTAAATCAATGTCTTTCGCTTCAGTTAATAATTATGCTTGGTTGCTTTTCTTTTGGTTGCCATCAGTACATGAAAATAATGTGTTTGGCTTCAGTTACTGTACTACTAGGTAAAAGCACTGTCATAACTATGGGTAAAATTTTTGACATTATGCCTTTACTTCTCTCTATGCAATTCAAAGGGGACAGGCCTCAAATAAATGTGGCTACTAAACATATCTGAATTTCATAACTGTTCATCAGTAGGATGCCTAAAATGTGTGCAATTCCACAATTGGTTTCAGCTCCATTAAATCCTACACCAATTGCAGAACATTTTAGGAGGAGCTACCCACAGTGTGAGCACAGTTACTGACAAGACATATTAGTAAGGAAAACAATGCAAAATAAATGTAGTACATTAAATAATGAACTAAGCACACACATCAACTAAATAAGCCAAGCATGCGCACAACTTAAGGAAAATTGCGCGCGCACCAGCATCAAACTGAATGGAAGCAATATAGAAATTAAATAGGGGCGCTAGGATGACATAAAGGATCTAAAATAACAAGTTCGAGAAACTGGGAGTAAAGCAGGATTATTTGATGTCTCTGTTCCTATTCTTATTGACAAATAGAATAGACTGGCTTACAGGCAAATCTTTGCTGATGTCATTGTCTACATTTACTTCATTAGCATCCTGCTAAATAAGAATTGACTTCAAAAGTTGAAAGAGCTTGTTAAACTTAGTTATCAATGCAATTTTTAGCTTCTTTCATGCAATATTTAAGGAAATATCTGCTATCAAAAACTGCAAAATTGGCTAATGAGCCATACATTCTTTGTGAAATTTTGAGTTTTTAAAACAGCATTGCACAAAGTGTATCTAATATATCAGGATCATATTGTCAAAGAAAGTGTATATTTCTGCTATGCCTTTTATATATTCAGAATTGATTTTTTTGTTGTTGCTAGGTTAGAGAATATAAAGGCACATATGCTTATGAGGCAAAAATGGTAAACAAATTAGATTCACCTGTAACAGAAACAACAGGTTTAGCTTACCGAAGATGACTGTGAGCCAACAGATTTTAAAGCACTTATCCACTCTTCCATTTCCTTTCTTGAGTCAGCACTAAGATTAACATTCTGAAATGCTGTAATTACCTAACAGATAAAAAAAAAACCCACTTCAATTAAGTTTCTGTATATTTATGCCTATTCACTGTCAGTCTAGTTTTCCTGTTTATTTCTAACAGCAATCAATACATGGCGATGTAGTTTTCTTCCCCCGATATAAATATATTGTAAGCAGACAGGTACTGAAACAGAGAAATCCAGGATAAATCTCTAGGGAGAGGTAAGTAAGTCTCACATGGGCCACAAGGTGGTTTATGAAGCATGTAGCAACTAATGTAATAAATTTATACTTGATTCAGCTTCGCCAGACTTGGTAGGGACTCCACAATAGCTTATGCCAATTAGTGTGGGCCAATGTCTGTAAATTAATACTAAAGCTTAGTTCACAGGTGGCTTGTCTGCATCCTTGCCTGTCCGGAAAGTGAGTGGTCATTAAGTTACTTGCCCGACACAAAAATCTACTTCTCCCGGATGACCGGACAAGACTTTTTTTTTAACTCTGATAACTTCGTAAGTCTACAGTAAATACTTACAGTAAAGCAGTTGTGATCATTTTTAATGCCAGATACTGCTACACTAAAATCCTGTAGATCAACCTCAGTAAATAATGTTTCCTAGAAAGATATAATTTTGAATTAGATGATTTAAAACAAAAAATTGTGAATGTTCACCTTTTGTCTGTTTTGTGCCAAGCCATGCTTACCTCGCTAGATTTTGCATAATATAACTTGTTTCCCTCCCTCAACTTGAAATATCTTCTTTTCCATCTCTGAAGTAAAACAAAAACAAACACAGATATGTATTAACACTCATGATATTAAGTAATGATCCGCATAAGAAGGATAGCGCTGAACGGCAATGGAATGTCAAACACGATGGAATGTCAAGATTTTTCATTGTTACAACTAGTGATCTCATTGGCCTAGACTCAAAAACTGCTAAAAAGTTAAGGTTCAAGGTGCATTTTGTCTAATTTTTTTAAGGTTTCAAGTAATTTGAGACCCAATCGCACAACATACAATTTTTAGAAGAAATTGTATTTGGGGAACTTCATCAAAGAAGCAAAATTATTAGCTATTGTCTTCTGCTATTCTGATTGGTTAAGCACGAACATTTCCTAAAATTTATTTGACGCAAATGGATTTTCTTTATTTTTATAATGAAATATAATTATTAACCATCAGCTCCTCCTCTATTCTTGAAATCAAAGATATTCTATGTGGGAAAGAGCTAATGCCGCAGAACAATGAAGTTTGCTATCATTCTTATGTGGAACAATACTTAATTTCCAACCCCTCAAAACATACATTTCTGATGTGAAATTTAAATTTCAAGGCCAATTCAGCACTTACATGTACATCCACAGGTCCTTCAAATGATACTGAAAGTTTACAAATTACATGTATTAAACTGGGTGGTGTAGTGGTGAGAGCATTCGCCTGCCACCCAGTGTGGCCCGGGTTCGATTCATGGGCTCGTCATCTTATGTGGGTTGAGTTTGTTGTTGGTTCTCGTCCTTGCTCCGAAGGTTTTTCTCCGGGTACTCCAGTTTTCCTCCCTCCACAAAAAACAATATTTCCAAATTCCAATTCGATCCGGAAATTCGAGGGCCACAGGTTTGTCAGTCTCTCGAGAGACTGTTAAGTGTTACCCTTGTTAATCAAAGTCTATTTATTTATTTATTTATTTATTTATTTATAACAAACAAACAGAAAATACAGAAACAGGACATTATAATTCAACACATTGATACATTGCCCAAATATGGTCATAAAGCTCTTGATATACGTGAGGTCCACATGATGTATATCCAGCGATGGAGGTAAATTTCGAATATTTTGAAGGAAAATGAAAGTGTCTGCTGCCTGCAATTTTGTGTTTTGGAAGGAAAAATGTGTGAACTATTAGATAAAAAAGGGAAAAGAAATAAAATTAAAGAGAAGAAAAGAAAAGAAAAAATTATTGATCACATGATTAGACAAGCTATATGGGTACATTGTATGTGCTGCTGTGAAGGGTATGGTTTTCAAGCAGTTTAGTCTGGGATAGGGTATAAAAATCAGAGAGTTTTGGTCTAGAATAGGTTATCATTTGCCAGGAAACTAATCAGTGGTATGAAGAATTAAGTCTAGAATAGAAATTGAAACTCGGAAGAGAAAGAGCCTTCCCTAAATGGAAATAAAATCATTGCAGCAACATTGTTGACAGATGGTTTTCAATTAAAAACACTAACAGTGATTCAATTCTAAAAGTAGCAAGTCTAGGGTATGGTAGGGATTTTCGGTGTCCAGTCTCGTATAGAGTTGCAAAATCAGCTGAACATGGTCTGGTATAGGGTAAGGGTTTCAGAGTCACAGCAGCACACCGCCATCTAAAAATATACAGTATTGTGCGGGATTGTGCGGATTTTTAGGAATTGTGCAGAATTGTGTGGGTTTGACCGAATTGTGCGATCCCGCACCCACGCACCCTGTCAGAACCCCTGATATTACAAGGAGAAATTTGATGTTGATCACTCTTAAGGCTTTAAGGCTTAACCCTTTCACTCCCAGAGTCAATTATGGAGACATGTAGTGTAGTTCTAACTTTTAATTCTGTGGACAAAATCCTATGGTGTAACCATTCATATGAAACCTCTTCAGCAGTACTTTTGCATGGTACCATTTGTTTTTCAATATTTTACAAAATGAAATTTGGAATTTTTCTTGAATTTTGATGTTTGGCACTCTTGAAAGGGTTAAGGGGGCTCTGTCACCATTTTAAGTGTTACTATAAAAATCCCAAAAGACTTTTATTATTTTTATCAGCGAAAACCCAAAAATAATGGTCCAGTTTTGTTTAAAATAATTCTACTAATGCTCTAAGAGTAAAAATAAGTGTCTTGGTCTGCAGATGGCTAGGATGGAAATGAAATTGTAATTAGCAAAAATTGCAATATGTTCAAGTTTATCCCCTCATGTTTTGACAAACTTGCTAAAACTCTTGATTCTCTTTGAAAATTCACTTATATCTCATTCTTATATTAGTGACTTCTATTTAACAAATTGACGTCAGTTTTTTATGTGTCTGTCCTCTTATTGATGATAAAATTTGTCATAACATTGTCAAAGTGTTGTGGATCCAAACTTTGACCATGTTATGACGAATATTATCATCAATAAGAGGACGGACACATAAAAAACTGACGTCAATTTGTTTTTTACAATAACAAAAACACCAAAACTGTAAAAAACCGGATGAAATGAAGAGTGAACGCAAGGTACATTGTAAACATGACAAATTGCTGAGTTTTATTCAAATTGACGCAATCAATGTCAATAAGTTTTCTCGCTTTCTCATTGGCTAACAGATAACAAAAAGAAATTTCATTGGCTGAAAAATTGACAGGATGACATCTTGCATAAATTAAAATTTTGTATCTGTACTCTTATTGATGATAAAAATTGACCAATCAGCATGCGAGAATAACTTCTGTCAGTTATTGTAAAAAAGCACTTTGTGTAGGACAAAGGCACTTAATTTCAATTTGAGGCAGCTTTGATCCAAAATTGTCAAAATCCCATTACATAGCTCCTTAAGCTGATTTCTGTAGCATGAAACAACTGCATGAGAGCATTACTACTCTCAGTTGCTAGTCAATCACAGGGTTAACAACCAGTATTATATACACCTGTGAAAAGTGTTTATTAACACCTCAATTACGACATTGCTATGGTAATACGCCAGACATAGAACACAGACAAAAACCTAAACTGACAGCCTCCTTTGTTTGTATACACCTGTCTGCAGCCATCAACCAACATAATTAGATCAACGTAAGACAACACAGCGCTAATATATATACAGCAGTGTTTACAGGGATGTAGCTAAGAGCCGGCTACCGGCTAATTTCACCAGCTGAAAGAGAACTTAACACCGGCTGAAATTTCACTAGAAAACAAAGACTTGGGGTGATTTTGAAGGTGCACAAGCCAGAAAAACCGGCTGGGCTTGTTAATGAGCCTGCTCAGTCTTTTCTTAGCTACACCCCTGTGTTTAGAATAGTATACCAAAACCAGTCCAAACCAGTCGCGCGCCATTTCAATCTTACTAACCATTCTAAACAACACATGACAATCTGCGGCCTTTCCCTACACCAGGGTAACACAGAAAGCCGTAAAAACTCAGAACAAAAAATCATCTTTCAAATCGGCACTCTCAAACCCCACGGAATCAACGAACGCTTTTCATTCAACTAATTTACATTTGTTTTTCACGTCACCGAATTTCCACCAATAGCGTAGCTCCACCGCTTACTATATAAAACCACACACTACCCACAATTCCTTGATTCGCTCCGACGAAGGGCTAGCGCTCGAAACGTCAGCTATATGAATCTTTTTATGGTGGTCAATTTACCTTATCGACTCAGTTGATAAAACTAAATTCTCGTGTTGTAGGTTAAAATTATTTCAGTTTAAAATTATTTTAAACTAGGTTAATTTTTATTTTCCTTTGTCTGAGATTATGTTGATGAATCTGGAACAAAGGAAAATAAAAGTTAACCTAGTTTGAAATAATTTTAACCTAAAATAATTTTAACCTACAACATATACACACAGATACCTGGATTCGACAAATTATTTTAGTCCAATCTTGTAAGGATTGTACAAGATATCTTTTATAATTAATTACAAGCAAAAATTCATTCCTGATTTACAGGCGCAATGAAAAGATTTGGTTTTTCAATTTTGCAATAACATTTTTTTTATATCACACAAGCTGTAGGTAAATAATAAATGGCAGTTCAGTGGCGACTATTATTTTCAAAATTTATTCCTCACTGATGAATTTATTGGGATTTATTGGGATTTACAATAAATCCTGATTGGGAAGAAACATTAATTATTAACCATAGCAGAAGATGATTACAGAAAAAGGATGGGCATCTAAGTTTTACTCTTCATGTGAATTTTTCTTTGATAATTTGTTAAAGTTTGGATAATTTTTTTATTCAAACTGGACTGTTAATTAAAATTACACCTCTGCCATCACATGGCAAATCAGACGTTTTGCCAAAAAATTGAAATGACCACTGCAAGTGATATTTAAATTAATCATTATGTCTCTTTGCTACATGAAAACAAAAAATATATAATTTCAAGGTTAACTTTCTATGTACATTTATGGATATCACTGTTAGTATGATAGCAGTAACATTTAAGTTGTGGTTTATTTTAATCCTTGATACAGCAAAACTTACCTGAAAAGATCCAGTCTGTTTTAACAAAAATCCCTCTTTTATACAACTCTGCAAATGACACACAAGTTGTCTATGTGTTAATTTACAACAGCAAAGAGAAAAATTCCATTTGAGATAAGCACTGTATGTTCAACAAGAAGGAATATTTTATATCTAGACCTCTTCCAGTGTGAAATCTGCCATCAAGCGACAAAGAAGTGCAGTTCTTTGGGTAAGGAATAAAAATTAAAGACTTCCATTTATCGACGGTGGAATTAAATATGCAATAAAGTGGTGTCAGAAACAATGGTTCAAAAGCAAATAAATCTAAAGAAACCGTTTGACGGGCGTTCATCAAAAAGTGACTGCAGAACAAATGCCGATTAATTCGAGGCCTTCGCTCATAAAAAAATAGAAAACGAGAATTTTTCGCGGATCTTTGAAGCTATCATCAATTAGAAGTAGTCAACCAACCATGACACAAATACACAAGAAACAGTTGTTATTCAAAAAATATCCCCGACGCACAGGTGCATAATCAATGACGAATAGCTAGCGGTTCGCTAATAAAAAATTCTCTTAGCCGATAAATTATAAACCGACACAAGTTTATTACCAGAAAACCGGGGGTAAACGAACACGGTTCCAACTTAAAATCACCCAATGAAAGCAATATAAATAAATTGATCACGGCTATTTCCCTTTCATGAATGAAAATCCTCACTGCTCAGAATACGTAAGCTTGTACGATATAAAAACAGCAAAATGAATATTAACTTGAGTAAATTCTGAGGGTGTGCGTACATGTCATTTTTCATAGGAAAAATGGCAAGTTGCAGGGGGAGTTTTGAATGATAAAGCAAACTAAAAAAACACAATTCATAGATACGGCAATTAAACAGGAAAGTACGATTTAATATTTATGTGTGTCCATCCAGACCGAAAGTCGATCTCAACGGGGGAGAAGTCAACAGACACATAAAAATTAATAGCAAAAATAGATTACTTAGAAATCTTTAACTTCAATCAGATTTTCTTCTCCTGATACATGAAGGGACAAATATTTGTCTTTGGCGTAAAATAAGAATAAATCTTAACCCACAACAAGTACAAAATAATACGAGGTCGATATTTCCCGTGCAAAGCTTACATCGAAACGACTATAGCAAACTGACCGTGTTTTGTAAACAGAACAAAACTGAAAATTAATAACTTAATTCCAGCGTAAAAACGTTGAAAGAACAAAGCTTGCAAATAATCGTAGAGGCTTTTTTTAAGGACTGTAAAAAGCTAACGTGGCTCATAACTCGAGAAACGTTGCACATTTTTGCGGGTTTGGAAATATTTGAGCAACTTGCGAGTAACTCACCCGAGCTTTCACAGCAGTGACTGTTGATTTCCTTCGGTGATACAACTTTAGCGTTTCAGTTCCTCCTTCAGAGTCGCTCTCATCGGATGAATCGATCTCATTTTCTTCTACTCGCGGAGTAAAATCATATGATCTTCTCCACGCCATACCTTTCATGCCATCTTCTTCGCGAAGTCGATCGCTAGCAGCAGCAGAATGTCCGCCATTACTTTATGTAGCCACGTGATACAACATCAATCGAGGAGTTTGCGTGACCTCACTTCCGCTTGACTACCTCTCCCGGAAATCCAAGGAACATTGGAGACTTCAGGGGGGGGGGGAGTGTAGATTTACAGCTGTTCACTTCAAGCAAACCACCATAAACAGGAAAAAATTCAAGGAAAATTATTGAGCCGAGTAATCAACACCAAATTAACAACATAGCAACATACCTGCTAAATGAACTGTGAGAATAAGTTTTCCAAGAAATCGCTCATGGCTCAAGTCATCAATATATTAAAAACGTGTCAAGCTGGTGGGTAGCAAATGTTGGCAGTCAGAACTGTTGAATTTATACGGTTTGCTTGGCTTGTCATATTATTTTATCGCTAAATAATATAAACTTGCTAAAGGCGTAAGATATAGATGCAATACATCCTCTTATCTAATCCCCTCCTCCGAGATTCGACAGTTTTCAAAGAAGTTTATTTTGAGTCATCGGAACCCTTTGCTATCGATGACGTTTCTATAGAAGAACTTCTGACACCATTTTCTGAGAAGCTATTGCTCCTGATCTGCAAAGTGAGCTCAGCTGCCCACGAATGACATTAGAAAATACTCTAAACAAATCTTTTACAACCTTATATACGTCAATAAAACGCTGAATCTTACAGGAACTTCTAACATTCGGCCCATTCAAAGGTATTTATAAACCGGCCTCTGCCGCCTATGCTCGACAACAATATTAAGATTTTCATGCAAATTTAAGATGGGGGAAAAAAAGCAAGAACTTACCTCAAAGTAGCTGAGAATATTTCCTTTTGACGTAGATACTTTCTTAAGGACAAATAAACAGGCGCCTTTTTTGTGACAATAAGGTAACCTAAATTTGGAATAAAAAGTCGCGAAAATTCTATATCAGTACAGGTGAGCTCAAAATATATCCTATTTGCAGAATTGTTGAGCTAAGTGTTCGAAATTTGTTGAGTGCCTGTTTGTGGTTCGATTGACGCTATATGCGAACTAATCATCCAACCATCTGCTAATTTGCCTGTTTAAAAACCAATGGTATTATTCTTTGCACATAACATTCAATTCAGTAAGGTAAGACCGCTGACGATGCAACGGCACCACAAAAGACTCGCAAAAAAGATAACAAGCGCTCTCAAACAATCGTTAAAAAATCACAAAAGCTTTTCAAACTTCATTTATTCAAAAACAGTGAAATTATAACGACAGTTTTCTACTTCGTCTAACGATTAAGTTATTAAAAGAAACACACTGTACGACATGTTTTGCATATATATGACTTTGAATCATCCACAATGACGTCATCGTGACGTCAAAGACACGCATGGCTAGAACCTTATGCTAATGAATTTTTCGTTTCAATTTCCTTATATCGATAAAAACTTTAAAAAAAAAAAAATTCACAACGTTGTATTCCCTTCAATAAACATAACAAAAAGTAGAGTTTAATTTTACTATGTAACGAGTTTTTATAACTTGTCAATCCGCTTTACTTAAATTTTTTTTTCGTGGCGCCATGTTGCTTTAGTCCCTCCTGTTAGGATTCTAATCTAGACATAATTTTGTGAAGCGATTCTTGTATTGAAAGGGCCTTAAAAGAATGGAACCACTTAGTCATAACAAAACCGCAGAATGATTGACTGGATCCCATAGCAGTGCCGGTTACATCGCTTTTATGTGCATGAGATGGAGCCGTGAGTTATCATGAAACTCGAGCAAGTTGCCCTCGGGGAAAATTAAACATCTTTCAAGACATGAGAAACGACATGTCCTTGTCTCAGACAGCGAGCTGCATTCGATTTACATTTATTTACACAGTCGACTTACGTCTCACGCTATTGAAACAGAATCATTCGCTGTTAGGGTGACGAAACAATTTCAGTTATCCCGCGTTTTCAGACGGAAAAACTACACAGTCATCGTGACTCTAGTTGACAAGAGCAGTTTCGCCCCTGGATGAAAGGGACACCAACCTCATTTTTGCAAACTGTCGAGTAATGCTAATAATGCAAATAACTTTCATTTTCAGTCACGGATTTAATACAGTGTCAAAAGCTTGGCATGGGCCTGATCACCTTATACAGCTGCAATAAGGCTGCTGAATTGGCCCACGATGAAAGGTACATTATGGCTATACGTACCAGAACGGTCCGAATATTATTGGACCGCTAAGATTTGGATTTCACTGAGTTGTTTTCGAATCATATGTTTTTTTTTTAAAATCATTTTTCTTAAAGAAAAGAAACCTTTTGTTTTGTGCCTTGCCAACAATGTTGCAAACTTTTTGGAAAAATGGCATTAAAAGCGCGTCAGCCTATTATACTCTCAACTTTCGTGTCAGTTCAAGCGCGCGCTTGCCAACAGAAATATTTCTCTTTAATTCCTGACAGCAAATTTGTACAACCGGCCATAATAACATAACCGTCGTTAAAAACCTTCATTGAACAAGCTTGAAGCTGGTTTATTCCGTAGTGGGAAATATTGCTTTCGTTCTTTTATTTTGGTCAAGTTTATGACCTCGCCTTTGGCTCGGTCCGTAAACATGCTATTGTAGGTTCCAACGCAGTCGTCCTTATGGATAGCATGACTACATAGCCCTTAAGCCTGGTTTTCACTAGTGACGCAAACACAAGCGCAAGCATAGGCACAAGCATAAGAATTCTGTGCAAGTGAAAACGAACGCAAGCACAAGCACAACGAAATATTCACCAGCGAGATTTGATCATTGTTAAAACCAGGTTTTTGTGCATTTGACTTACGGAAAACATGAATCTATTTGTTTTACTCATTGACTGACAGCTCAAATAATGTTATTTTCGCTTGAAAACGAAACGAACAATTTTCACGACAACGACGTTTGTAACCAGCAAGATTCGTAGAATCAAGGCAAGCAAAATAAGTGAATAACTCACAAATGACTTTCGCAGATGATTTTCTTAACTAACCTTTGTTTTGTTCAAAAATGTCTTCAAAATCATATCAGAATCACTGCTTTTTTCTTGTGCTTGTGTTATGTTCCGTTTTCACATGCGACGCAAGCATAAGCATAAGCGCAAGCACAAGAATCAAAATATTTTGATCCTTGTGCTTGTGCTTGTGCTTGCGCTTGTGCTTATGCTTTGCGTCAAGCTCGTTTTCACGGCGAAATAAGGGCTCTTATGCTTGCGCTTATGCTTGCGCTTGTGCTTGCGTCGCTAGTGAAAACCAGGCTTTAGGACGTTGGAGGTTCAATCAATCACAAGTAAAACTAAACTCAATTATGACGTATTCGCACGGCACGCCTTTCCCCATGCTTAGCGCCAACTATACTATGTAGCCTGCACGAATTAATACTGGCGACAAAATCGTGCAATTTGTCGCAGAATAATGTTGCGTTGTTGGTTGTAGCCATTATGTTGCGCATCATCGCTTCTACTTTTTGCAACATGAAAATTTGTTGCGGGCCTAGGTGGTGATACGCGCAACAACCAATCTCAACTTGCAACGCAAGCGAGCTTTTCATTCAAATGCAGTTTTGCTTGACGTTTTCACTCTTTTTAAACTGCATTTGAATGAAAAGTTCGATCTTTTTATTGCCGAGGAATTAGTCAGAGCTATTTGCAGGGAGTAATAATTTTTATAGTCTGAGGAAACTTTCTGTGGAATTTAATGATAATTTGTGAGACCTTTGGAATGTTTTGACCGCTTATATTTCAAACATGAAAAAACACGTGTTAAAAATGTTTTAGCGAATTATTCAAAATCGAACAGTTTAATTTGTTTGAAAGTTTCCCATTTATTGTGCTACACTGTGTAGATTATAGCGCATTTATTCGCTTGTCGCGGGTAGCCCCAAAATCGAAAGATATTTCACGAAAAAACTGTTTTTCGCCATATTTGATTCCGTTGCTATGGAAACGCAGATTAGCATATAAAGACTATATCAACCAAAACTTTCATCCAAGCCTAACATCTGGTATGAAATTTAGATTTATTGAGCTAAAGTAAGATTATGTATAAGCGCATTCAAAAAGGGAAGTGTGACCCAAAAAAAAACTAGAACAACCTTTGAATGCAGAGGTCCACACGACGCGGAAATTAAACTTGCTGGTAGTTGCCGGATCTTCCTTGTGAAAGATCTCGTGCCAGGCGTCACTTGAATGTGAAAATACAAAACTGAATGCATTTTCCAAAAAAAAAACTACTTGGAGCCACCTTAATGCACAACTCCAAAGTTAGCTGCGCTGTGGTAATATTAGCAACCTCGTTCCTAGGGTCTTTCAGAGAGAGACCATGGAAACGCGGTTGTACTATTAGACAGAATACATCATCCACAGACTCAAAAGTTAGAACCACCTTGTACAACATTATAAACAGATCCACAGGAAAGTACTGCTTAGTAGTAATGAACTTTCAGTTGAATGATCACACTTTAGGATTTCATCACCAAACTCAAAAGTTAGAACCACCTTGTACAGCATAATAAACAGTACCACAGGAATGTCAGTACTGCTCAGTAGCTTTCATTTAAATGGTCACACTTTAGGATTTCATCTACAGACTCAAAAGTTAGAACCACCTTGTACAGCATAATAAACAGTACCACAGGAAAGTACTGCTCAGTAGCTTTCATTGAAATGGTCACACTGCAAGCTACTGCAGGATTTCACCCACAGACTCAAAAGTTAGAACCATAAGCGATGGTTAATTTGATCCTGAGAGTGGAAGGGTCAAGTTAGAACTATATCGCACAAGACTCAAACTTTGATTTCAGGAGGAAAAGAATAGATGAACACACCGTCAGTATAAATTTTCTTACAGCGTTAGTGCATAGCCATGTTCCTCTTTTCTACCTCGGGCAAGAGACTATCACGTAATAGTCTCTTGCCTCGGGATATAACGACCTCCAACTGCATCAGATGTAGTGTGGTTATCTTTCTTTAATTTGTTAATTTACCCGAGACCTTACTAAGCTTTATGATCTTGCTATATATCGTGAAGAATAAACGAGGGTCATTATACAGTTGAAGTGTTGTCCGCAAAAACTTTTACCAACTCAATAAAATGCAGATGTAAATGTAGATGTATATTTAATTATAATTATGCTTTCGTTAAAATTGCCGATCAGGGAGACCTCGTCCAACGAACTGGTTCTTGTTGAAAAATCCACACGCCTTTCAGAACAGATTTCATTTATCTATTAAACCATATATCAACAATAGTGGCCAAAATGTTTAGGGACACCACTTATTTTATAAGACTTATAACCGTTTCTCTGTGCAAATTGATAGAAAATGTCGTTGAGCGATAATAGATTATAAGCAATGAGGTTTCGTAACTCAAAGACTCGAAAGTCGATCTTTCGTAAGAGGTGATGCGAATAAAGTCAACTTAACTGTTCTTACATGACTTAACTTCGGACACAGCGTGACTGAACTTGGAATTTATACTCAGTGAAGCTTTTGGAAAGCCGACTTTCGATTCACCCGTTTACTATACTAAGTTTATTGTTTGTTAGCTGACAGGAGGTATCTACTGGATTGGTGGAAAGGAATATTAAAGTAGGTTCTGGCGCTTCATCTGGCTAAAAAGTTAATATTGATCCAGCAAGATCAATTTGTGCCAGGTAAGCACTGTTACTTTATTATTGTAATTTGCTGTTATTGGAATTGAGGGCCACTAGAGTTTGTCAATCTCCGACTATAAAATGTTTTTATGACCCTCTTTAAATAAAGTTCATATTATAAGTACAGTGGAATCCCGATTTTTCAAACCTCCAAGGGAAACGGAAATTAGTTCGAAAAATCGGGAGGTTCGAAAAACCGATGGTGGTATTAACTGAAATCAAATCAAAGGGAAACGCGTTTTGGTTCGAATAATCGGGAGTTTCGAAAAATCGAGTATTCGAAAAATCGGGAATACACTGTAGTATCAGAAATTTTGGGCAGGAGTGCACGGAAATAATGTGAGTTTTGAAATTGAATGATCGATTGCTTTAACGCTGCTAGTGGCGGCTAAAACGTTACGAATCTGCAAATTGAAGTTCGCTGAATTATGCCAGCTAAGCAATTATCACGATCCTTCAACAGTTTTGGAGACGAGAAATGATGTGCATATAACATTGTTTCTAACTTAGTCCAGAGGCATGCCATCCTATGTTTTTCTAGTGTGCTGTTCATCTGTAATGGCCGTATTAGTTTGTAAAACTAACCTCACTAATGGCGAAATTTAGGGATCGTAAAACGGATGAAAATGATATAAAAACTCTCAAAATCACTGCCATTTTGTTTAACTTAAATTTTCTGTGTTTATTTGGCTCGCGAAAACGGTATTTTCAAAACAGCGGTTCGCCAAAATTAACACAGAAAACCAAAGATAAAGAGCACGGCATTGATTTTGAGGTTTTTATTTTAGTTTCATCAGTTTTAAGAGCACTAAATTTCGCCTTTAGTGAGGCTAGTTTTATAAACTGATACGGCCATTACAGATGCACAGCACACCACACAAACAGAGGATGGTAAGCCTGTGGCTAAATGCGTGAAGGTCAGTAACATTTGATGTGATAGGTGATAACGAAACAAAATCATGCTGACAAAAGGAAAGAAACACCTACCCTTGTATAGAAAGTAAAAACTTCAGTGAGCTACAGCGTACTTGAATGATCTTCGCACTTGTTTAATGTTTAGGAGCTCAAAACAGCTTTTATGCCTTATTTTAGTTCCGGGTGTACAGCGTTTCCAAGGCTCTTTCTTATTCAGTTGACGTCAATACGCGTTGGTCATCATTCCGAATGACGGCAATAAAATGTCAAAGCCACTCGGCACAAACTAATCATGACAAGGCAACTAGTTGAAGCATAGTTATTACAGGCTGTCCCAAACGTTCGTGCCTTTTATCATATTCATGCATCTCTTTAACAAATACATTCCATTTTGCCGTGCATCTGTTCAGTTATAGATCACAGATGACGTCAAAATGTCATGACTGTTCGATGTTTTTTTTTTCTAATTTCGGTATTTTTCACGTCAACAAAACTAATGTTTGCTTCCGTTTCGTGTTTTAAATTGTCAAAAGCTTCTGCTAAACATTTTTCGATACCTTCACTTGCCCTTTCCGGGATAATCTCGTCCCCATTTTCAAAACTATCCGCCATGTTGGACGAAACAGAGAAAACAAATTCTCCATAACGTTAGCTGTGGGTCTGTACTCTAATAGATTACAGGTTATGGCCAATCAAAATGCGCGCAGAATTCAGTGTATTGTATAAAACAAATAGATTCCATTTGGCCATGTGTCTGTTCAGTTATAGATCACAGATGACGTCAAAATGTGGTAAGAACAAAAAAGTGGCACACAGCTTCTGCTAAACATTTTTCGAGGCTTTCACTTGCTCAATCCAGAACAATCTCGCAAACATTTTCAAAACTGACGTCAGCCGTGCGTTTGTACTCAAATAGATCATAGGCAACGACCAATCACAGAGCGCGTTCTTCTATTCTTCGTCTTTGTAGCGCGCGTGCCAACAGAAATATTCCTCAGTTTTTCCTGTCAGCAAACCTTCATTGAACAAAGCTGAAAGCTGGTTCCTTCCGTAGTGGAAAAATATTGCTTTCGTTCTTTTCAGTATTTTTGGCAAGTTTATGACCTCGCCTTTGACTCAGTCCGTAAACATGCTAGGCTCCAATGCCGTCGTCCTTATGGATAGCATGATAAACTTTCAAAAAAGAACATGAACAATATTTTTTCCGGGAACTCAGCCTAGTTCAACAACAAAACAGTAAGCTAAGATTTTTAATTTTACTATGATCAGCTCTGTATGAAGGGATTACCATGACTTCAATAAAATAAAAGCATCTATCTATCTACCTTATCATAGGAAATTAACGCTCCATGAAATTAACGCGAATTCTCAAAATTCGCGTTAATTTAAGTCGCGTTAATTTTTGTTAGCGTCAAGTTCCGCGACATTATTTGTTAAAGTGGAACGTTCATTTCCAAGACCTTTATTTCACCCCAAATTCTGGATACCGTCCGAGCACATATAGCAACTAGGAAACAAACCTTCTCTTTTCTGCACACTATTTTTCAATCTTTTTACAATGTAAAAGCCTTAAATATATGCATTCTGCAATATTTCCAGTTCATTCTTTCTTTCAAAAGAGCGGTTCTCGACATCCCTTTTTTTCTTGTACGACATAGTCACAGTCAGCCAAAATATCTTTAGAGACATCAATAATCGCGTTAATTTTCTTCATTTTGAAAATTTGGCCCCTCTCTCGCGTTAATTTCCTTTATTTGAAAGAAATTTTCCCTCCAATTCGTGTTAATTTAAGTCGCGTCAATTTCAAAGACCTTAATTTACAGGTGTGTTAATTTCCTATAATAAGGTATCTACCTATGATTTCTTCAACAGATTTAAATGCACATGGCTCGCTGATTTCCTTTAAAGGAAAGAGGTCAAAACAACTGCCCTCGATAGGGACCCACTTTTTCTATCATATAAAGCTGGTCCCCCCCTCCCCCACTATCGTTAAAAGGGAAGCTGCCTCAACAGGTGTCTCCCCCTATTCACATAGGGACCCATTTTTAAATAAAGAAGGATAGCTGCTGCAGCTAGTGTTCCCCCCTCCTCTTATAAGGACCCACTTTTCAACAATGGCGGCCGACGGCTGCAGCTGATAACCCCCCTGCCCTGCACAAAGGGTGGCAGCTGCAACTAGTGACCCCCTCCCCTGTAGAAAGGGTGGCAGCTGCAGCTAGTGACCCAAATTCGATACACTTTTGATTCCAGAGTTTATTTTGAACATTTGCTTTTAATGTTTAATGATCACACTCAAAACTTTAATTTTTAATATTGAAGCGTTCCATTTTTAACAAACATTATGGCTCCGGCAAAATGAGTTTTATAAAACTCTTGTCGGAGACTCGAGTTATAAATTCAACATTCGCTGAAATGTTCAACTTGCACTCGGGTAGCCAAAAATCCTTTAATATTCCTTTACATAACCTTTTTTTCAGTACACAAGATAAATACCTAATTAATGCCCTCGGGCCGTACTCGAAACTTCTGGCGTACATTTTCTCAATTCAATTTTCAATTCAATTTTTTTATATTCTTCACTCATAACAATTTACTCACAACACGGACCTTCCGGCTGCAAATAACACAACCTTTATAAAGTAAGAAGGTATGGGCGCTATTAATTTTTTTTTGTGAAGAATATTTTATTTATAGCGTTTCGAAATCACGAGTTGGCTTATCAAATAGGAGCTTTCATTTAAATCATATTTTCAAAATTGTGCCCCAAGTACCCTCCAAAAAGAAAAAACAGCACTGAAAACCACGCAAACAACGTTTGCTTTCTAGCGTCAGGATATCCGAATTCCTGCCGCCTAGCAATGAATACTTATCGCGTAATTGCCTATTCAAACATGCCTGTTGCCGATTTATCTACTTGACAAACGTTTCCAATCACTATCTGAGACTCTCTCTATTTTGTAGCCCCACAAAAAGAGGCCCAGTAAATAATTGATCTGTTTTAGTTTAAGTAATACTCTCGTTTTCCCGCCGACAGATGTAAGAAATATAAAATGATGACAACTCCGAAAAACATCTTGCAAACTTAAAATATAAGTAAAAGCATGAAAACAACAAACAAACAAGAGTAAAATATTTCCAGCCGAAACAAGCTTAACTAAACCCAGGCTAAATTCGCACTCTTTAAAAGTGATATTTTCAAAATTGTATTCATAAAAAAAAAACCAGCTAAACCTCCTTTGTTTTCCGACTCCCTACCGCCATAGGTCGCCTAGCAATGTATATGGGTATGTATATATTTATAAATAAATGATATCTATAGAGAAAATGCGAAATTACGTAACAACAACGACTATTTCTCGGAACCAATAAAGTATACCAATTATTCATTTATTAATAAATAATTTATCACCGGAATGATTATATATCTCGCAATAAGGCTATGTCTACACTATACCGGATAGCTTATCATGTCGACATGAAAAATACTCCGGCCTGGTGTGAACAGAAACGACCCAGAACTGGATATTTACTTCTTTTTCAGTGAGTTTCAATCCTCGCTCCTAGTTGTTGACTTCCGCTACGGTTCGGTTCGATAGCTGTTCACACTGCCCCAGAGAGTGGCACGAGAATCTATCCGATATGTGACGATTCACTTTCACGATCGCCGCGTCGCAGCGGCGCTCCGGAACAAAAATCGTTCCGAAACTAGCGTTTCATGTGTGAACGAAAGGCCTATCCGGTATGGTTTTCGTGCCGGCGCAAGAGCTATCCGGTATAGTGTAGACATAGCCTTTAAAGGTTCATGGTACTTGACTGTATGAAAGTGATATTTAAAATAATAATCATCTTAATTTATAATTTATTATAATTTATATTTCGATCTTCTGAAATGCATATTCATTCTGACTACGTCAATGTTTTCACTGATAATTTCCAGGTCACTGGGTAATTCTTGCATTAAAGAATTTGAAGTTGAAGAGGTACAATTCGCTCTCGTCTATTGTAATGGAAAGGGAAGAAGACAATCCCTACGACAGATTTGCTGTACTAGCACTGTCCTCTGGTGGAAGGATTGTCGGACGAGTTCCGATCTAGTTTTCCCGTTTTTTTTTTCCAAGCTAATAGAGGAATGCCATGGGCTTATTACCTGGTATGTTTTATGTTTATTCAAATGTTTATAAATTTATTTTTTGGACATGAAAAAAACGTAAAGGGGGAAGACTTGAACCATATTATGTGGATTGTGCCAGCATTCTGTTAAGTACTTGTTATTTTATTATGTGCAGTGAAAAACAGCTTCAGCCGAACCAAGTACGACACCTTATGCTAAACGATGGCACAGATCTGGAGGATTACAGTGTCCTTGCATTTACAAGATTGAGGTTGATTCTTGTCTACGGGAGATTGTAACAAATGAAATCGAAGATAGCGTAAATAGTGCTGAAATGACTGGTCATGTTAAGATCAGGTTTTAAAACCACGGAAAACCTGGAAATTGTAATAATAATGTGTTAACGATGAATGCCTCCTAGCTCGTATTGTTTAATTGAACGATAGCAATGTCACCTTTCCTGGTTATGTTGGAAACGACAAGACTTAAAATTATAAATGAATTGGTGGATTAACGATCGTTATCGACTTTTATCGATTGTTATCGATTTTTGCCAATCGATAACAATTTTTTTTTATTGTTATCGATTGCCGATACCAATCGATATCAATCGGCCATTGATATCGATTGGTGTCGATTGTATCGATTGATTTTCGATAACGATTTCTATCGATTGACTACGCTGTCGCGTTATTTATTAGCGATGAAGAGAGTTGTGGCAAATATGGAGCTCGGTCACGAAAGTAAATAAACTGACCCCCCCAACGGGTGGGGGTGGGGGTAGCGGGGAAAGCGATGAAAGCAAAGAAATATAACTAAAGAAACATAACTAAAAAAAGTCCAAATTCTACAAGAATGAAAATTATTTTGATTTCTTGACCGCCTGTCACGAAATGTAAAACAAGCAAGCAAGCAATATTAAAGGGGCTATGTCGCGAGGTGTCACGCAAGCTCCAATCTTGAAAAACGTCCGGTGGCTGTTTTTCAAGTTTACGCCATCATCGTCCAATCCATTCAATCCTGCAGTGCTGTGTTCACCAAATGGTCTCAGATTTTTCACATATGTAAATAATCTATTTGTCATCATTTTGGCCCGGTTATTTTTCCGATTCTGAAATCGTACGGCTAAATATCTCAATATGTACGAGCAGCGATAGAAATCAGTTGACCATGGAATGTCATGGACGAAGGTTCTTCTTCTCTGTTGGCTAAATATAGTACATTTCAGCATATTAATATGGTACCCGAGTCTTCGCTTTGTACTTCTTTACCGCTACAGACAAACCTAACATTTTTCTGATTTTGTTTCGCTTGAGAAAAGAGCGATTAAATTGTTGGACTTAGATCAAAACAAGCAATTGCTCTTGTGTACGTGACCACTGGTTCCGTTTCGAGTCCTGTTTCGTATCAGCGAACAAAAGAATTTTGACAGATAAAAGTGTAAATTAAAGTTACTAAAATTAGGCCAAACCTCGCGACATGGCCCCTTTAAGGAAAACTTTTTTTGGTGTTGGAAATACATTTTTGTAAAACTTAAAAACTTGTTGACGCATACTAGTTAATGATATGGAAAATGTTGGACTAGGCCTAGCTACAAATATCACGTAAAATCGCCTAAATATCTTTCCGAAAATTCCCGATATTTTTCCTAAATATCTCGCTTTCTCCCCCTTAATATCTGGAAAAAATTCAAATATCCCCAACATTTTCTTAACATTTTTCTATAGATATCACAATAACGACTTCAAAAAATCAAAAACATCATTTATTGGCGAGACGGGAATGCGTCACAGTCTATACAAAGCCTCCGAACTTTCAGCATCTGCCATTTTGTTCAGGGTGCACTTACTAAGACTCATGGGATATAATATTCGTGAGGAAACCACTGCTGACACTTAATTGAGCCGCAAAGTAGATTCCATCTCAAGTTTCAAAGAAAAAACATGCGTGAACTCATAAAAGTAATACAACCATAGCAAAATCCCAAATTTAATCTTTTTTTTTCTAAATATCTCGGAATTTTCTAAATATCCCAGGAGCTTCTAAATATCTAAACTAGAAGTAATCACAGATTAAAGTGCGTCTCCTTAGGTACCTCGTTGTGACATGGCATTCGCGTTTCAGGCATGTTTCTGGTTCTGTGACGTTTCAAGATGGCGCAGATTTGGTACCGACACTTTTCTCGATTCGTTCCACCCAGCCGACAAGATTGGGATATACTTCATGGTGGGTTTTAATTCATGCACATCAAAGAATCCGGCACTTATTTAGGGCTAAAAACTCATTTTGAAATGGTTAGCTTTTATTTGCTGTCATGGATATCACTACCCATAACAGTAAATAAAAGCTTACTACACTATTTTAAAATGAGTTTTTAGGATCCCTATATGATAGGATCCCTATATGGTGTGTTAGCATGAAGTATATACCACAAGATTAGGAAGCGTCTCCTTCGTCGACGCAAAAAATATCCGGATATTTATAGCTAGGCCTATGTTGGACTAAACTTAGCCAATTAGGTATGATGAAGAAGTTTGCCACCTTCGGTTTTTCTACGTTATGTAACGAATTTCAAATTAGTATTTTTACTTTCATATTCTCTGCAAATGTTACGATAGATCTCAACCTTGTAAATTTTACCTTTCTCTTATAGTTTTGCTTTGGCTGAGTATTTCTGAATCGTAAGCGAAAATTGAAAGAGTAGTCGGTTTTGCAACTATTTGTCTTAGCCAATCATGTAAAGGCTTACGTTAGCGGTCCCAGCGCAGCCAACATTACTGTTTGATATTATTTTGACTTAGATTGATAGCTAATCCTCAGCCCAGATAAAAGCTACGTGAGAAAAGTTCCGAACAGAATACGCAGAATGTAACTGGTGAGATCATGCTAGCTGCCGAGTGTGTGCTTAATATCTGCCTCAGTTCAGATGATCGCGTCATTGGGCGGTGACGTTATAAAGCCGTTGGCCTTGTCTCCTGCATCTTATCATACTAATGGTAGGGGACGTTAAAGAACCACAGAGGACGTAACAAAACCCTGGCTGTGACCACCCTCAGTGTTCATATCTTCCTTCGTGGGTGGGGTGGAGAGATGAGATCAATAATGGATTGATAGCGGCTGCCTGAGGCGCCTTCATGAGCTGACGTCCGCTCTCATTCTCATTAAAAAATGTAAAGCGCAACTGATTATATTCATATAGAGGTTCGCGCTATATAAATGTAAAATGTAATGTAGAATGCAGAGACGAATACATGTTAAGTGCTGTTACATGTAAAACCAAGCAAGAGGTAAACGTTAGAGTCAACCCACGAAAGGCTGCGTTACTGAGTCTTGTGTGTTGGTAGGCCGCTTCTCCCCTTCAGACCTATGCAACAGAAGTCAAATATGATAAACTGTAATCCACTTCAATCCTTGCAATCCTGACTTTATCTTTATCTGCAAACTGTTTTTGCTCCAGAGAATCTTTATATCCAATTAAGTTGTTTATTTGTTGGCATTTAACCTTGAAATGTTTTGTACAAAATAAGCTTATATTAAACGCCAGACCTGGCGTAATTACTAGATTCCTTTTTACCAAGATGTTTTGGTATAAATTGAGAATACCCCCCATAATCACCATAAAACCCAGAGAAAATGATCAAATCCTAGTGTGACTGTTTAAATGAAGGCTACTGATCAGTACTCCCGGGGGGGTTACTCCCTATAATGGGCTATACGGGGATGCTCCGCCTGGAAGGGGTACCTTTTTAGGCTGGAGGTATATGAAAGGGTAGGGATTTCACGAAGTATAGGAAAGGGTGGGCGATGTAGCAGCTCCCGTAAGGTCTCACACCATTGGTTCGATACCCTAACCCTAAACAATAGAACAAACAACACAACAATGGACCCTAGACCTAAAAACAATAGAAGCTGTGTTTTACAAGGCCAATGAAAATAGAGGTTTCTGAGAGCTGCTACAGGGTAGGGAAAACACGAGTTGAAGTATAAAAAAGGTAGGGAAAACTGCCATTTAAGTATTTTAAAAAGCACCTTTCAAAATATATCAAACAGACGCACGTAAAGGCAAAATGAAAGGGGTACCATTTTCAATGAAAGGCATATGAAAGGGGTACCATTTTCAATGAAAGGTATATGAAAGGGGTACCTTTTCTGTCAAAAAATGGTATATGAAGGGGTAAGGGTTTGGACCTTTGGGCGGAGCATCCCTGTGCAAAACTTTGTTGAGTACCCACCCCCGGGTCAGTACTTTCCTGTGGTACTATTTATTATGATGTACAAGGCGGTTCTAACTTTTTAGTCAATTAAATCCTCAGTATGACTATTCAAATGCAAGCTACTGAGCAGTATTTTCCTGTGGTACTGTTTATTTTGCTCTGCAGGTGGTTCTAACTTTGAGTCTGGCTGGAATTCTAAAGTGACCATACAAATGAAAGCTACTTTGCAGTACTTTACTGTGGTACTGTTTATTATGCTGTATAAGGTGGTTCTCTTGAGTTTGTAGAAGAAATCCTAAAGTGTGACCACTCATATGAAAGCTACTGAGCAGTACGTTCCTGTGGTGCTGTTTATTATGCTGTACAAGGTGGTTCTAACTTTTGAGTCTGTGGATGAAATCCTCAAGCTGATCATTTAAATGAAAGCTAATGAGCAGTACGTTCCTGTGGTGCTGTTTATTATGCTGTACAAGGTAGTTCTAACTTTTGAGTCTGTGGAAGAAATCCTCAAGCTGATCATTTAAATGAAAGCTACTGAGCAGTACGTTCCTGTGGTGCTGTTTATTATGCTGTACAAGGTGGTTCTAACTTTTGAGTCTGTGGATGAAATCCTCAAGCTGATCATTTAAATGAAAGCTACTGAGCAGTACGTTCCTGTGGTGCTGTTTATTATGCTGTACAAGGTGGTTCTAACTTTTGAGTCTGTGGAAGAAATCCTCAAGCTGATCATTTAAATGAAAGCTACTGAGCAGTACGTTCCTGTGGTGCTGTTTATTATGCTGTACAAGGTGGTTCTAACTTTTGAGTCTGTGGAAGAAATCCTCAAGCTGATCATTTAAATGAAAGCTAATGAGCAGTACTTTCTTGTGATACTGTTTGTTTTCAGTTTTTACAAAATAAAGTTTCGCATTTGAATTGAATTTTGATTTTGACCACCCTTGTAGTGAAGAGAGTAAAAATATATCAAAGATGCAAAAGAAACGGCTAAAAATAAGTTTAAAAACACCTTTAATAAGACTCTTCATAGTAAGCCATAATAACATATCATAGAGAATGATACTACAGATAATAATTACACCCAGTAAAATTATTTCACTTGAAGGTTCAGCGTTGATACTTATAACCACCATAACTAAAGGACCAAGATCGTAAACCAGATCAGAATCAATTTCTCTCTCCATTTTCGTTTCCTAGACTACTTTTTAAACTAACTTTAAGAAACTGATTTCCTTCCTCCAAATCATTCCTAAAGAGAATTTGGGCAAAGTATACTGTAGGAAAAATGCATTTAGTACCCGGGTCTGTCTGTAACCTCTCCAAAAGTATTTAAAGTGCCTATCACCTCTATAAAGTTATTTTCAGAATCAACTCTATGTACATTGAATAGTTGAATGGTAAAATATTTCTGGTTTTGAACATCGCGTTTGTGAGTTATAGAGATTTGAATTTACAAAATGCTAATTAGATGACGTCAACCCGGGAATCATTTATTATACAACTACTTGTTTTCACCTCCAAGGAATATTTTTAAAGAATCAATCGACTATCCACAATTTATTTTTAGCATTTATCAAATTAATTATCCTCAAGCTGTAAACTGCGCATTGTAAATTGGCGTAGAAAAAATGGCAAATTCCCGGGTTGACATCATCGAATTAGCATTTTGTAAATTCAAATCTCTACACGACGTTCAAAACCAGAAATATTTTACCATTCAACTATTCAATGTACATAGAGTTGATTCTGAAAATAACTTTCTAGGGGTGATAGGCACTTTAAGAAGCAAGGTGCAAAGGGTGGCTGTTTTCTTGCAGTGCATGATTATTACAGATACTGCAAGAATGAAAAGCCAAGAAAAATCCCTGACAACCAAGCTAATAAAATACAAGAAACTGGTCAGCCATACCCACATTCAATCATCTCTCAACAATGCTTTAAGGGTTAATAAAAATAATTCAAATATTACTACAAAGAAGCATTGATATTAAAGGTTACTCAGTGTCATTAAAAGGTGCTGAAATAAATGTAAGATATAAAGCTTATCTGCAAGGTTTTTCCACTGACAAAAAAAATACCAAAGTTGGTCAAACCTCTTGAGCACAAAATAGCCAACATTGAACTTGCTCATTCCTATAACATGGGTATCAAATAATGATATATATAATGATTACTTTTGAAGTTGTGCCAACAGTTTGTACCTTAACATCATCTGATTCTCCAAGATACATGATTAACAAAAAGGATACAACAATTTTAAAATGTTCTATGAAATGATTCATGGTAAGATGATATAAGTCTGATGATATTGCATATTATTAGCAATGAAAAGTTAAAATCTGGGAAACAGGAAATATGTCAGCGTTATCATCTTCCCTGGACATGCTAACTACTAGATTTCTGCACCGTTAGCCATGTTTCTGATTGAGAATGGTCTTAATGTTTTAGATGTAATTTAGATGACTGCCCAGATCTTGGAATTGATTTGCAAATTGTGACCATTCCTCAAATAGCATTTTACAGGGAAACATAATGACACAAAACATGTCATCTGTTTTCTCAGGTTGGAAACATCAATAATTAATAAAGATAAAACTCCTCTTAAATTGACAAAATTGGAGTAAATAGCTGCAATGTTATGACTGAGTGCAACTTGAGTGTTGCAAATACTAAAAGAATTTTAACTCATTGAATATTTTATATCCAACTAAAAGACAAAATCAGTAGTCGTTATAATGCTTGTGTTATATCAACAGTGACTTCAAAAAACATGATATTTAAACTTTAGTTGAAGCCACTCAATGCAAAATGTGAGTTTGATATATTATATTCATAGCCACAGAACAAGTTTTAAATTGAAAGGATGCACAGGCCATAAAAATTGATTGTTTTCAAAGGGAAGAAAATTAAAAATCTATTTTTTTAAGACTTCTCATGAATCACTTGTGTTTCAATTTCCCAAAACTAGTTAAGCAAAGAATCATCAAAATTCAGCAATATTTATCAAAACCTTGCTGCAAGTGACAGATGGTCAAATAAGACAGATGGACAAACAAGAGAAGCCCTAAAAAATGATACAAAATTCTCAATCCCTGTGACAAGAAAAGTGCAAATTGTATAAACATTGGGATCACTACACCAACACACTATTAACAGGGAATCATTTCCTGTGTCTTACAATTTAATGTTGTTTTAATGTTTAATTTCAATGCGTGCTCTTCCAGTTGCACCTCGGTTGAGACGGTATGTACCAGACAGCTCTATATTGTTGGCAAGAGCCTCGCAGAGGACAACTCCTTCGGCAGTGGTATTAACTTTAAGGGCAGCAATTGGAGCAAGCCATTTTTCTTCAGAATAAAATGGGTAGAATTTGGCAATGAAACCAGGTTTGTCCGCTGGCAATACATGCAGCTTGTCCTGGAAAAATTAAACAAAATTACTCCTTGAAAAAACAACAACAATATGATTAAGATTAAATTGGATGTTGACATCTACATCTTTCTTGCTCTACCATGCCAAATTGTTTACAATGCCAATCAATAATTATTAGCATTACTTATAGCTGTCAAATGTTAGATACCCTTGAATTGAATGACTTGTATAATGTACACATCACATGCATCTTGTGGCGCTTTAAGTGCACTTCAGACTTCAGCTAGTAGGGGCATCAGGCAGCCGCTCTCAGATGACTGTTGATCTTATTTCATGGATGAATGTGTAACACTGAGGGTGGTCATGGCCAGGGTTTGTTATATTGTCAATGGTTCTTGTGCATCCCCATGCATTGGAGACTGAACCATGTTTTTTTTTTACATTGTCATCTGAGCCATGCAAAGATCTAACGATTTGCAGCTATCATAGCAAAGGCAGCACCTTTGTCCTCAGTTACCGGTATTTTAAGATCTTGAGTGTTGGTCCAGCTGCAATTCGAACCTGCAACCTCCAGCTCTGCAGAGTGGCCCTGTGCTCAAACAACTGAGCTTACCCTTATGACATTCACAATGTATCAACTGGTATATTTTAAATATTGTATGCCAACCTTGTCTCCAGGGGCCCGTTTCTCAAAAGTCCAGATAACTTTTAAGGCCCAGAAAGCTATTTTATTTGCACAACGTTTACATGTAGATTAAAGATTCAAATTTTGTTGGTTTTGAAAGATAGGCAATAAAATGCTAATTTGTTGAAACAAGTCAGGCTGGTTAACGGGCTAAAAACTACACCACAAATCTAGAGATTCTGAACCCAAAAAGTTATCAGCACTTTCTAGAGACTGGCCTCAGGGTGTTTTAGGTATCCAACATGGAGACAAAAGAAGATCCAAGCAAAAAGCAGATCAGGTAGTCTCGTATGCAGCTGTTATTGGGACATCATGCGACGCTCCTCAGTGCGGGGGAGAACGAAGTGAGGACCCAAATAACGGCACATGGGAGACTACAGATCAGGTGAACAGACCCTTAAAATCTCCAGAGATTTTGCAGACTTTAGAGTGGCAGAATGCACACTATAGAGCGTTTTCACTTGACGTCATAGCCGCCATATTGGTGTTCCCGTACAAAAGAATTTTAATTAACTTCTTTTGTTAGGAACACCAACATGGCTGCCATGGCCTTTGTCATTTGAGTCCCACGGGACTGAAGGTCACGTGAGTGAAAACGCTCTATTAGGAGATTTTAATTATGCGATTGTACTCTTTAAGATGTTAAAATTTCATGACCTAGAGTTTATTTTCAAAATTTTGTCAAAACTATTATCACTTCAATTTTTTAATTTCTCTCATCTTGCTTTATTATTTCCACAATATATGCTGCCTTATAGAAACTGTGCGGTACAAATTTGAATTTATTATTACTATTATTATTATTATTATTATTATTATTATTATTATTATTATTATTATTATTATTATTATTATTATTATAACATAATTTTCCATGACTTTCCCTGACCCACGCTTAAATTCCATGACTTTGCAGGCCTGGGAAATTTTTAGAATTCCATGATTTTTCATGTTTTTCCATGACCGTACAAACCCTGTTAAGGTCTGCGATCTGTTATTTTTAGTTAATTTTGTTCGCATCAAATTTGGCACCAAAAATAAATACATGTACACTCAGCTGCTTGGGGGTTATGTTATTTTCTTCTTGCGTTCAAACTGTACACCCACATATTATCTTCCATATTTTCCCAAAATAATAAAATATTCTTACATTGTTTTCACCATCTTCAAACTTGCAAGCGAGTTCAACATAGTCTTTGCCATCCTTAGGATCTGGTTTCCAACCATACACCTAGAAGCAACAAACAACATTTTTTATTAATCCTTTCATTAACCCTTTTCAGATTTTTCTACACTTTTTTTCCAAACTCGTAAATAAAACCTCAATGGCCATGTATGATATACCATTTGAAAGGTCTTGATTAGTGCAGTTCTTATTTCATGTCAAAATTGGGGAAGGAAATCTTAGCTTTGACATTAACAGGCTGAAAATGTCAAAGTCAAAAAGTTCAGAAATGCCTTGATTTTTAGACATACATGTACTACAGTAGGTATACCCCAAACTATAGCTTATTTTACAGCTCTCAGTTAATAGAGTAACATGAGCTATGTTTCACACTGCAAATGTGTAAAACAACAAAAAAAAAATGTCTAAAGTTCCAGGGGTGGTCAACTATATCATAGATAATGGGGGGGGGGGGGGGGGGGGGGGGGGGTACAATTTTAGTCTGGAAATGAACCGATCTGTTTAAGACCATTTTTGTGGCAAAACTTCATTGAAATTGACCAAATATTAACAATTTTATGAACTTTTTACGTTGGTCGATGTAAACAGGAGTGATAGGGTTAAAAGGTAATAATCAGAGACAGAACAAAAATCGGATAAACAAAATGACTGCTTTTCCCACCAGGATATATTTGCGTTTAAAAACATTAAAGTGCACCTAACCCCTAATTTTTTTATTCGCCTAAATGAATGTGCTTGTTTTCTGGAGTGTACATTGTATCTGTGAAAAAATTTTTGGATTTGGTGAAATCCTCGATTTTCTGTGACCTGTTGAATTGGAAGATAATTTGGTTCAGTACCGAGCAACATGGGATCTGGGGCGAGTGCCTGATATGACGTAGATTCGGGAACCTAAATTCGCCCAAAGAAAGCATCGTCGAGTACTTCCAGGGGCAAGGCACCGGGCAGGCATAATTTCTTTTTTGCATGAGTTTTGCATGACTAAAGCACAGTATTTACACTCGATTCGCGCAAAAATGAAGGAAATGGTTCCCGAAAGTACGTCACATCACATGACTAGACCCATGCCCCGTCTAACTCGGTACTGAACCAAACACAGCTCCGTTTTGGCGCGATTTTTGAAATTTCAACAGGTCACAGAAAATCGAGGATTTCACCAAATCCAAAATTTTTTGTACAGATACACTCTAGAAAACAAGCACATTCATTTAGGCAATAAAAAAATTAGGGGTTAGGTGCACTTTAACAAGTACAAGAACATCATTACATGTGATCAAACAAAACAGAAACTCACCCTATTCATTTTAAAAAAGATGCATGGTTTTTTTTCTTTATAGCCATATTGAAACTTATCTTCTTCGCTATAGCACTCGCCAAGGGTGGTCAGATCCATAACACATGGCAAAGAACCCTTATCACGGAAGTCCTCTGTACAGTTCTGGTACTTGTCTGAGGTACTTGCAGACTTGTACGCTAAAAATGGTTAATTCAGAAATGCTAATTAAACGACAATTTACCATCCATTATTTCACTTGTAAAAGGCCACTAACCAAATGCAGTGTAACCTGTATTAAGCGGACACCCTCGGGACCCTCGCTAGTGTCCGCTTAATAGAGAGGTCCGCTGAATGCAGGTTCATTTTACAGTAAAAATGGGAAGAAAATTTAGGGACCCAAGCAGCTGATGTCCGCTTAACAAAGGGTGTCCGCTTAATACAGGTTTCACTGTACACTTCTAGAAAAAAAATCCAGAAAAATTTGAAATTATAAGGTCACTTTTAGCTCATAAGGAACAATTAACAATTTCATTCCTCTCCTATGCCAGATCTGGATAGCTCCTCTGAATATTAAAAATACTCCATAATAACATACAGCTGTAGCTCTACAATCAGGGCTTGAAATTAAAAAATATTCTCAATCGCAATTTGCGAGTAATTCCTAAAATTTAGTTGCAAGTTCGAAAATTTTAGTCGCCAAAAAAACGACCTACAGTGTACTACCGTAACCGGAAATGAGAAACGAGAAATTTCTGAGAAAGTCTGAAAAAGTGCGCCTGTGATATAGTTCTTGGAAACTGCGTTAATGGAGCATGAAATTGACAATTAAGTTGACAACATTCAACGTGAATTTAGCAGGATTTTTCAGATAAAATTACAACTTCCAGTAACAAGTAAGACAAAGACTGTTGAATATAATTCCTTTATAAGCTAGGCTGTAAAACAGTCGCAAAATCGTGACTAATAGACAAATTTTAGTCGCAAAAGCAAAATCTTTAGTCGCAAATGCGCCCGATACAGGCGCAATTTCGACAAATTTTAGTCAAAATTTTAGTCGCAAAAGCAAAATCTTTAGTCGCAAATGCGCCCGATATAGGCGCAATTTCGAGCCCTGACAATGCTACTATGATCCCATACTGCAGTTTAACATTTATGGTTTTCTTTGTTGTGTAACTTTAATCAGATTGAAATGTTCAAGTTTGGTCTGAAGTTTGTAAAGTGAAGAAATGATCCCCGCAGACATGTTTGCAATTTAAACAATAATATTGCAAAGAATCATGATAAAAATTCAAGGCTTCAACAACGTTTGAACCCATGACCTCTACATTATTGGTGTGATGCCAACTGAGCTATGAAGCCATAAACATTGGGAGCAAGGTCAATTGTAAGTTCATGTTTAATGTATTCCCGTGAAAGTGACAGAATGAAATTTAGAACAAAGCACTGCAGGAAATACAGCAACAAACAAAATCATGATGACCAACATCGTAGACTAGAATTTAGCTCTGCATCAAATTTTAAGTATTGTGAGAAGTTGCCAAAGTTAGGGAAATTTTGCATTTTTTACAGGCCCGTAGGAGTAGGGGGGGCCGGGTAGGCCCGTGCCCCCCCCACTTTTCGGGTGAAAATTAAAAAAAAGAAGACTGCCACTTAACCGTGGAAAATATTGAAGAGGTCCCGGCTGACAACAGTCAATCGTGCCCTCTCACTTTCAAATTTGTTCCTGCTGGCCTGGCCCCGGTTCCTGAAAGGCCGATCAGCGCTAACCCACGATTAAATCAGCCTAATCGAGGGATAAAATTTATCCTTCGATTAGATTCTGTTCCTGAAAGCACGATTAGTGCTAACCTAGAGATAAAATAAGGGTTAAATTTAATCCACCTAGCGAGGTCGATTAACCCACTAATCAGCGAATAAATTTTATCAAAACAAACAAAATGGCAGAGTAAACTGTTTGTTAAGTTGGTCCAGGAAATATAGAAAACAACTTATAGTAGAAATAGTTCCTCTTGGCGACTTTAATGATAGATAAACTTGCTGTTCTTACAGATTCCGGAGAGAATAAACCAAGTTTTGGGCAGAAAAATGTAATATGCAGTGAAACTTGATCGAGTCAAGGCGGACTAACACCCGTAAACATGCAAATCTTGCAGTCTCGGCAATTACTTAACATAATAAAGCTCTTGCTAAGCTTACAGCAATCATGCTAACTTTTTTGAACGGTGAGATTCAAGAGATGTAGTTTTTGTATTTAGCATGGCTTTCACGAAGCAGAATATATGAAGCTTTTTTAATAGTTATATTTAATATTGAAAAGCAAGATAAAAACAACACGCCATAAAATATTCTTTTAGCGCTCATAAATTTTAAAATGTCATATAAACTCTTTACATATCATTTTACCGGTTTGGGGATTCTATCCAAGAATTCTTGAATTAAGTTAAATAATTATTTTTGCAGAACTTACAGTAGAAAAGGGTGGAAAAATATCGCAAAAATAAGCTTAAGCTTAAGCTTCAATTGATGTCAAAAGAAGATAAAGTGAACTCTATACACAATCAAAGCTACAATTTTGGTATAAAACTATGAAAGCTCTTTCTCTGAAATTGCTGCTTTATTATTCAGATTTAATCAAAAGGTTACGTGGCTCACAATTTAGCTTGGGCCCAAATCGCACTTGCGGACAACTTTTGAATTGTCCGCGACAATTTGGACAGAAATTGGTATACAAAATTGTCCGAGACAACTTGTCAATTTCGGAGCTAAAATTTGCAAGACAATACGAAAATTGCACATTACAGTATGAAAACAATTTTAAAGGTGTGGAGCACTTCGACTTTCAATCTAAGCATCAAGCCTCTTCAAAGCGCACGTGGCTTCAAATCTCATTAGTATGTATTTTATGCAGTATGAAACTGGCTTGTCATTGAACACCGTCATTGAACACCGCTAAACATGATTCGATTAAAAAATAACGCAAAGTATTTTTTTATTTCTAAGCCTTTTCAAGGGTTTTTCTACTTTTAGTGATTAAATTGTTTTTGCACATTGCGATTTGCCGTGATAAATTTGAATAAAAAGAAACGTGCTGCATATTGATTTGTTTTTCTCAAGGAAGAGCACAATGGTTAATCAAGAAGGCATTGTTATCTGGATTCGCGGGTGCGTTGGAATGTATCGGACAAGCGTGTTGTCCTGCCAGGAGGCAGGACTTCGGCTCCTTTGAAAATTTGGCTGTTTTGTCGAAACTTTTTCGACTTGGCAAAAGTAGGTCGCACTTGTCTTTGCGGTGATTTTCCGTTATAATGACGAACGAATTGCACGTGCAACGTGGACCAATCAGCGGGCGGCGGTGTTTTTAAAGTTTTATTTGTCTGCCCAGTTCGTTTCTCTGAAAAGTGTAGGTTGCACTTGTCTTTGCCAAGTCAGACACTTAAATAAATTGAAATTCGATAAAAATGTACAAAATTGTCCCAAGTGCGATTTGGGCCTTATTTGACAGATGAAATAATCAAATGAACTTACCGATTCGGTTTACAACTTTATCAGTTTTAATTTTCCTTCACGGAGTCAACATCGCTTTGAACTGAACCATTGATTTTCATTCCGTTTCCTTTGACCAAATTGCAATATTAAGGTTTGATTTGTATAATTTGTGACGAGACTATTTGAGTCAGAATGGAAAACAAGAGCTTGCAAGCTTCGTGTAAGACGCCTTTTTCCCGCGAATTGTCATTTTCGCGTGCGCCTGCATGTGAATAACTGGTCAAACCGGTTTATTCTGAGTTTAATCGGGATATAGTTAATCAAGGGATAAATCCGTTTTCAGGAACGCCTTTTTATCCCTCGATTAGTTATCCTAGGAATAAGAAATTTAATCGTGGATTAACCGCTAATCGAGGGATAGTTTAATCGGCTTTCCAGGAACCGGGCCTGTTTTATACTAAAAAAATATCAAATTTCGTCCCCCAGGGGACCCCCTGTAAATTGTTGAAGAAAACATTTTCAGACCAAATGAAATGTGTTCTTTAAGGTACTAGACAAAGTGTAATTCACATGCAGGAATTGAAGAAAATCTGTTTCATGACTAATTTTGATTATGAGGATCTTAGGGAGATAGCTACATGTACTTAAGATTTTTGAAAATCTTAAATAATTATGCCTGACTATAATTACAAATCCTGGCAAAGCTTTTACAGGAACTATGCACAAGTCACAAATTTGACCACCTTTTCTCCAATTACATTTTTTTGTCCCTAAACAAAGATTCTTTCAAGTAATTGGGAACAATCTCCTCTGCACATGATCAATCCATAGTGTGTCTGCATATCAATATTAGTTTACTGTGCACCTAAAAATAATGCAACGGTGAACCTGTAATAGTTCATACAACACTATCATGCATGGTTAAACTTGTAACACCATTTAGCAATACTACTGTACTGCAGCATTAATCCCCGGGGGGGGTACTCTGCAAATTTTTGGACAGGGGTGTGCCGCTGGGACTCTGAGACCCTTTACCTATACTAGACCATTTTAGTTGCATTTTGCAACCCTATTCTAGACTAAACACCGAAAAACCCTACCCTACCCTAGACCTATTCCACACTCGCTATTTTATAGAAACTCGTTCACTATCACAGTTATTAGTTAACAGGGGTCAGTAAAAATGCTGTACTACCCGCTGTACCGATTTTTAAATGCCATTTGCCAGTAAACCTTGTCTTGAGTAAATTTCTTTACGCAACTGATCAGTTTTGCTGAAAATGATACCCTATTCTAGACCAATAATCTCTGGTAACTATACCCTATCCCAGACTAAACTGCCTGGGAACCATACCCTTCACAGCAGTATACCTATATAGCTCATATATGGGAGTAACCCCCCCCCCCCCCCCTCGCCGGACATTAATCCAATACCAGCTCAATGGCTGTAAGGCAGGTTTTAGCTTTGGTGTGTAACCATAGTGAAGTTATATTGGTTTAGGGTTAATCCAGCAGTATTCGCCCTATAATCTTTATCCTTTACCTATATACATTGAAATTTGATGGGAAAAATACAAAGTTCAGTTTGATCCCTTTGAGTTACCATTCTTGTCAGCGATTGTCTTCCTCATACATCTTTCTTAATGAAAAAGTTCACAGTAAGCACTATTTGTTGCAAAAGAACACCTCCCAAAAGCAAGAAACTGTTCTGATCCAAAGGATAGTCACTTAAGAGAGATTCAGCAGTACTTTATTTTCACTAACATACACAGTGACTTACGTTTCAAGAATTCATTGATCTTGTCCACATAGTGCTTCACAGAGTTTTCATCCGTTACTTCAGTTGGCAAGGGAATAAGACCTTTAAAAAATGAATACGAAACTTCAAGTTAATTTAAATCAACCTTTAATACAATTAAGACTCAGTAAATATATGTGCACTATAAAGTCTTTGATCTAAGCTAAATTAAAAAGATGACTTTGTTTAAGTATTTGCATGCATGAAGACATGTTAAATAATATTTTTATGCATTCAAAGGAAATGTTAGTCTTATAATATACTATCTCTTAAATATAAGAAATTTTAGAAAGCATACATACACATACAAAGTCAACACAACTAAAACAAAATAATAGCTCTACAGTTTTATATATTGGAATGACAAAGCTCTCAAAAGAAGATGCCATTTATATAACAAATCATGCGCGAAATCAATATGATTGAACATGTTTTAAACCAATATCAAAAACCCATGCAATTCACAAACTTGCTGAATCATATTAGTCGATGAGAACAATATTCATAAAACCGAACGAATTACGTAAATTTCGGACAATCACGAAACCGGCGCAATTAAAATTGTTCAAATCTGCAATGGGACACAAAACTTGCTGTGCAATAAACAACTTGATTAGGTGCTGGATTATATAAGCTTAACAAAAACTTTGACACGGACATCAATGGAAGACCCACCCCTTGCCCGTTTCAGATTTTTCAAACGAACAATTTGAGAAGAGAACTGAACATCAGTAAATAAGAAATAAATAAAGCGCTAGATCCTCTTATATCAGCTAATTCCACAACCCTTCCAAAATTTGTATTTTAAAATGTAAATATCAACTGCTTTCGTTTGGAAATCAACGAAATTGATTCATGCTCGTTCCCAACGCGAAACATGTGTGGAATCAAATTTCCAAGGTTTTCGTCGCTGCAAGGTAAAATAAAAGCTACCTGAATTATATTTTTTCGTGGATTTTCCAAACCAGAAAAAGTTTATACGACAGGAAACAAATATATTTCTAAGTTAACACTCGCTGTGAGATGTATTTCTTCGTTTGAATTGCAAATGAACGTAAAACCACATGCATGCTGCAGGCGGCGCGCTGGCGTACGTTTATTACAGTTTCTCTGTTTTGAACTTCAGAAGGGAAATCCAGAAACGATCAAGTAAACCAGGCTAGAAAAGTACTAGAAAAAAAGCACAAAAATGATAGAGATACCTAATTTGTCCTTTAAATATCTTGTCATCTTCGGGCCATCTTCTCGCGGGGGTACTGTGGTCAAGAATATATTCAACATGGCCGCGAAAAACCCAGCCAAACAGCCATAAAATACCAAGAAGAATACAGCGATCTTGGCTGAAATTAAATGAACAAGGTAATGCAAATCATTATAAAACCTAAAAGCTACAATTTGTGGTGTATTTTATTAAAACAACGGTACTACAACCAACGTTCATCAATATCTGTAGTCTTCTTCAATTCTACAGTGAACTCTCGGACCACCGTAGATCTAACGAAACTTACCCCAGCTTGCGCCATTTCGGCCCATGACTGTGATCTCATCCTCTTCATTTTTGTGGTAGAGAAAGTGCCCAAAATCTCGAATAGTGTCTTGCAAACGCTCAAGTCTGGTCTTTCCTTCTTGTCCCTGCTTAGCGTACGCCATCTTGCAAGCTTCACCACGCGAAACAGCGGCAAAGACCACGTGACCTCTCCTTTTCAAGGCACCGGCGCTATTGATTTGTGTGAGGGGAGGCTAGAGTCCATTGATGTCCAAATATCAGAATGTCATTCTTTTGAAAATGTCGGCCCTTTCGACTGGTTACGGTGACAAATGTCTGCCGAAGTCCAAATGCATTGTTATATTTGTTCTCCCTATGCTTAAACGCGTAGTGGAGTAGTTCATAGAGTTTTGCTTTATTTCTTTTCACCCTGACAATATTATAAAAAATATATATTTACTCTACAGACGGATTTCATGTAACGATTTAAAAAAGTTAACGTAATTCGGCAGAGTTGTAATATATTCCAATACCGTTCAAAGGTGCTCGTTTAATTTCCAGTCAGAAATAGCTGGAGAATTGCACGCTGACGTGGACACGACCAAAAATGTAATTAATATTTTTTTTAACAAAACGTCATATACTTATGATATTCCGTTCACAGACTTCGTGTTAGCGAATATTTGTCATCATATAAATTATGAATACACTGCAGGAATATGCCTTTAATTTCGGCACAATATACTTCCCTAGCTCTTCAATAAATTTGACGATTCAGTGAAGTCTTAAAGTGTATTGGTTGATTTATGTTGGTGGAATGAAATAGGATAAATGAAATATTAATTTATGATATTCAACTGCAAACCTTTATTTCTCCAGTTGCAAAAATCTTAACTATATATAAAATCAATAGTTATTAGTTCCACGAGTCTTCAAATTTCATTTCTGGTCATTTCTCTAGTGGAAATTAAATGAAGAAGTTTTCATTGCCATACCGTATCAATCTCATTACATATAATTTTTGCGTGTACCGACATACAAAATCGAAGGACCCGTATTTCGCGATTTATAGATAATTGACATATTGATATTTCAGTATTCGTCATTTTAAGTGCATTGTACCGTATATTATTCTCTTGCAATCGCTTTTATTCGATTGCATTCTTTGGGCATCCCAAAATCCTTCATTTTTCGTTCAATCGCGAAGTTTATTTCGGCTCCTTTCAGTGCCCTTCGAATACAGCTGGCTCTCATTGCTTCTGCCCCAAAATATGTAGGGTTTTAGTGCACGAAAAGATGACTTGACGTCAAAAGATCTCCGTAAAATATTCTTAAGATCCTGTATACTCAATATATTTTCGATACTTGAGTTATTAGGGCTTTATCAGTCAGTCGTCTCTTTGCCCTAACACTCTGCTTGGCGCAGGCGAAGAGACGATTAACCGCTTCCATAAGGAGCCGCCTGACGGCTTCATAAAAGTGATTTATCGTACGTTACTGTTTCCGAGGGATGCCGTGTACTGAACCCGGGGGTGGGGTGGGAGGGGAATCCCATATAAAAATGATGGAATGGTTGTCAAAAATATTCGAAAAACACTCTAAATTGAGGTACAGAACCCCGTTTGATGGGCGTGGCAAAAATTGATTTTTACCCCTAAGAGGTACCAATTCGAAACGTTGCTGATTTTTTTTTTCGGCTCAATACCCTAAAAGGTGCCACGATAGTTGTACAGTGGAACCTTGATTTAACGAAATGCCAAGGACTGGGGAAATTGGTTAGTTATATCGAGGGTTCGTTATATCGAAAACCTCGTTAAAACGAATTTGCGGAAAAACAACCAAAATAGGCGTTATATAGAGGTATAGTTAATAATTGTTTTGTAACGGTGTTACGTATTTTCGGATCTTAACAAATAACATTTGCACTTTAATGCCTGTATAATGCGGGTATCAGCGGCCATCCCGAGGGGGCGACCCCCGGGCACCCAGGGGCATTTGTCACAGCTGCCGTGACAAATACATGCTAAAGCCCCTCGGGTAGGGCAAAAAATTGGGACAAATACCCCCACCCCTGGGGCAACATATAATAAGTAATTTTAAAAAAAATTCCCCTGTTTACTTGCAAAGAAGAAAAAACGCATAACTCCAGCACAAGAAAAATGGGAAAACAGTCACTTTAAGGAGAACATTCGCGTCGAGACAGGCATGACAAATTATCTATTTTAGAGGAATCAGCAAAACAAGACTAAAGGGCTAATACAATTACAATATGTATCATTTGAAGCTTTAATATCTCTGACCAAATATGAAAAAAGATGAAACTACACAGGCTGGCAAAAGACTGATAATCATACTGAAAGATTTATAATGATAATAATATTGACATTGGCAAAGTCTATTAAATGTCTGAAATTATAAAGAGAGACATGATTATCATTGCTGTTTCACCATTACATAAAAACATGAGTGTTGTAACCGTAATTCTATAGCCTCATTCGTACACACAATTTAAATGTAAAATATCTGAAACATGAACAACAAGTATCTGGAAAATCTGTCACGTTTTAATATACTTAAAAGGTTTTCCTCTTGTAAAAAGATTATGAGAATAACGAAGGATTTGTCTAGCTTGTTACTTGTGACATATTGTTTCAAGAGAGAAAACTAAATTTGTAACATATACTGTTTTTAAATGCACCACCAAGCAAAGCGCACAAATTTTGAATTTTGTCTCACGTTGAGACAGCAGATTACGTGCAAATCCCGTGGGTATGCCCCCGGGGTATTTTGCCAAAAACGCAAAAGCGCTCTGATGCCCCGCGTGCGGGGCATGCTTTTGCTACAAATCCCCTGCTAAGCCCGTGGGTTGCCCGGGGGTTGCCCGGGGGTCTCGCCCCCTCGGGATGGCCGCTGATACCCGCATAAAGCTACAGTACACTGTAAATATAACGGCTACGACACTGGAAAACTGTACATGTACAGGTTACACAGTACCTTTGCCCTATAGCAGACACTGTTGGTCTGTTCCGCATTTATCTTTTGTCGCGCGTTGACATTTATTCGTTATATCGGGGTAGATTTTACGTTTGGGCTGCCGGATTGTGTTAGTTATATCGAGGATTTCGTTATATCGAGGTTCTGTTCCATACATTTTACTTGTAATTTTGCCAGGCTGAAGAATATCGTTCGTTATACCGAGACTTCGTTATATAGAGGTTCGTTAAGTCGAGGTTCCACTGTAACAGTAGCCATTTTAGATTTTAGCACTCTTGCCGGTACCAATCTACAATTTTGATCCCTAAAAAATACGACAAGCACCACCCCCCCCCCCCCTCATTTTTTATATGAGAGTCCCCCCTCGACGCCCCCGAGGGGGGTGCGGGTACTGAGCCCTGACAGACAGGCTGACGTGCTTAACCTCGTTCTGGGGTCAGAAGAGAAGGCAGACTGATCCCAATGGCAACACGAAGAAAAATCAAACAAAATGACGACAATGAAAACGTGGATATGTATTGGTATAAATATTGAGATGTTACAAATTTGCCCGATATTTCGAATTCGGTTTGCAAGACAAACCTTCCTCAGGGGCTAAAAGAAAAACAAAAGTGGTGAAAAAAATGTAAAATGACCGCTGCAAGTTAAAGTTTTGAATTTTAAAATAAATGACAATGATAGGTTGGTGGCTTTAAATAAATCGAAGTTTGTCACGTGACTCACGTCTATTTGGGAACAAGAACATTTGGCAGAGGGGACTGTGTTAGCCAGTGCTCTTGAAAGGGATTGATGGTCTCGCAGAGTTAACTGATCCGAGGAACGATTGCGCGATATGCAAGAGCCTAGACTGCAAACAGTCGTATTTTTTGCGTTGGTTATACGAATGCGCGCGGTCTTTGAACGAAGGTTTTAACAAAGGTCTGGAGCGAGTGTGAATTAATACGACTAATACGGAGAGTGGCGTGTGAGGAGTATCAAAACTTTCAACGCTTTTGCGAGCGAGCTGCGAAAAAAACCCGATTGTTTTGCAGTCTAGCAAGAGCCTGGAGAATATTTTTAATTGTCCACGTTTGTGTAATGTGGTGTAGCCTGCTAGCTCTCTTCCCCCCACCCCAAACCCCGTCATAAACGTCCTAGTTGCGTATTTTCCGTGAAAGTCATGTTCTACATAGAGAATAATTACAAGAATGACAAAAGACGCTTAAAACCGTTACTTATTGCAAATTTTTTTGCTCAAGTTCATTACAAATTCAGCAGAAAAAAATGTTCGTATGTATTAAACATAGACAAACAGCAATATTATAAAACTGTGCGCAATTTCGATTCATGTCCCAATATACGTTAGTTTTATTTGCGATATTCTGGTTATTTTAATACTGAACCACAAAATCCCTGTACATCCATAAGTGTTACCTTCAACACCAGACAAAAAATACAAGTCAAAATAAAAAAAGCTGAAAAAACAGATGTCCATATACGGAAGTTCAAATGCTCAGTAAGTTAGTCGGTCCGTCAATTTTCACAGAATAAATAAAAATATTCATAGTATTCTATATAAATCGATCAGTTTTTTTCTTCTTTGTGGTTCCACTTCCTTACTTTCACTTTTGAAAACCCGAAAAAGGACGAAAAGCGCAAAACTTGAAAATCATTCACCATTGTGTGATTTAGATGGTTGAGAGAAATTGAATGTCAATCGAAGTCTGCAGTCTTCATTTGTTATGACTCACTGGCTTTAAATGACTTTGATTTTTTTTAATATTACGCACCGAGTAGAATTAACACAAGAATACATTTGTCATTTATTGATAAAAAGCAAATAATGTCAAAGATTTCGATCAAGTTCGCTGTTCTTTTGCTGAAATAATGCATGATCATAGAAATGTATTTTCTTGTTACGTGTAAATGCCCTATTGTCACGCGCGCGCTCTTTTCGCAGCTGCATCCTGTAAGTGTGACCGATGCGACGGCTTGCGCTTTGCGGTCAGCCGATGAACATGTCGCTGATACATCAGCTTTAATTTTTTGCTATGGGCTTTTAAGGTTGTCTTTGTCTTTTTACCCTCAAAACAAAAGAAGAAAAGCTCACTTTCAAACCATCAAGTGGAGAATAGACGCCATCTGACCGGGAAAAATGGTAAGTTGACATATGAATAAAGCAGCGAAAGATAACTCGTGTATAAGCTTAACTACTGCAAAGCAGCTTACTTTTATGGTATTAATTCATTAGTTGTAATCTCAGCTGTTTATCTAGTGGAAAATTGTCAGTGCTAGTTTTGCAAATACAGCTTTTATTGATTCCGCAGGTTTAAGTAAGTTAAAGACGTTAAACTTAAGCTTACTTTTTTGGAAGAAAAGCGGAAGCTTACAAAATAGCGAGAACGAACTGCAAACATGACCAGGAATATTGTCAAAACTCTAATCGAGGGTTTAAGCTTAAGCATTGAAGTTTTATTTAGAGGCGTTTTACCCAGCCGTTACCGGATTTTCTTGACAGATAACACTTTTTTCCTGCTTTTTTTTAAATACCATTACAAAAGCAAGGTGCAATGCTTTTTAGATTTAGTGATGAAATCTACAAACACCCCCCTTGCCGATACAGATCAGTTTGTATTTTTAAAACTAAAACATCTTTGAGAAGAGCCAAAGTTAAATCTCGCTATAATTCTTCTTGGTTTTGGTCTGTCAGTTCAGATATTTACAGAGTTATAGAGAAGTCATTTCTTCTTGTAAATACAAAGTATCACCATGGTGATAAGCTTAGTACAGTCAATTTCAAAATGTCGGACCAACCCGAAGGTTCCGATTCTAAACAAAGTTCGCGAGAGGGAGAGAGGACCGATAGTTCAAAAGGGCCGTCGCTAAAAGATGCAACTCATAAACTAAAAGCTGAAGCTTTGAGGCGAATGCAGCTTGGAGATGCTGATTACGAGAGCGAGGGCGCGAAAAATAACGAAGCGCGCCAAGAGTCGTCTTCGCCTCAAAACGACGGGAATGCGCAAGAAGGAGTTGATGATGGCGATCACACGCACAAAATCAACCCAGAAGAAGGTGATCTTTCGAGCAAGGAGAAAGAAAACAATGTAGATGTTTCTGATGGCAACGATCCGGGTTCAAATATCGATGAAACCAGGGAAAGTGGAGGTTTTATTCAGGATTCAGCGAAACCTACCGACGGCACTTTGGGGGATTCTGAAAGTGGAAACGTATCAGATATAAATCGACAAAACGTACAAGGATCGGATATAACTGTGCACGAAGGTGGTCAAACAAGTTCCAAGGTTAAGGAACAAAGCAAGCTTATAAAGAAAGGAGATGCGTCTTTAAACCAAGGAGAAAATGCAAAGGAAGGTGCTTCTGATGCAGTTATTAGTAAAGGCTCGAGGCCTTCAAGCTCACAAGGGCAAGAGGGAACATCGCATGGCTCAAGACCTGGGTCAAGTGGGGCAAGACCAGGATCAGGGTCTAGGGTAGCCAGTAAAGGGAAGGGAGGTGATCAGAAACCTAGCAGTAGACCTGGTTCAGCAGGCGGGAGTAGGTCTAGACCAGGAATGGGGTCTAAGGGATCACGACAAGAAGCACAAACCAGTAGTCGACCAGGGTCTGGGGCTGGAAGTAGGTCTAGACCCCAGTCAGGAAGCAAACAAGAGACCACGGACAGTGAAGGTGGAACTGTTGGACAAGCTGCATCCTCTAGCAGAAGTGTTGGAGATGAGAACACAGGGAAAGATGATACTGTAGTTGATGATGAAATGAATAAAACTGCAGATCTTTCTACATCAAAAATAAGCAAGGATGTAGCAGGGGATTTTTCAACTGATAAAAAATCAACTTCTTCAAGCAACATAATTGAGGGTGCATCACAAACAGGTGCTGATTCAGTTGAACAAGTAAAAGAACATGGTGATACTTCAAATTTAAGCGTAAATATTAAATCTGCTGATAACACATCTGGTGATAATAAATCTGAAACAAAACAAACAGGAGATGATGACAAAATAAGCGATGAAGTGTCGCCTCCCATGAACGAGGGAACAGAATCAAAAGTTGAAGGTGTTGATTCTAAACAAAGTGCTGATTCTCTTTCTAATGATAAACAGGACCCTGAAGTGACAGAAACTGGTAAAGATGCAAAGCAAGGGGAACAGTCTGACAACATTGAAGGTGATAAAGAAAAGGCAAGTAGTTCTGAACAAGCAGAACATGGTGATGCGGAAACTGTTGGACAGAAAGATGATACACAATCTTCACAGGGAAAGGACAGTTCAAAGGACAAGAATGCTGGTGAAGGTCAGGAAGAAGCAGCTAAATCTGATGACAAAGAAGAATCCAGTACTGATGCTAGTACTGTAAGTATAAAACAGTCTGGAGAGGTGCAGGAAGGTGATGTAGCCAAATCTGGAGAAATTGAAAGTGATAAAGTAAAGACAGAAAGAAGTCAGGGAGGTGGTGACGAAGGCAAAGTAGAGGAATCATCTGGTAAACAAACGACAGAAGTCCAAAAGAGTGATGATGTAGGAGATACGACTGAGGGAAAGAAAGAAGACGGAAGTGAAAAAAAGGAGAAGAAGGAGAGTGCAGAGCAAGGAGTGGACGTTGAAGATGGGGAAGATAAGGATGCTGGAGAAACAGGGATGACTCTTGAAGAGCCACAGCCAACAAAAACAGAGCAAGCTGCACCAGGTAACTATGTTGTGGTTCAAATTTTTCTTTGGTTTGAAAATTTTCAAACCAGTTTAGTTTTTACTTCCTTTGTCTCAGATTCATTATGGTAATCATAATCTGAGACAAGGGAAAACAAAAATCAAACTGGTTTGAAAATATTCAAACCAAAGAAAAATTTGAACCACAACAACTACATGTATCAAATACAGTGTACTGTAGATAATGAGACCCCTTTTTTTTTGGAGGGGGGGGGGGGGGGATGCAGGTCCCTTCTCTGAATTTCAAACCTTTTTTACAATTTGCAAGGATTTCATGTTTCTATCAGAGTTTTGTGCATTACCACACCATCGGTCGCCATTTCACTTCACTATTGTCAATGTTCCAATGCCTTGTTACCTGTCGGAATTTACCCTAATAGGGCCTCAATAATGGTAATAAGTTCGAATGCGAAAAGCATGGATTCAAGAAGTCTTTTTGGAATGTTTATTGTGTCCAAGGCAGATCCAAACAGATGTGAGATTAATAAACCACAAGCTGTAGTGAGTCGCTGTAAAATTAATCCTGGTGGTTAGATCTCCTGTCTGATTGGTCATGCCACAATAATTTAAATATGTTAAAGTCAAATCAAAGTGCTTATGCTTTTCTGATTTGTACTGTAAAATTAATACTACACGATTGTTCAAATCCAAAGGAGAAGTGCCAGTACAGAAGGCCGTAAATCAACTGGCTACCTAGTGCTACAATCTCATCCATTAATCATTGGAACACTTGACAATAAATAATTATAATTGACAATAAATTATTATAATGCTGTACCCTGTTCCTCTTTTCAAAGTTGCAAACATCCGGCGATTTTCAACCAGAACTAAAAAATAAAAGACAATTTTCTACTTTGTGAAGAGGTGGGGATAAACTTTTGTATGCATTTCAACATTATTGTCTGAGGTTGTAAGTCTATGGAAAAGAAATGCAACTCCTGTGTCAAAGGCCATATCTTGGCTATAGCTGTAATTCATTCTGTCCATTGTTTTGCCCATTGTTCTGAGGTTAGACTGATCACATTTAACTATTCACTTTTGAGAGATGTTTTAAACCTAGGGATAGTTATTGTAGGTGACCGACTTAGCAGAGAGTCATCTGTAATTCAAAATTTATTGCAAAATAGATATTTATCTTGCACAAAATTGGTTATTACCCTAATTTAATAAGTGACAATGGCCGTTTTTATGCTAGAGACGTTAAAGTCGTCTAGACGTATTTAACGTCTCAGACGTTAAATGCGTCTAAAATAAAAACGGGACGCATTAAAGTAGACGGCCAAACAGAGAAAACACAAGAATTTCTTAAAAAGCTATTCTCGGAAGTGACTGGACACGACAAAACTCGTCGCCAAATAAATTTTAAGAGCACGAATATACAAATAGGGCTAAATTCGTCCCAGTTAAGGCTGTCTCGTTTTTATACTAGAAGTATTTAACGTCTGAGACGTTAAAGTCGTCTGTTAAGTGCGTCTGAACGACGCACTTAAAATAAGACGTTAAAGTCGTCAGACGTTAAATCCGTCTGGCTTATTTTCCGTTTTTATACTGAGACGTTAAAGTCGTCTTGTTAAAGTCGTCTCGAGACGACTTTAACATCTCAGACGATATTAACGTCTCTAGCATAAAAACGGCCAATGTGCAAAATTTGTGAACAATAAAATCTAACTTGTTCCCTTGCTTATTCACATTTCAGCTGAAGGAGGAGAGGATGAAGAGGCAGAAAGAATTCTTCCAGATGATTTCTATTATGATTTTGATGACCTTGTTTCTAAAGCGTTTTCAACAGAAGGGATCCCATCTGAATTGTTATCATTTCAGTATCCTTTACCAAACTTATGCAATTAATAAGTGGTGATAGTAAATTTATGGGCCAGGGAAGTATGGATGCCTTCTGGAACAAGAAATTTGGTAAAGCCTTGATTTGTGTTTTTTTTTTACCATATTCTTACTTTATCAGATTCACACCCCTTTAACCCTTTAATAGACCCACTCGCATAAAATTATGCATAGAAAGTTCTGTTCTAGAAATTCATTTCCAATATTTTTAGACTAACAGACATTGGGGCCATATCGAGTAAGGAAACTGATATTTCCAAATTAAGGTAGCCTTTCAAATATCTTTATATCTCCGAAACTAACTCAGTGACCCCACAATTTTTTTGCATTTCTGACACAAGTAACTCGTTACCCAGCTGTAGCAAAAGTTTTAGAAAAAAAAATCAATGTTTGAAGATTTTCGCGCAAACGTCCTTTTAAAAGCCTTTTTAAGGCTTGTAGCCTTAGGAATGTCATTGATACAAATTTGAATCCTTAACTCTTCTTCTTGCACTAGCCACTCTTTTGGTTTTGAGTGTACAAAGAGGTCAAATCTTCATGTCTTGGACGAGAACTCGGTTTTGTTCTCATCTGGAAACACTGTAGAAATTCTCAATCTCAAGACACAGGAGCAGACACACATTCGAACAACAGGGGGTGGCGGAATTGGAGCTGTTGCTGTAAGTGTTTCTTTTAAGCTGTCAGTGTTGATATAACCGGCAGTTTTCCACTGGTTATCAGTGAGAGCTAAAAATTGGCAGTTGCCTGGTCACCAGTGGTGATTAAAACCAACCAGGGCTACCAAAAGTTGAGGTTTGATCGCTTGATGTGCGCTTATGATACAGAATTTCGAAAAGTTGCAATGTAAATTATGCAAAGTACAAAGTTAAAATTAAACTAAATAGAGTGATTTTTCTCAGACCGTGAAACAGTTTCTAGTAGTTAGTATATAACAGTAAAAAAGACACAAAATAAATGGAAATAAGATCTACTAACCTCTATTAGTGTACTATTTCATGGCCTGAGGAAAATCACTCTATGTAGTTTAATTCGACTAACTTGAGTTTCTCTTCTTTCATAAATATCATTATTGTTATAAGTTGTTGTTTTGAGAACAAAGGTCTGGCCGTGGCCATCGGCTTGGCATGGTTCCTTTCCAGCAGTTTTAATCATATATATAGGAGGCAGTGCAGTCAGTGTTTGACTGATTTTGGGAGTTATTGGCCAAAATCTTCACTGGTGCACAACAAGATGTTATTGTAAAAAGGGCACAGTATCAAGCCATTTAATTGATGATTAAACTTGTACATCTATCTTATATAATTATAACTTTTTTCTGGACAGGTCCATCCAAGTAGAAAATATTTTGCAGTAGCAGAAAAAGGTGTAAAACCTAACATCAACATATTTGAGTATCCCTCACTTAAGCTCCACCGTATCCTTCGTGACGGCACAGAAGAAGCTTATGCCCATCTAGACTTTTCACCTAAGGGTGACACGCTTGCGTCTGTTGGCAGTGCACCAGACTACATGCTTACAGTGTGGGACTGGAAAAATGAGCAGGTCATATTGAGGTCCAAAGCCTTTTCACAGGATATTTATAAGGTGGCATTTTCTCCCGAAGATGAAGGCCATTTGTGTACAAGTGGCTCTGGTCATATTAGGTATGTAGTTTATTCTATGGGAATACATACAGTTTTTTTGGAGGGGGGTGAGGTATTCAGGTATATTAATGATGGTAAGGTGAAAATAAGGCAAAATCTTTAGACCCAAAAACAGTCCCATACACCAATATCACGCTAGCATGGCATGAAAATATATTTAATTTAATGGGGAAAAGAGTCCAGTATCAAAATCAGCACATCAATATTAGTAAAACTCTAATGTTTCGTAAAGATTGCTTGTATACTGACGGAGATATGAGCTTTTGAAACTTAGTACTCTGGCCTAATTTTTACAAAGAAATGTATGGGAAAAACACGAAAACGAGGCTGGACGGGCAATCTATGCCCGTCCACCATACATTTCTTTGTAAAAATGCTCAGTTTCAAAATTTCATATCTTCGTCAGTTTTCTAGCAATCTTTACAAAACTTTGTAGTTTTACTAATATCGATATGCTGAATTTGATGCTGGGCTCTTTTTCCCAATAAACCAAATATATTTTTGTGCCATACTAGCGTGATATTGGTCTATTGGGCTAAAACTAGACCTGAAAAAACTCCAACTGCCCAAAATTTAAACCACGTTTTTCTCCACACGACAAATAAAGTTAAAAAAACACATCAAGAGAGTGCCAGATAGTTCATGTGCCACCTTTTATCAACGGTAAAAAATAGTCCCAGTCAACTCTTTCTGCCCAAAAAAATCCATCCAGAAAATTTCTAACCCAACAAGGTACCTATGAAGGGGTGCGCGGAATAAGGCCCTAAGTGACTTTTGATGTAACGTTAAATTCTTCCCGTGTTTCACAAGAGAATACAAGGCAATTTGGAATGAGAATCTAGGAGTTTATGAGAAGTCACTTAGGGCTTTTTTCCAGGCACCCCTTCATATTGCTAATTTCACACCCCCAAAAAGGCCTTAATTTGCACCTTCCCATCACTACTATTCCTGAATAATATGTTATTCTAAGCAAATAAGTCTTGCGTTTCAGCAGTGTTATTGATTTGCACCTTTTTATAAACTTAAATGCAGATTTTGGTCCATGGCAAACACATTCACTGGATTAAAATTACAAGGACAAATTGGAAAGTTTGGTGCCAAGGAACTTTCAGACATTGAAGGTCAGTTTAAGGGTACAAAGGGGGTGGAAACCTACAGGTTTAGAGAATGGGCAGTCTACCCAGGGGGGTGGGGGGGGGGGGGGTGCACTCTCATATATAAGCTAAGCTCTATGTGTTTCAAGCATTTTAGTCTGGTATACTGAAGGTATACTGAAGTCATTTGCTGGGAAACTGATCAGTGGTATGAAGAATTAAGTCTAGAATAGGAATTGAAACTCGAAAGAGAAAGAGCCTTCCCAAAACAGAAATAAAATCATCGTGCAAGGCTGCAAATAACAGCCTTTCATTGGACAAATGTCCGGTAAATTTGACATTTTGACTGGTGAAGCTTAACCTCTCCTGACAGATGGACTGGGTGATTCTGCTACAATTAAATTCAGACAGAAAAAATATTTTCTCTCTGTGAAACATGGGGGAAAACTTAGTTAGCTTTGAACACCAGGCACTTTGTAGTAAAGATAATCCATGCAGAACACATTATTCTCCAACCAGACTGACTTCTTGTCAGGCAGGTTAATTTATAATTATTTGTCCCTGGACTGACAATTGACTTGCTTAGAGAAGAAAGTTATTTGCAGGCCTGTCGCAGTAACATTGTTGACAGATGATTTTCCATTAAAAACACTAATAGTGATACAGTTCTCAAAGAAAGAAGTCCGGGATAGCGTAGGGATTTTTGGTGTCTAGTCTAGTATAGGGTTGCAAAATCAGCTAAACATGGTCTGGTACAGGGTAAGGGTTTCAGAGCCCCATTGGCACCCCTCCACCCCAAAATACGTAGTATATACTGTATACTGCAGTGAAATAATTTTCTCATCCAAAAACATAAACTGACTTTAACACACAGGTTTTGTTGAGCTGCCTGATGGGAAAGTGTTATCTGGCTCAGAATGGGGCAACATGTTGCTTTGGGATGGTGGCTTAATTAAAGTGGAGATTTCCAAGAAGGGCAGAAAGCCTTGCCATGTTGGCATGATAGAACAGTTCTTTATGGATGAGGGAGAACTCATGACTATCGGCGTAGACGGGTTTGTGAAAGTTTGGGACTTTGAGAGCATTGACAATGCTGACACTACTGAGGAGGGTCAGTTGTTTGAAATGGACCCAATGTATGAGCTGAAGGTGAGTATATATAACCAGTTCAAATTGCCAAAAAAGTTCGAATTTTTGTTTTTGCAAAACCCTAAAAAACTAACATCTAGCTTTCATTTGAATGGCTACACTGTACAGTACACCTTGTACAGCATAATAAACAGTACCACAGGAAAGTACTGCTCAATAGCTTTCATTTGAATGGTCACACTTGAGGATTTCATCCACAGACTCAAACATTAGAACCACCTTGTGCAGCTAGCTAATAAACAATACCACAGGAAAGTACTGCTCAGTAGCTTTGATTTGAATGGTCACACTTAAGGATTTCATCCACAGACTCAAAAGTTAGAACCACCTTGTACAGCATAATAAACAGTACCACAGGAAAGTACTGCTCGGTACCTTTCATTTGAATGGTCACACTTTAGGATTTTACCCACTCAAAAGTTGCCAAAGGCACCCTGGCACTACTAGAGCACAGCCCTGTCGTAACTGATTTTTTAAATAATTAATGTACTCAGGTTGGCACAGATGTCAAGCTAATGTCCATGGTTAAAGCTGTTAACACTGAGGCACCAATCTGGTATGCTCAGGTAAATATCAGATAATATACATCTTTACCCATCAATGTTCACTGTTGACAAGCCCCATCCCTGTCTCCAATGCCCCTGCCGTCATACCGTATTAAGTAATGCTTCACATAAGAACTATAGTAAACTTCATTATTCTGCTGCATTGGCTCTTTCCCACATAGAATATCTTTGATTTCAAGAATAGAAGAGGGGCTGATGGTTCATAATTACATTTCATTATAAAAATACAGTAAATCCATTTGCGTCAAATATATTTTAGGAAATTTTCGTGCTTAACCAATCAGAACAGTAGAAGACAATAGCTACTAATTTTGCTTCTTTGATGAAGTTCCCCAAATACAATATCTTTTAAAAATTGCATGTTGTGCGATTGGGTCTCAAAATACCTGAAACCTTAAAAAAATTAGACTTAATGCACCTTGAACCTTAACTTTTTAGCAGTTTTTGAGTCTAGGCCAATGAGATCACTAGTTGTAACAATGAAAAAAGTTGACATTCCATCGTGCATTGCCGTTCAGCACTATCCTTCTTATGCGGATCATTACTTAATATTACTCAAAAACAGAGTCACCCCTGAATACAGCAAAAATATTAATTAGTGCCGCCCTCAATAAGTATCGCACCCCGCAATAAGAATGCAGTCCTTTTTCAAAGCATTTGAGTTCAAAAGCAGTGGTTATTAGGGGAGTGTCAAAGTGAAAATAAAAGAAAAAATGTTTTGTTTTAAATAAACTGTGGAAATTTATTCTCATGCATGAATAATATAATATTTTATTGTTATTTTTGTCATTAAAAATATTGTTTTAATGACTTTCTTATAGGCGCTGCTCCTGAATAAGCACCACCTTTGAATAAGCATTGCAAAAAATTTAATAACCGCCACAGGGATTTTTTAAGTAAATACAGTATTTGTAAGACATAAGATAATATGCAGTCATATAGTCCTTTCTGTCTTGACTTCTTTTACATATATTTTTTTGTATATTTAATAAGTGATGAAAATGTTTGAAAATATTAATATTTTAACAAAATTCTTTTAGGATGCAGCTGGCGGTATTTGGAAGTTAGACCTGTCATTTACACACACTGTGAGTAGATCGGCTTGGAATTTATTGCTGTATGGCATTATATCCATTTTTTTTTAACTTAATATTTCTTGAAAATTACACTTGACAGAATAATAAATTGCATTAAGCCCAGTAGTAAGTAAAAATGTTTGGTGTGTAGCCAGGCATGTTAAAAATAAAAAGATATTAAAAAGTTGACACTGGCTAAAAATGTTGTTTTTGGACGTTTCGGCAACTACTGTTGCCTTCTTCAGCAAGAGATAAAAATGCAAATGTCTAACGGCGTCCTGATGGTATAAGATACATGCAAATATTAAATCGCACCTCGAAAGAATATTTAGAGGTGAAACAAAAGTCTCTGGAGCATTCTTAATTATTTCTACAAATTCTTAATGTTATTATAAACATTTGGAAGCGCTATGTGTTCGTTTATAGCGTTCGTGTTACGCATGGAATGCCAAGCTTCAAGAATTAGTCTTTGTCGCCATGCCGATGATCTGTCAACAATTTCGACACTCGTCAAATCTATTTGGTGGCTGTGGAGCATGTGGTGTTTGGCCAACAAAGAGTTGGCCAAACACGAACGCTATAAACGAACACATAGCGCTTCCAAATGTTTATAATAACATTAAGAATTTGTAGAAATAATTAAGAATGCTCCAGAGACTTTTGTTTCACCTCTAAATATTCTTTCGAGGTGCGATTTAATATTTGCATGTATCTTATACCATCAGGACGCCGTTAGACATTTGTATTTTTATCTCTTGCTGAAGAAGGCAACAGTAGTTGCCGAAACGTCCAAAAACAACATTTTTAGCCAGTGTCAACTTTTTAATATCTTTTTATTTTCAGTAGTAAGTAGTTTACAACTAATGAAATATTTAGTGCCATATATAACAAGTTGAACATAATATATGCTGGATGCTGGCTATTGACTTACTGCAACCTAGGATTTGAATGGAAGACTATGTGCTTCAAATAAATCCAGTAGTGGTCAGGGTGAAGAATCCTCTATCCCTGGGCTGAGTGGTTCAGAGTGTGATTAAGCTAACCCAGGATCACAACCTCCTAACCACCAGCTTCCAACCCCTGGGGGGTGTGGACTCCCATATAAGATTGACGGGGGTGATGTAGCTGTTAGGGGTTGCAATTTGTAGTTTGGTAGTACTAAGGGTGTTTAATCAAAATTGAACACTATCAGAATAATTATGACTAGAAATATATTTCTCACAGAACATCGCAAAGCTCGAGGAAGGGTGGACCGCCGGTTGAAACTTTGGTGGTGTCTCGATTTGCATAGGAAGCTTTTTGCCATTCCACTTAGTCTTCCTTGAACCAAAAACGTTGGTAAAAGGTCCTTTCGATGGTTCGCGTACCGTTTACCATCCGCCATCTTTGTTTATCATGTTCCTATAGGCTTACATGAAGTAGTTTGTCTGATGTCATTCAAGCTTTGTTTTGCTGTTGCCAGGCAACTGCACGACATCTTCCCTTATATATATGAAATCGATATAAATATATTTTTCGCTTGAATTCACGCAGCCCCGGCTTAGTTCCCGAGGCATGACAAATTTATAAACCTCGCTTCACGAGGAATGACTTCAGGATACTAAGCCAGGAAAATATGCTGACGAAACAACTTTTTGGAAAGAATTGGTTCCTCTTTAGAGGTAAAAATTAATGCGAGCCACACCCACAAAACAGGTCTCTGGTACCCTTTTAGGGGTGCATTTAAAAATTTCCAATGATCACCCAAGTCAATTGTATATGGGACACCACCTGCCTGGGACCTGACGTTATTTCTCTTCACAATATTAATACGGTTGTTAACTGTTGTAACATACACAGTTGGCTGAAATTAATTTAGCATCACTATAAACACTGTAAACAATAATGGGGTATTGTCTTGAAGTGCATCTAAATGATTTATTCAAAAACAACCTAAAAGTATTGCTAATGTAATAAATATAAAGGAGAATTAATATTTCAAAACTAGAAGGTTTAACATCTTTTCTTTTTGGCGACAGAGCCACGCCCCAGAGAGGATGTACTCGTATCATGCTGGTCCAATCACAGGCCTGGATACTTCCCCTGTTGCTCATTTTGTGGCTACAACAGGAGTTGATCGTAAGTAATTATATTTAGAGCATTGGGATATTTTCAATAAAACTAAATAAACAAGTAAGTAAGTAAATAAAAAAATAAATAAACAAGGCATCATTCATCCACTTATGTCCAGGATTGCAGATAATTAGATGCAGAATTTCGGGGACACTTTGTGATGTTTATTGTCTGAATTTTTGAAAACAAGTGATGCTGAAGTTGAGTTGAAGAGCAAGAGGACACTTTGTGACGCGTATTAAATTTGTCATGCATCTAATTATCTGCAATCCTGGACATAACTGCATTCATCCACTGAAGGACCAGCCCCTCCCCCCCCCCCCCATCATATCCCAACCAAGCCACCCTACTCTTATCCATTTTGAATTAAGGGTTATATATATAGTTTCTAAAGAAACTGTGGTGATAGTTTCTAAAGAAACTGTGGTGCTTCGTCAGTGGGGGAGTGAAACATGAAAATATGGTTTTATTAACTGAGATTTTATTAAAAGAGATTCAAAAGCTGACATTTTGAGCGCTTCCCTTTAATTGTTCTAAAACCGGGCATATTTTCCAATCCAACCTTTTCAACATGTTCTTGGTCATCCTTGTGATCTTTTCTCTTCTCTTGGTTGCCATTCTGTAGTTCAAGTAGTCCATTTGATATCTGTTTTTCTTGCTACAAGTCCTGCCCATTTCCATCCCCATATTTGTTTACTATAATGGAATACAAGTCTGGTACTAAGGACATTCTTAGTTAGAAGGGCGCCCACTTTTTGGAAAAAAATCATACTACAAAATTTCCCCTAGGTGTTCACAAATTTGTGGGTTAAATATATAACACATGTCCCATGTTTCACAGATACGGTTCGAGTTTATGACTATGTTTCCAAGACACCCATGTGCCAGGCAAAGTACAACTCAGGCGGCTCAAGCCTGCTGTGGGTACCTAGTAAGGTGAGTTAAGATAAATATATAAATAACAGATAAATTAAATACAGGTGGATCTCTTTAAGAGCCACTCTCCAAAGCAACACTTACTGCAAACTTTTAATGAAATCTGGAGGTCAAGATTTGGGATTTTCCATTTTTTAATCTGGGTCTGCAACCAGGGGCCATATAACATGAAAGTTTTGTGCGGGGGTGAGAAGAGGGGCAAAGAGTCAACATGAGGCAGAGAAAGAGCGAACAATAAGCGAGAAAATAAGGAAAATTGCTTTTCATTTTGCAACTTGAGAAAAAGTGCCAAGACGCAGGAACCAGCAAGAAAAGGCAAGAACCGAGAAGTAAAGGGCAGGGATGTTACAAAATGTTTAAGTTGGCAGGAAAGTTTATTGAATACATGTAGCAGGGGAAAATTGGCTTGTGGTGTTGTGCATGTTTTGTTTTTCTATCATGATATCCAGGAGAAATTCCCAGCCCCCAGCCCTTATTGATGGCCCTGTAAAGGGTATAGAAAGTTTCGAAACCCCTGCACACCTCTGCTGACTCTGACCACCTTTACCAATACATGTTGTTTTTGTAGGTTGAATCCACAGGTACAAAAGTCCTGGCTGGTTTTGCTGATGGTGTGGTCCGTTTACTGGCACTAAACAAGGTTGATCCATCACAACTAAGGACTAAAAAATCCAAACAAAAGTATGAGCTCAACCTGGAACAAGTCTTCAAGCCTCACACAAAAGCAGTTAATGTTATGACTATTGATGAGCAAGGAGAACTTTTGGCCACTGGGGTAATTTTTTCTGTTCATGCGACAAGAAAAACTGTAATTGTGTTGTTACAGAAAATCTCCATAACCCTCCTTTGGAAGTTTTTTTTTTGGTTTGGATTCCCCCCCCCCCTCCCATCCCTCCCCTCTGGAAATCTTTTGATGCAACACTTATTTGTGTTAAGGGGGGGGGGGAGAGCTTGTTTAAAAAAAATATTTTTAACTTTTTAGGATAAAATATAACTACTCGACAACAACAAATCCTTACTGTCTTATTAATCAGAATCAAGTAGCTGCATCAGGGCAGTTGCCTTATGACAAACTGTGTCATAGTTACCACCCTCCCTTCATGCTTTTTGCACCCTCTCCATGTACTTCGCACACCCAAAGCCCCCTCATCCTCTCCCCTTTCTAGCACTTGTCATGTAGGCTAGGCTGGTGCTAAATATATACAGGAGGTGCTTTTTCAAGTAAATATGGTAAATATATCTTATTGACCCAGCGCGAGGGCCGTACTGGGAGAATATCGGCCCGAGGTCTTGACAGTACGGACCGAGCGCAGCGAGGTCCGTACAGAAAAAACCGAGATCCGATATTCTCCCAGTACGGTCCCGAGCAAGCTTGGTTAATAAGAGATTTATTGCACGACTCCTGCCGGTGGGAGGATCGCGCGGGATCATTCGGGACAATGCCCGGTCCAATACTTAGAGAATATTGGACCGGCAATCGAGCATTCTGATTGGTTGATTTTAGTTATTGGCCCTCTGACTGTCTTAGTCGTGTAATAAGTCTTTTTATTGTCCTGAATGATCCCGCACAATCCTCCCACCGACAGGAATCGTATAATAAATCTCTTATTAACCAAGCTTGCTCGGGACCGTACTTGGAGAATATCGGCCCTCGGTCTTTTCTGTACTGTCAAGACCTCGGGCCGATATTTTCCCAGTACGGCCCTCACGCTTGGTCAATAAGATATATGTACAACATTTTTTTATTTTAAATATATGGCATTGGAGTCATCACGATTAGGTAAAATGTTAAACAGATTTATACCAGTTGTAGTAGAGGTTATTCAGTGTGAAGTTGTGTAATATGGCTGAGTATTTTTACGAGTCAGTTTACACAACTTTTCGCTGAATAAATTGTTTATTATACGACAGTAATCTCCTAAAACTGAGTTTTTGAAGCTGTTTTTCCTAGCGTGCGTTCAGAAGAGTGTAATAACGTGTCTGATAATATACATGAAAAAAGTACTCGATTCTGATTAGCTAAGAGCAGTGCAGTTCAAGTGTAACACCATTGCAAAACGTGTAACACCAGTGCAAAAAGTGTAACACCAGTGCAAAAAGTGTAACACCAGTGCAAATTACAAATAGAAAAAAAAAAATTTTTTTTTCTTTTTTTTGGCAAAAAAAAATTTTGCAAAAAAAAATAATTTCCAAACAAAAATGGATGCAAATGTTTTCATGTATAATTATTAATAAGTAATCATACGGTTTTCTCGTTCAATTTGGGATTAATTTGCACTTGTGAGTTTTTCAAAAAGCTCAAATTGCACTCGCCGAAGCAGCTCGTGCAATTTTGAGCTTTTTGAAAAACTCACTCGTGCAAATTAATCCCAAATTGAACTTGAAACCGTATGATTACCTATACATATTTGCACTCGTTTTGATGGCTATTTGCAATCTAGAATGCTATGTCGAATAATAAAAGACGATATTGTTTTTCAGAGCGATGATTGTACAGTGTTTTTCTTCACTGTTGGTGACACATACAAACCCATTGGTTTTATTGAAACTGCCTCTCCAGTTGTCTCCATGGAATGGTCTGAGAAAAAAGGACAGGTAAATGATATGATGTTTCTGTGGCCAAGTAAACTCTAAACTTTTCTTTTGTAAACAACTAAAAGGCAAACAGCATTTAAAGAGACTGTGTCCTGGCTGATATACCGTGTTTTCATGAGTATAGCTAGGAGCTTGCTTTAAAGCTTGCTTTATTGTCTCGAAATAGGAAGATAAATCTCAAAAGTGATGAGAACAAAGAAATGTGAACTAAAAAGACAAAATAACAGCCAGAATGGTGATTGTGATGTATTGATCACCTGTCACAAAATCAAATTTGATGAACTGTAATCCACTTCCATCCTTGTAACCCTGCACTTTATCCCCAAACTACTGCTTCTGTTTTTCTCTGTACAATCTTAAATTATCCAATTTAGTTGTGTGCTTGGTGGTATTTGGGGACATTTGAAGCAATATTTCAGCGGGACAAAGAGAATTGACCATTTTACAGTTGTGTGTTTGGTGACCTGGCCTTTGAATGGAAGCAAGGCTGGAGGTGACCTTGTTTTGATACAGACCTAGTGCTTTCATATGTTAATAATGTTTTTCTCATGCTAACTAGCTAAATTTACATATGAAAAGCACTAAGTTCTGTATCGTAACAAGGTCACCTCCAGCCTTGCTTCCATTTAAAGGCCAGGACACCAAGCACACAACTGTTAAATGGTCTATTTAGTGAAAATGAGGTGCATGGCAAAAGGAGGGGACTGCAGGGAACTCATTGTTCCGATTTTTTTCTAATGTTCTCATCAGCAGGATGACTTGAATCCACAGCACCAGTATTAGGCGATCTGTCTTTGATTATAAGCTTGTCAAGGGAAAAATAAGCAATTTTCCCCTGCTCCTTCGCTACCTTCAATTTGGGTAGGAGAGCTCTTCTCTTTTCCATCGTCTCTTCAGCTAGATCCTCATAGATGTAGATTCCTTCAGGTTTTACCCTCCAAGCTGCTTTAAGAATCATTTCCTTTTGCTTCCAATCGTAGAGTCAGTATTGTATTGTATTACGTTATATAATTCTCACTAAGGTGTCTGTGGTGGATGTCATGTAATGCTAACTACTTTACAGTGGGTTTGGCTATAGCACGGGCATAGAGCGAGGGTCGGACACCTTTTTGAGACTTACATAACGTAATGTCGACACTTAGAATTTTATTTTCAATAAATTTTTAAGTGTAAAAAAGAAAATCTAAAATCCCCACTGAGCATTGAACCTGTGACCTCAGCTAGGCTTAGGTTTACATAGCCTACCATACCACTGTACCACCTAGCTTCTCGGGTTGCTTAGTCCTAAATTTAACTATACAGTGGAACCCCGCCTTACGACCACCCCGTTAATACGACCACCTCGTTATTACGACCACTTTTTGGAGGCAAGAAAAAGCGTTCATTCAGTCATTTTCTTATCTAGAAAACCTCGTTAATCCGACCACCCCATTAATACGGCCACATTTTTATGGCCCAACGGTGGTCGTATTAACGGGGTTCCACTGTATAAACTGCTACCCCTAACATCAACTGAAAGCTAACCGGTTACTCCGTTATATAAGTCTCAATAAGGTGTCCGAGCCTCCCTCTACGCCCGTGCTATAGCCTTTTCCCTTTACAGTCGGTCTTGTTGTGATACCTTCTATGTTAATCACCAGACCCCCAAAAGCATTCTCATCAGCTGCAAAGATGGAACTGTGCTTCATGTTGAGGCTCCTACATCAGGCAAATATGACACAAGCAAGACTTACCACCTCCCCCTGACAAATCTGAAAACCAAGGAGTACCACTTTACAAGTGTCAAGGATAAACTTAGGGTGAGAAACATTGAAATTTAACACCGTTAAAGCAAACGGTTTTTGATCAAATTAAGTGGACGTTTTCACTTTTGACTGGGGTTTTGAAACAGCAAAGATTCAGTAATGTATGAACGGCTCACCTTTTTTTCTGAAAAACAAAACAAAAAACAATTTAACCCATTAAAACAAATGCTTTTCGATCAAATTTAGTGGATGTTTTCACTATTGACTGGGGTTTTATAACGCCAAAGATTCAGAAATGTTAGAATCACGGTTGTAAATTTGACTTATATGTATGGCTCATCTTCTATTTAACCCATTATAACGAACGCTTTTCGATCAAATTTAGTGGATGTTTTCACTATTGAATAGAATTTCAAAACAGCAAAAATTCAGTAATTGACTAATGTATGAACGGCTTACCTTCTTTACTGAAAAAAAAAACAAACAAAGAAAAATCTAACCCTGGCTTTATGGTGGTAAGAGGGGTAAAAAGACGTATTTATCAGGATTTGCAGGTGTGCGTTTCTCAAATTTCCCGAAGACATTTCGGTCCCAAAAGTTTTTTCTACATTCTGTTCCTTTCAAGGTGGCGCTGTAGTTTTTAGCCCGTAAACTTACAAGTCCGACTTGTTTGGTCAATTAAGGACTTATTTCCAAGCTTTCAAATTCAGCAAAATTTTAATCAAATTGTCGCAAACATTCTGCACAAAACTAACGGGACTTTTGAGAAACATACGCCTGACCTTGAGGCTTTTATTGTTCCACAGAAAGCTGAAGAAGAAGCTTTAAAAGCCAAAGAGGAAGAAGAGAAACGCAAAAAGAAAGAAGAAGAACGAGCACGGCGCAGAGCACGAGGCTTGGAAGATGAAGAAGAGGAGGAAAAAGAAGAAGAGAAAAAGGAAGGCGAAGAAGGCGAGGACGAACAGAAGGAGGGCGAGGAGACGGAGGAACAACACCACGAACCAGGAGAAATCATCAAAGGATTTTATTATGGAAAAAAGGACAAATTCTGGGTGTCTATGGTAGGTGTTTTTAAGTGGTTGTTCCTTTCACTTGTTTGTTTACTTGTACATTGCTGAGTAAGGTAATACGATGTACTTGCAGTAGCCAATCTGAAAAGTAAATCTCAATCGCTTTCATTTGAATTTTAACACTTAAAGTGTATATGACAGATTTTTTTTAATTTGCTTGTCGAATCTACATGGTGTGCTAATAAGAAAGTCGAAACAAGTTTTTCGATATCGATTTTTCTTCTCCGTGTTTCAGCTATCTAAAAACATGTAATTTCACTTCCGGTGGTGTACAATACCGTACAGAAAGGAAGACTTGCGATAGTCGGCTGTGACGTCAATACGAGAATGCCGGTATCGTGGTTTCTTAGTTCCACATAGACAACACACCTTAATAGAACCATGTTTCTTCCTCAAGCATACCAAAAATACTAAGAACCGAGAAACCGCGAAACTGGCACTCTGGTATTGACGTCACAGCGGACTATCCCCAGTCTTTCTTCTTGCGCGGTATTGTACCCCACCGGAAGTGGAATTTCATGTTTTTAGACGGCTAAAACACGAAAAAGAAAAATCGATATCGAAAAAACTTTTTTCGATTTTCTTATCAGAACACCATGTAGATTCCATCAAGCAAATGAAAAAAATCTGTCATATACACTTTAATGATTTCATCTCAAGACTCAAACGTTAGATCCACGTTTTATAGCGTAATAAACAGCACCACAAGAAAGTACTGCTCAACAGCTTTTAAATGAATGATCGTTAGGACTTGTTTTACAAAGTGAACAACGTTAAACATAATAAACAATACCAAAGAAAAGTACCACCCAATAGCTTTCATTTGAGTGGTCACATCTTAGGATTTCTTCCACAGCCAAAAAAAAATAAAACAACCTTGTACAGCATATAAAAAAAACACAGGAAAGTGCTACTCAACAGCTTACATTTGAAATGATAACACCTTAAAGTTTTATCCACAGACTAACAACTTTGACTCAAAGGTTTGACTCTGAGTGGGAAAAGGGTAAACGGCTTTCACTCAACTTTAACGCTCCAATGTGCTCATAATTTTCTAATTGTTTTCAATTTCAGGACGGTTGGGATGCAGGATACCTGTACCAATGCGAGTTTGATGAAGGCAAAAAGCCAGCTCCGGCCGAAGGACAAGAAGATACAAGGGACGAACCTATTAGGTCTATACCTGTGGACGAAAGTGATGATAAACCAATCCGATCTGTGTGTTTTAGGTGAGGATAACTTAATGTGCTCTAAGAGAGGACTGTCTTAAAACCAAAACCAAATTAGTCAAATCTGTGCGACAAACGTAGTTAACGCACTGAACAGAAACAACTTCTGCCAAGTGTGGGAAAATGTGCAAAATATATATTTATCACCGATTTAGTTTTGGCATTAGATTATGAAATAACGTCATGTTTTGATTTACACTGAATCGAAATCCACTATAATTACTTTGACCCGAGCGTAATTGAAAAAGCACTCTAAGCTGTTGGAAAACCCAAACCCATAGTTATTACATTTAACAAACAGGAAATCATGCATAAGGTGCCAAGCGCGGGAAAACGTGTAACCTGTACCAAGCGCGGGAAAACGTGCAACCGGTGCCAAGCGCGGGAAAACGTGCAACTGGTGCCAAGCGCGGGAAAACGTGCAACTGGTGCCAAGCGCGGGCAAACGTGCAACCGGTACCAAGCGCGGGAAAACATGCAACTGGTGCCAAGCGCGGGAAAACGTGCAACTGGTGCCAAGCGCGGGAAAACGTGCAACTGGTGCCAAGCGCGGGAAAACGTGCAATTGGTGCCAAGCGCGGAAAAACGTGCAACTGGTGCCAAGCGGGGGAAAACGTGAACTGGTGCCAAGCGCGGGAAAACATGCAACTGGTGCCAAGCGCGGGAAAACACACGTAGTGTCATGTAGTAGTCATGATTACGTTTAGTTTTGATCCAGATTTGTTGTTTCCTAAGACAAGACGCTTTCATACTGTATCCCTCCACCCCAGTCTTTGGCAACTAAAAGAGATTCAAAAGCTGACGTTTCGAGTGCTAGCCCTTTTCGTCAGAGCGATAGTCCATTAGGCCTTTACCCAATCAGCTAAAAAGAGCATGTTGCATTAACCGTGCATTCACTAGCATTGTTTGTTCGTTGCTTATGTTTCAGTCACTCAGGTAAATTCCTTCTCCTTGGAATGGACAATGGAGTAGTTCGTATCCACCCTCTGGACGGAAGAAATGACTTTGAACACTTTAGCTCCTACTGGGCGCTTAACGTGCATGACAACCAGCATGGCGGCATCAGGCACATTAAGACAAGCTTCGATGATAAATACGTCTTTACTGTTGGCATGGACGGCAACTTCTTTGTGTTTAAGTTCATGGATAAAGCGGTGAAAGGACTTAAAGTCCCGCATAAAGTGTCCATACCATCGGCAAAGGTGAGATAAATAACATGCACTGAAGGATTTGAAGACTTCAGGCAGTTCCAATTTTCCCTCGTGGATTGTAGAGCGAAAAGGGAAATACTCGCGCGTGAGCAAGAAAAATCTCCGCGTGGATATTTTTTCCACGAACACGCGTGTTTTGCCTTCATTACCATCCATGATCCACGAAGGGACGACTTGCAAACGAAAATTGTACGTTTAACACATGAGTCCCAGTCATGAGGTCAGTAAGATCGTTAGTAACTTTTTGACGTACAGTAGAATCGCAATAACTGGAACGGTCAGGGGAAACAATAAGGCTGTTTGAGTTATTAAAGTTCGAGTTTTCGAGCGTGAAATTTGATAACGAAGTGAACCAGCCGCCTAGATTAAAAGTGAGCGATCTGATAAAAAAAGTAGTCCGTGCTCAGGGCAGAAAAATAATTTTAAAAAAGGTCTTATCATCTTTTGCTTAATATGTGGTGTTTATATCTCGACTTTTAGAAACTGATCGGTGAAGAGGGCGAAGAGATTGTCAAGAAGATTGACGACATTGATAATCCAAATCACTACAGCATCGAGCTTGAAAAACAGAAAGCAGAACACGATCGAATGGTCAAATTAGCGGAGGAAAAAAAACAGGTGATTAATTTGTGCCGATGTTTGCTGCGAGTGTGTGATGTTCGTGATTCGAAAGTAATCACGCGGTTCCCTTGGTACAGTATTGTATTTCCGCGCGCGGGCACGCAGACGTATTTGTATTTCTGCGCGCGGGCGCGCAGGCTCCCTGTTCCGTCACGAAACTGTTGATCGTCATCCGACCCTTTAGCACAGGGGGCCCAGTTCGTGTGCCTGGATTCCCTGTGGTCATACCTTGTTTCAACCTGCCAATGCCAATATGGTTTTACACTCTCTAGCTCTAGAGGAAATTGCTTTTCTGTAAATTCCTGTTGATGTGGCGTAGTTAATTTTGTAGCTGAGAGGGGAAGTCCCTTCTACTGCGAACACCTACAAATAACATTGGTAATGGTATACCTGCCAAGTCTCACGCCTGCGAGTCCAAAACTCCGATCTCACGCCTACTCACGCCTATGGAGAAATTTCTCACGCCTGATTTACAGATTTGAGCTATCAGCCTTAACTGATCGCATGATCCATTTAAAAATATAGTGACATGAACGTTCATGAAAATATGGCACTTTTCTGTACGTTTTTATCGTTCTGAACATTACAATTACAGCTGGATGTTATTAAACGGAGATCGCTGAGGTCCATAGAAACTTCCGAATTCTTCGGAACATCTTCGGACAAGTTCGGGAAATCTTCGGAATAGATCGGGTTCACTTCGGATTTGGTCGGGTCGCCTTCGGAAATCCTGGCCCTCCCACGAAAAAATTCTCACGCCCATCACTCGGAAAAAATTGGCAGGTATATAATGGGCTAATGTCAACTGTTTCACTTTTCCTTTTCAGAATATCCGTCGAAAGATAGTAAACCTAAGACGAGCATTTAAGGAGTTGATGAGCAAGAATCAAAAGCTTCCTCCCCATGTACAAATTACACAAGATGTAAGTTAATTTATTGAACTAAAAATGAAAGTTTAAACAAGCAACGAAAATGGAAATCTGAAAATACCAAACGCAAGGTTAAGGACCAACAGAGTGACTTTGTACGTGCATTATAACATCTTGGTAGATTTAATAGCTGCACCCGTAAAATAACAAGATGAAATGATCAAACGCTTGGCTCTGTGACTAACGTGAAACGGCACGGTTATTTGAATTTATTGGGAATATTGAGCGTTATTCAACTGAGTGTCGTAAAATCAAACCAAAGTTATTACTCTTGGCCAATCGCAACAGATGCAGACAATCCAATGAACCAATCAGAACTCGAAGCAAATACATGTAGCCGGCGCCAAGCGCGGGAAAACACGCGGGAGTAAGTGATGGTTCGTTTCGGTTTTACTTTTGATTGGTTGAAAAAAATGGTGCGATTTTTTTACCAGTGACAAAGAGTCATAATGCAAAACTAATTCAAACTCAAATTACTTCAACACTCGATTGTAAGCCAGACAGTTCACCATGGCCTCTATTATTTCCCAGGAATTTGAAATTGATCCCGACCTCATCACCGAACAAAAAGCAGAGGTTGAAAATAAGGTGAGAATTTATTTTCATTTTTCTGTTTCTTTACTAATGACCCAGACGATCTTCAGGTAATTCTGTTTTCATTTTTTTTTTTTCGATTTTTAGATTGAACTTGTTCGTAAGGAGATGGCATGGGAAGCCGAGAAACGCTCCATTGGATTAAAAAAACTGCAGAAAAGGTAAGCGCTATTTTTTTCCTGTTTTCTATTCGCAATATGCGATAGCTGTAGGCAAAAGTTGTGCCGTTTAAATCAGCCTTAAAGGGGGAAATTGTACAAACAGCAATCCACCGTAGGAAAAAAGATGGCGGCTGTTCATTTTACCACAATACCTTGCGGACCTAACACAGCACATAAGGCACAAAGAAAGCCAAATTTTTACAATATTTGTTCCAGTACTAAGAACAATGTTTAGACTAGGTTTGAAGATTTTATAACTTTTCTTTACATTTTTATGAGCGTTGTTAAGGTTTTTGTGGGCTAAGAATTATGGGTAAATGTACCAGTCGCCATCTTTTTTCCTACCGAGGATTCATATCTTTCTCTATCTCGACAGATTCAAGGATGAAATAGAGTGTGATCGGATCGTTCTGCGCGCGTTCCTCTCTCCGCATCTGGTCGCCACATTCCGAGCCTCTAAACCAGACTATCTTCACCAGTTACTGCAGGAAGCTGAAGAGAGCGGAGAGGGGCCTGACGGGGGAGGACACGGGCGAAAAAACCTTTTAAGTGTCGCTAAAAATGCTGCTCAGGTAGGAATGGTGTTAGGTTTTAAAAATATGTGTTTGATGTCACTTGCAGTTTGAAATTTCAAACCTATACGCTTGCAGTTATTACCTTTAATGTTAACGATAAGGTAGTGATCTATGACTGCTCTCAAAAACTTGTGAGAGTACTAGGAGTTGCTGCATTTTTACAGCGAAGCTTTGACTCAAGAAATGAAAGAATAATACTTCGCTGCTTGTTTGCTTTTTGTCATTAAGGATGTTAAATCATGATACGATTTTTCAGTCAAGTTGAGGGTCATTTAACTCTTGCAAAATGTCCATAAAGACTTCTAAAAACATTGCTTCCAAAAACCGCAATGTCAGTTTTGATGTTATAAGCAGGCGCCGATCTAGAAACTTGTCGCTAAATAAGAAAATTAATGTCGTTTGACATTGTCGTTATTTCCAATGCAGATGAAGAAACGCGCAACTCAAGATAAAATACCTTTGAACCAACAACAACACCAGCAACAGCAAGCACCTCCCTCGCAAGGTCAGCTGGGAAGTAAAGTGGCTAAAGCACTGGCTAAAGCCGAGGCGCGAAGACAGAAGAGACTCGCCAGACAATTTGAGGTATTATTACAAGCAAATTCTCCTTACTGGGTTCCTTATGTAGTTCTCATATCTGGCCGATCGTAACAAGGGTAAATAACGCAGTGAACCAATCAAAAACCGTAGAATCAGTGCCAAGCGCAGGAAAACATGTAACCGATGCCAAGCGCGGGAAAACATGTAACCGATGCCAAGCGCGGGAAAACATGTAACCGATGCCAAGCGCGGGAAAACATGTAACCGATGCCAAGCGTGGGAATACATGTAACCGATGCCAAGCGCGGGAAAACATGTAACCGATGCCAAGCGCGGGAAAACATGTAACCGATGCCAAACGCGGGAAAGCATGTAACCGATACAAAGCGCGGTAAAACATGTAACCGATACCAAGCGCGGGAAAACATGCAACCAGTGGCAAGCGGTGCGGGAAAAGTTGATTTGATTCGTTGAAGTGTTAGAAGAGTTTCACTGGTCAGTAACAAAGTAATGAATTGATAAGACAGATTTTATCCTAATTAAAAGATAGAGACATGAATCACTAAAAAAGTGTTCCCCATCGTTGCTCCGGAATGGTGAAACAACCTCACTAAAGCTGTTTGAAAACGCGTTTAAACGGTGCTGTTTATTTTTTGCCATAGTGGGACGAACTGTACCGTAACAGGCCGGACGAGGGTTACCAGGATCCAAAAGACGTGGCTGCGATAAAAGAGGCACGGGAAAACATGGGGGACTACAAACTGAAAACAGCCAAAGATTATGTTGTTCCTGAAAGCCAAAGAGTGAATGCAGAAAAGAAAAGAATACAGCTTTTGAACTTACTAGACCAGGTAAATTATGTCTTTAATTAATTCCTCGTATGTACAAGTGCGGTGATTCTTCGATTGTTCTGCTATCTGTTTGGATAGCAGGGAAGAAAAACCCTTGGCCGAGGAAGATGACCCTCTCCTCCCCTACGGATACTCGACCACAACATGTGATTTTCTTACTCGATGTTCCTATTTTGAAACCAAAATAGCGAAAATCTTTACCTCGTATATGACATAGTTTGCCACAAGTCTCTTGTAGCTCAGTGGTTAGAGCATCTGACCGGTGTGCGGAAGCATCCGACCGGTGTACGGAAGCATCCGACCGGTGTACGGAAGTATCCGACCGGTGTGCGGAAGACCATAGGTTCGAATCCTGTCGGAGACTCAGTTTTTTTTCTTTATCTCACACTCTATACCCTGTTTAAAGTTATTTGGCAAACATGCACAACCTCGCACCAAACTGGCAAAACTACATCTATTTCAGACCAAAACGGCTCGAAAACCATTCCCTTTGGGACTGCACCTGCCTATATAGCTCATATAGGCAGGAAGCACCCCTCTCCCAAGCCGGAGTTAACAGTTTTGCTGCGCTTCTTTCTAGATTCATCACTACAAATTTGAATTCAACCAGTCGTTCTTAGCGCTAAGAGAAAAGAAAATCAAGATTATTAAAGAGGTGAGGCATGAGTTATTTGTCTGTTTCATTATTCATACCAGCTGAATCATAAATCCGTTGCAGAGCTGATCAAGATTGTGATATGATTTTTCAGATGAAAGAAACGGTTGCTCAGCTTGAAGAAGTGCAACGTCAAATAGACACGTACTCAAAACTACCCATCCCTAAAATACCCGAGATGATGCCTGATGAGTGTCCCGAAAAGTAAGTTTTGTGTTTAGTAAGTTGCGTTAGCGTAAAATGTAATGATAAGCGATTATAAAGGTAATCCGTAGAGCGACGAGCATTGCATTGAATGAATTAGAGTTTGAAGCTGAAACTCAGCGTGGGACAACATGTAAACAATGCCAAGCGCTGGAAAATGCAACCGGTGTCAAGCGCGGGAAAACATGTAACCGATGCCAAGCGCGGGAAAAACATGTAACCGGGGCCAAGTGCGGGAAAACATGTAACCGGTGCTAAGCGCGGGAAAATATGCAATCGGTACTAAGCGCGGGAAAACATGTAACCGGGGCCAAGCGCGGGAAAATATGCAACCGGTGCCAAGTGCGGGAAAACATGTAACCGATGCCAAGCGCGGGAAAAACATGTAACCGGGGCCAAGCGCGGGAAAACATGTAAACGGTGCTAAGCGCGGGAAAATATGCAATCGGTGCTAAGCGCGGGAAAACATGTAACCGGGGCCAAGCGCGGGAAAATATGCAACCGGTGCTAAGTGGGGGAAAACATGTAACCGATGCCAAGCGCGAGAAAAACATGTAACCGGGGCCAAGCGCGGGAAAACATGTAACCGGTGCTAAGCGCGGGAAAATATGCAATCGGTGCTAAGCGCGGGAAAACATGTAACCGGGGCCAAGCGCGGGAAAACATGTAACCGATGCCAAGCGCGGACAAAATATGCAACCGATGTGAAGCGCAGGAAAAGAAACAACTGGTGCCAAGCGCCAGAAATTATCATTATGTGAATGATGAAAAGTACGCGAAAGTGTGACAAAAATGTGAAAGAACGAGATAGCACATTCATGGGCTAAGTCAGGATTAGTTTGTTTTTGAACAACGCATTCTCTCAGATTGGTGAGAACAAAATAAAATGAAAAATAACAACCAATAAGTAAACTGGTATCTAAGGAACAAATGCTGATGCAGTGGAACACCGAACTGCAAATGAAAGTGTAGATCTGGTTTATTCAACAAAATTCGGAAAATAAAGCTAGGCAAGTAACGACAATATTTAATTGATTGTATTAGTTTTACCAGTCCTCTAACGATAAGAAGTCAGTCAATTTGTGCTGCCTCAGTGCAATGTTCTTGGTGTCTGTCCCAGTCCCTCGCCTGGCAAAATTCATTGCAGTACGTGGTGACCTGGCACTGGTCACACATGAACATGTTAGGGCTCAGTCTTCCGCAGTCTGCACACTCGAAATCATCTTCGCATGCGCTAGATTCTTTCTCGAGTGCGGAATGTTTTTCGCTTTTCGCCAGGAATTTCCAGAACCGTTTTCTCTCGTGTTTCTGTTTTCACTTTAGCTATCTTCACCTTAAAACAACAATAGTTAAAATCACGAACAAGCAATGCAAAACCGAAACAATCGCAATATTACTTTCGACACTCAATTGAAAACTGCTCTAAGTAACTTCCGCTGGTAACGATCTCGTCTCTTGTCCTTTAAAGTGCTTATCACCCCTAGAAAGTTATTTTCAAAATCAACTCTATGTACATTGAATAGTTGAATGGTAAAATATTTCTTGTTTTGAACGTCGTGTTAGTGAGATTTGAATTTTCAAAATGCTAATTAGATGACGTCAACCCGGGAATCATTTATTATACAACTACTTGTTTTCACCTCCAAGTAATATTTTTTACGAATCAATTGACTATCCACAGTTTATTTTTAGTATTTATCAAATTAATTACCCTCAACCTTTAAACCGCGTATTGTAAATTGGCGTAGAAATAATGACAAATTCCCGGGTTGACATCATCTAATTAGCATTTTGTAAATTCAAATCTCTATAACTCACAAACGCCACGTTCAAAACAAGAAATATTCTACCATTCAACTATTCAATGCACATACAGTTGATTCTGAAAATATCTCTCTAGGGGTGATAGGCACTTTAAATTATGCTTGCATAAGTTTCTAATCTAATCTAATCTAATCTAATCTAATCTAATCTAATCTAATCTAATCTAATCTAATCTAATCTAATCTAATACTATAATTTACAACGGTTTCCCATCACTGTGAATGTAAATGTGAAAAAAAGAAAAAGAAAAAGAATTACAAAAAGAGCATAGACATATATACAAAATCAGTAATTGGTACAAAGATAAACGGAAAGTGCCGTTTCGCGCTATTTTTCGCATATTCATGCGCAACGATGGTAAGCTGACAAAGTGGCAAAATAATCACTTTGTTCAATAACGACAGAAACACAATTCAATGAAGCAGCCAGAACTCGAAGCAAATAAATACATGTAGCTGGCACTTGCGGAGCAAGAAGTCACGATTAATTTTAGTTTTACTTCTGATTGGTTGAGAAATCGGCGCAATATGTTTAACAATCAAAAAGCGTAGTTGTACAAAAACAAGGAAACGAAAATTACTCTCGACCTTCAATTGAAAACCGCCCTGAGTCATTGCGAAAAACAGTATTAATTCTAAACCCTTACCTTGTGTTTTTGTTCACTGCGCTCCATAGCTTCCTGGAGCTCTCTCTCTTGGTCGAGAATCAAGGCGTCGATAGTTTCCTCCGCGCTGTTATAAACTTCTTTAACAGTTTCTCGGCCCCGTTCCCTCTCCTTATCGATCTGTTTTCGGAGACACTCTCTTTTGTTTTCATTCTCAGCTTTTTCTTCGGTTATTTTAGCAGCTGCGATGACTGCTGCCGTTTGTAAAACATTCACTTGATAATCCTGAATCAGACCTGTCATTTTTTCTTGGCATGAATTCATCACATCCCGCATCTCTTCAATCCTTTCTAGCAGATTTTTCACGGGCATCTTTGAGTTTTTTGTCAATCCTCTTTTGGGAATAAAGTGAAATACTAAGCCGCGAACTTTTCTTTAACTCGCGCGGGCAACAACTTTTTTCCTGTTGAAGTTTGTGTTTGCGTTGCCATGGATTGCATTTTCGCATTGTTGACGAGTTTGTTGTGTTTGCGCGTGCGCGCGTGCGACCATCGAGAGCGATCGAGAGCGATCGAGAGCGTGTGTACTAAAATAAAAATGATGAATTTCGAAGCTGTTCAATTATTTTTCTTCCGGCGGTCCGGCAATGCTGCCTTCTTCAGGGTACAAAACTATTAAAGAGAAACCGTTAAAAAGTTCGTTAAATTAGCTCACGTGGCCAAATACGTGCTCGCGCACGTAGCAACGCGCGCGAGTGGGCAAAGTGAAACTAAAGGTGATGTTACACGAGCCGATTTTTAACGCAACATTGTTCCGTTAAAAATCGATATAGTGTAACATTGCGCACAGGCCGATTTTTAACGCAACATTTCGTTGCGCCAACATGTTGCAGGTTTTTGAAAGCGATTCAAAAACCTGCAACATTGTTGCCCGAATTTTGTTGGAGTTGGCGCGTGTAACATCCCCGCCGCTGACTTTTAAAGGGATAGTATCACGAGGTTCCACGCGCGGCACTGTTCACTATTCTTGCACCGGAATTTTGGACATATCACTGTTAAAAGTGATTTTTTTCTTTCTTTTGGCTATCAAAACGGATTTTTTGATTCAACAAATACCTCCACTTCTCGACGGCCTTTTTGAATTTGCGGAATCAAACTTGAAAAGTGGGCCGACGTTTTCAAGTTTCGACCTCGTGATACTATCCCTTTAACGCAACATCGTCCCAGAATGCACCACGGACAACCGAAAAGTGTCACGTCGACACACGTAAACAGACAAAATGGCGGAGCTTGTTGAAGATGAAATCGAATTTGTACCTGAAGTTCGTATAAATGACGCCGAAAGACGAAAACTTATATGCTCGAGCAGGAGCCTGGGCTCAAACGTTGTGGACAATGTTAAAAATCGTCTCGTGTAACATACCGTTGCCGACTGTTGCCGCAACAAAGTTGCGTTAAAAGTTGTCTCGTGTAACATGGATTGAAAATCGGCGTTAAAAATCGGCTCGTGTAACATCACCTTAAAGTCCTGATTCAGGCCACTTGGAGCCATAGTTCCTTGCCTGAAAAGAGCGTGTGGATCGTCCGCGCGCGATGGAATTTGACTATGTGACAGCAGAAGACTAAGCTTTGCTTTTGCCAAAAAATAAGAATCCTTTTTCTTCGCAATAAAAGCCGATTTGTATCTTTAATATACTCTTGAAACTATTTTTTGTTTCGGCGGATTTGTTCGATATATCGTTCTACTTACCTTTAGCAAATACGCAATAAATGGAAGATAATGCATGAATTCTCGGTGATATAAAACTTCTCTTAGCTTGAGTTGAACAAGACGATTTCCCCAAATTTTCCCCTATATTGCTTTCAGGTTGTACAAATGTTTGTGATCATTCTCCAAAAAATTCCGAAGATTTCCGATGAAGATCCGAAGATTTTCGAAGAAGATCCGAAGATTTCCGACGAAGAGCCGAAGATTTTCGATGAAGATCCGAAGATTTTCGATGAAGATCCGAAGATTTCCGATGAAGATCCGAAGATTTTCGATGAAGATCCGAAGATTTCCGACGAAGATTCGAAGATGTTTCGATTGTAGAACAGGACCTGTTCGCCTGTTTGACAGTTAACAAGGGCAAACGAAAAGATATCGATAGCTTTACTCCTCATAGTGAAAATAAAATTGATATCTTCACATATAGCTTACTTTATGGGCAGTGTGGACGTACGGTATTTACGCACGAGTTCGATTTTTGATACAAACGAACGTTAGCAACGAACGCATTTTACTACTGATGAAGGCAGCATTGCCGAAACGTCTAGTTTCATTTTTAACACTTTTATTTTACAGCGTTAAACTAAACACTTTTTCACGTTACTATAATTAATGCTGCGCAGGATACATATTTATTTATCGTTTTCTGATACAAACCAACGAGTGTGTAAATGCCGTACAAAGCACTGTCCATGCTGTAATTTGTTTATTTTATACATACTGAGATTTGTGATTGGACGAAACGCTTTTTTCATGTGTGAGAAAGTCGTTTCGCCATTCTGATTGGCTGCGAACCCGAACGGGGTTTTCACACGCCAAATTTCAATAGAAAATCTCAATAAGTTTGAAATAAATAGATTTTCCGCGGTGGGAGAAATCATTGAATTTTACTGATATTTATAACGATAAAGTCCTTAACTCTCTTTTCTTTTACAGGCGTCTTGAATACACACGCGAGCAACTGAATCAGTTCAAGAAAAAAGTGGATGACAAGGTCGGCCAAGGTCACGGCGAAGAGCAAGCAGGAGGCTTTGGTGGAGGGTTCGGCGGATTTGGCGGAGGGGGAAATGAGGTGGGTTGGAATATCAATTCTCCCAACTGATCGCTATACATCTTTTTGATGTTAGTTATGAGACTTTGCAAGTTCAAGGCAGCAGCAACTGACAAAAAGATCGATTGCGCTTGTCCTCTCCGTTATCTTTTGCATGAACTTACTTCGCTCAGCAAATTTTCCTTTCGCAAACAGTCAATACATAGTCAGGCACAAAAAGGTAACGGAATGGAAATGTAGCCATACAATAACCGAAGACAGTCGGAAGGTTTTCTATCAAAGATTTCCTTGCACAGCTCGAATACTTTCAAAGATCGGTTAGATTTCTGGGGCCTGGGTAAAGGTCATATGACCTGAAAGGCGGGTAGTTGCTTTTGTTGCGTCCGCCGCTGAAATTCAGCCGAACTGACTTCCGGGACATCAACATTCTCGTTGTTAAGGTTCCCAATGACTCAAGGACGGTCTCAACGTTTGACTTCCGCTCTGTCGTTTCAGCCCTCAAAGCACCCCCCTCATGGCAGCAAACCGGGCACGCAACAAAGGGACCGATCTATGTCGTCTGTCTCTGTACATTCCTCTGGAAGACCCAAGTCTAGTTTGAGTACCTTGACGGACAAAGGGAGTCCTGAGCCCGCGATAGAAGAGGTCAGCGAGGAACCCTCTGCCTTGGAACAGGAGATAGCATACGAGGAACAAATTAGGTTGGAAAACGAAGCCTTCATCATTAAAATAAAATTGAGCCCTAGTCACACTTGAGGATTTTATCTACAGACTCAAAAGTTGGAACCACCTTATACAGCGTATAAGCGAACTGTTTGAATGGTCACACTGTTTGCCCTATACTGTTGCCAATGCGGTTAGTCATCCACAGACTCAAACGTTAGAACCACCTTGTACAGCATAATAAACAGTACCACAAGAAAGTACTGCTCAATAGCATTCATTTGAATGGTCACACTTAAGGATTTCATCCACAGACTCAAAAGTTAGAACCACATTTTACGGCATAATAAACAGTACCACAAGCAAGCACTGCTAAATAGCATTCATTTAAATGGTCACACTTAAGGATTTCATCCGCAGGCTCAAAAGTTATAGGAACGTAATGCTCACTAGCTTTAAACTTAATAAAAACACTTTGGAGATTCATCCACTGACTCAAAACTGGTAAGAACCGCAACACAAGAGTTAAAGATCTACTAAAGACGAACAAATGGTCCTCGATTAGTAGACCATTATGACTAGCTAGAGAATAAGGCATCGCTACCTCGATATTCACATATCTCTAACGTTGATAACCACAAACATTGTAATAGAAAATCAACCTTTAATTATCCTGCTCTCGTCTCTTGTTAGACTGCAGTATGAACAAGATGTCTTAGTCGACAAGATCAACACTACATTGGAAAAATTTGACGCTGATCTGCGGTACTTGAGGCACGAAAAAATGAATCTGGAAGTCGCAATTAAGTGCGCTGACTTAAGGTAAAAGTCGTAGGGTGAATGTATTCGCCGTTCCGAGGTTTCGCGGGAGATTGGGTCAAGTTACGTGTCGGAAAGCATCATAGGGCTGTTTTAGGGACGCATTTGCTTGAATTTCTCGTAGCTTTGTGTTTTGGTTGTTGTAAAATGTGTAAATTTAACTGTTGTGTGCCAGGATGCACAAATAGCTGGAGGGACTCGCCAGATATAAAGTATCACACGTTGCCGAGTGATGCTAAAGCGAAGCGTTTGTATAAAAAACTCATACGCAACGAAAATTTGAAGGTGGATGCACAAAACACTAGGATTTGTGGAGATCACTTCCCTGGGGGAGAAAGAATGTACAGAACTCAACTTCCTTCGATATTTCCTTGGACTGTGACTCCTCAAAAGCGACGAATTATGGGCCTTTATCACGTCCCACCATTTTGTATAAAAACAAAAGATTTACCCCCCAAGCCTCGCAGTGAAAAAGTTTAGAACGAGGTTAAGCAGGGGAAAACAAAGCATTTTATTCTCCTGGGAATCAACATGGCCGCCGCGTGATAAAGGGCCATAGAGAAGCGTCTCCCAAAACAGCCCTATGATGCTTTGCGACACGTGACTTGACTCAATCTCCCACGCAACCTCGGAACGGCGAATAGACTTGGTGGTTTGGCTTTGGGGAGAGAAATTATAAACCTATGCTAGTGTGTATTCCTTAAAATTAAACTACCAAACTGCCAGGCTTTACCAGTCTTTACGTCTGTATCGTGCTGTTCCATCATTATAAGAAGCCTGACTCATCTTCAGTCGTCTCTATTGTCTATTCTTTTGAATCGTAACACGCGGGGGTTGATGGGATGATCGCAAAATCGCCTTGTCACCTGAGAGACGACTGGGGACGAGTAAGCACGCGTGACGTGACGTGAACGTGTCGTGTTGCCTGCGTTGTGTTATTTTATAAAATAAGAAGGTTAATATGGGAACTTCAACAGTCGTTTCAAACAAGGCCAATTTTGAGTCCAAACGAAATAAAATTGTTTCGCTACACAAACCTTGCATTCCTTGTGTGGTATTTGACGTTAGTTTTATCATCTGACCGCTATTTCCTGTTTTATTCAAAATTGAAGTTCAACATGTGAACGAAGTGGCAAGGCGTAAATGAATTTTGGATGAATAAATTAACTATTTTCACTAAAATCGAAATAAATCTCGAAAAATCAAATTCCTTACCTTGAGAGCTCCACAGCCCTGAGGTCCAAGTCTCTTTAATCTTCTTGCAATTTTTTGCGGCACCACATAGTCCGTCGAAGTGGTGAAAAACGAGGGACTTACAAACACATTTGAAGTGAATATGCTCTCTCATGAGGCAATTTTCAAACGCACCCACCCCCAGCCTGTAGATATTTGGCACACTGGCAGCACCAGGAAAAATATCATAATTATTTATATTTTTACTTCAATGACAGGCAAGTTACTTTGTTTGAAGAGTTCATGCTGCTGAAGGAGTTTGAGAAAAGAGAAAACAGCTTTGCCAACAAAGTGAACACGAAACTCGGGGAGAAAGACGAGATGCAAGAGAAGGTAAAACGAACGCAAATCATGTCGCGACACAAATAGCTGCGATATAAATTCTGAATCAGATGGGTTTTTTAGTGCATCTTGTTTGGGCCATGCCTGGTGCTTGTGATCGGCAGGCCGTTCGTTGGAGCCCAAACAGTGTAGTTCCCAGATCTTTCTGAATCTTTGAACCGAACGCTGGTCGAGGAACTGCACATTATTATCTCCTGAGACAAGAAAATTAACTCTACATCTTCTCTCTTTACAAAGGTGTTTAAATGCGTTCCAATGCACAGATTGGGAATCCTAACGAAATGCACGGATAACCGTGTTGTGGACGAGCATGCCATTAATGGGGGGTGGGGTGAAGAGTTGTAATGCTCCCCACGCTACGGCTTGCGAATAAGTCAGAATTAAGCAATTACAGTTACAACCGTTTCCCTCTCGCTTCTTTAGGTCGAAGATTGTCAAATGAAGCTGGACTCCAAGAAGCAAGACATCGAGAAACTTCAAGAGCAGGAGAAATCGCTCTACACGTCCTTCTCGGCCGCGCTTGGTGAGAACAACAAGTTCGATTCGTTTTTAACGCGCGTATTTAAGAAGAGGATCAAGCGCGCTAAAAAGAAGGCTCAGGTCGAGGAAGGTTCGGACGAGGAAAGCGAAGACGAAGACAGTGACGAAGATCTGTCGTCGAGCGACGAAGAGGACTCGGATGCGGATGATTTGGACGACACCGTGTGTCCACCTGGATGTGATCAGTTGCTGTTTGAGCAGGTATAGTACCATCATGGACAGACACACACTACAGTTGTAAATGGACAGTCACTGAACTCTCTGCTCGCAGACGTATTGGACAGTATCCATGGGCCTTAATCACGCGGCGGCCATGTTGACTCCCGGAGAATAAAATGCTTTGTTTTCCCCGCTTAACCTCGTTTTCAACTTTTTCACTGCGAGGCTTATACAAAGAGGCTGGGCGTTGTTTCGTTTTGTTGACCGCGAGTAGACTGGAGCGAGAGTGATTCGCTGACGTCACGGCACCGCTCAAAGTTAGGTCCAGGACTAAAGGAGCCGAGAACGCCTCAGGCCTCGGTTGCATTCCACCTAAAATTTCGTTTAGAACATTTCGACTGCCAAATAGAACTTTTTACTAAATAAATACTTACTTGTCAACCCCGGCGCGTTCTACATCCAACCAGAATAACATCAGTTTCCATTTCCAGAGCTGCACCTACAATCTACGCCAAAACTGTTAAGACACTTGCTCACATTTCACAGTGCGTTCACCGAGGGAACATATTTCGCACCCCTCCCTCCCCACTCCAAGCAATGTTGTTTGCGGTGGATTTTCCTTCCAAAACCATTTCTGCAGACAGAGACAACATTGGGTTAGGCCCGGGGGGCGGGGGAAGGGGGGGGGGGGGGGAGAGTGCATGATAGAACAAAAGATAGAACCACTTTGTATAGCATAACATAGTGACGACTAAGGGCTTGTCACGCAATTATAACACGTTCCTGGGGAAGAAGTGCGTGACGACTTAGGGCTAGTCACGCAAACATTTCTGCAGATAAAGAGACAACTTTGGGAGAGGCCGGGGTAGGGAGGGGAGTGGGGGGTGGAGTGGGGGAGTGCATGATTTTCAAGCGGGTAAGTGATACGTCTTAAAACGAGTAAAAAATGTGAAGAAAACCAATTGGTCTCAACAGATTTTGGCCCTGATTGTAGCCCATGGTTTAATCATTCTTTTTGCCGTAACGTGCTAAATTTTTTGAGTTGCAATGTGTACGTTAAGTTTCTTTCTCAAATCTCTCACATTCAAGGTTTGTCAGCTTCGCGAGCGTCGCTTGGATCTGGAAGAAGAGTTAGCAGAAGAAAAGAAAACAAGTGAGACGCTGAAAAAGGAGTACGACGCCCTGGTGAAGAAATCCAAGGTCATCGATGGCGCACTGAAAACAGCGGAATCTGATCTTGAGGCTTTCCAGGTAACGACTTTGGTCGGTCGTATGAAGTTTTCAAGAAACTAGGCGCTCTGATTGGTTGAAGAGCAAAACAAGTACTGGAAAGTACTGCTCAAGAGCTTTCATTTGAATGGTTACACTTTAGGATTTCATCCACAGACTCAAAAGTTAGAACCACCTTGTACAGCATAATAAACAGTACCACAGGAAAGTACTGCTCAGTAGCTTTCATTTGAATGGTCACACTGTAGGATTTCATCCACAAACTCAAAAGTTAGAACCACCTTATACAGCATAATAAACAGCACCACAGGAAAGCACTGCTTAGTAGCTTTCATTTGAATGGTCACACTTTAGGAGTTCATCCACAGACTCAAAAGTTAAAACCGCCTTGTACAGCATAAAAAACAGTACCATAGGGAAAGTACTGCTCTGTAGCTTTCATTCGCACCATACCATTTATTCGTTCTCACTTCAGGATTTCGTTTTGTTTTTCAGCGAGAAAAGCAGCAGAAACTGAACGAGTTGGACGTGGTTGTTGTGCTAAGACTTCATCAGATTCAGTACATGGTGAACAGCACTCTGCCCCAAGACCTTTCCCAGTGTCTTGTGTTTAACAGCCCAGGGCTGGTCAGGCTACAACACAGGATCAAAGAACTGGAAAAAGAGAAAGGCGAACAGAAACGACTCTACAGGTATCAGCCTGCCCCTAATAGTGGCGAGCGGAACGAACTGAGCTCGGTCACTTAAGTCACTTAAGTAACTTAACTCTTTCTCACGTCCAAGAGTGCCAAAGATGAAAATTCAAGAAAAATCCCAAATTTCATTTTGTAAAATATTGAAAAACAAATGGTACCATGCAAAAGTACTACCGAAGAAGTTTCATTTGAATGGTCACACCATAGGATTTCGTCTACGGACTCAAAAGTTAGAACTACACTACATGTCTCCATAATTGACTCTGTGAGTAAAAGGTTAAAGGGAACCTAGATTTGCTCCAAGTCGCTGTTTTTTTTCTCTCGCGGGGATAGAACAAAAAGAAAACATTTATGAGTGTAAGACGCGCGTGGAATATGTGCGCGTACATTATCAGACACGCGCAATGCGAGCTAAATCCGCAAATTTCTGCACCATTTTGTTTTAGAACCCGCGAGCGCTTAACCAGCGGATCGAGCGACTTGGTGCAAGTCTGAAAGCAACAGAATTTGTCTTTGTATGCATCTCGGTCGTCCGCTTTAAACCAGTTTTGGAACCCCAATACCGGTCTTTTTCTCTCAGCTTTTTATTAATGCAGACCAACATTGGGATGATTCTACGATATTTCCATTCCAAGAGTAATCACTCCATAGACGTTCATTGCATTGATGAGTCAAAGATAATTCTGTGCTGATTCTGTGTTTATCCATAGCTGCACACTGTTTTAATGAAGTGTATGTCTTTATTTTCATCAGGGAACATCGTCAGACACATGTGCAGCTCATCCGTGATAAGAAAGTACAGGAAAATAGGGTAGGCGAACCACAGGATACCCAACAATCTAGCTTGTTGTAAATCAGATAATTTTTAACAGTTAGTGAGAATTATTTAAGCCGAGATCGAAAAGCTGAAAACATTTAAAACACTAGTTCATTATTTCGGGCAAAAATGTTTAGTGTTTTGTAGCTTTTTCTTTTGCGGATTGAGGAATCTTGTATTTTTTCTCTGTTGTCACTAATGAAGCAGGCGGCGCGTGGCATGAATAAATCTTAGTGTCTGTAAATATGATGTCACAATTGCATGTATCAGTCTGCAGTTACGCCGTCACAATTTTATGCATTTATAGCATTGTCTGCAGATATGACATCATGCATGTGTAAATCGTGTCACTGCCCGACTGTAGATGACGTCACAATTGCATGCATAAATATCATAGTCAGCAGATATGACGTCACAATTGCATGTATAAGTATCATTGTCTGGAGATATGACGTCACAAATGCACGCATAAATATCATTGACTGCAGATATGACGTCACAATCCATGCATAAATATCATAGTCAGCAGATATGACGTCACAATTGCATGTATAAGTATCATTGTCTGGAGATATGACGTCACAAATGCATGCATAAATATCATTGACTGCAGATATGATGTCACAATTCGAAACCAGCGTGAAGTAGCTGTATGCCCTCAGCAAATGTGCAGAGTTAGTGAGTAAAATGTTACAATTATTTTTAACCTACATGCATCGTAATCAGGTGTATTCGTCCATAGATTGGCGAGTTGGAAGAAAAAGTTCGCAACATGTTAATGTTAAAGTTCGGCCGTCTGGTGGATTTGGAAAAGCTTGAAAATGTGACAGTAAACAGAACAGTAGAGGAGCTGAAGGAGAAATTGCGACAGCAAGAGTCTAAGAGCGCCGCCGAGATCGCCAAGTGGAATGTAAGTACAACTCTTAAGGGGCAGTGTCATGGAGATGTTGAACTTATTATCTCGTGAATTCGCGAAGCGTTGACCGAGATACAGTATACGGGGACAATTATGCAAATGTTCACTCGATAAATCACTGAGATGTCAACTTTAATTCCCCAGTGTAATTACGTCATCCAGTCGTCTAGACAGTCTCGTTTCACACAATGCATATTTATGTCATGCTAAGATGTTTTGACAAACATACAATAAACTGCAAGGCTTTGACTTTGCGAGACACCAATAGAGGTTTTGCACGGCAGCCATGTTGCATGGCAGGAACAACAGATTATTTTCCCTATGGGAAAGAATGTTCTTTCTAATGCAAAACATTTTTATTGTTCCTGCCATGCAACATGGCTGCCGTACAAAACCTCTATACGACAGAAACCGATGTTTTGGTCGTTTTAAATTTGTTTTACTCTTCAATTCTTTGACTGCAAACTGCCGGAGTATGAAAAATTAAAACCGATCTGTGAACTTAACTTTACGTTGTGTCGTATTCACGAGTTGGCTCTCAGAGCCCTTTGATTACAAAATAATACTAATACTACTAAAACACCAAGAGAAAGAAACCAACCAATTATTAAAAGAGGAACAAATCATGGACAGTTCTAGCCCATTTTGGAAACGAAAATGTGAGAACTTGAAAAAACAATTAGGGTAACGTTTTTCAATATCATTCAGACCCATTCCGTCAATGACTAGACATTCATCGACAGTCTTGGTACAAAAGGGTGGTAATCTAGGCGTCATAATTTTAAACAAAACTGGACACGATGTATCTTGTCTTTTCAAAATGATATTAAAACAAGCTGAACAGACTGGTTACACGAAGAGAATACAATACTTTTGCGATATAATTGTTTACGTGATGTGGTGTTATTTCAGGGCAAGATTGACTCGTACAAAGGTAAAGTGACTCAGTTGACTCGTGAGAACACTCAGCGACTGGATACATACACTGTGCTGCTTCAAGAGAAGAAAGAACTGGAACATATGCTCAACTCGCGACAGAAATCACTGGTAGGTGTGTCTCGACACTTCAATAATTATAGCAGGTTTTAGTTGGGGATCAAAAGGAAGGTTTGCTTTGATTTTGCATTACTACGCTTTTTAATTGGTTTAAATCTCGCGCCACTTTCTCAAGTGAAACCAAAAACAAACGTGACTTGCTCGCACGTGTTTTCCCGCGCTTGGCGCCGTCAACATGTATTTGCTTCGAGTTCTGATTGGTTCATCTGCATCTGTTGTGATTGGCTAGAGTGATGACTTTGGTTTAAAGACACTCAATGAAATTGCTCTTTTCCCTCCTAAAGGCCGACTTTGTCGCATGCAACCTGCTCACGCCATACATACGACAGGAATCGTGTCGTCTAAAGGTGATGTTACACGAGCCGATTTTTAACGCCGATATCGTGTAACATGGCGCAAAGGCCGATTTTTAACGCAACATTTCGTTGCGCCAACATGTTGCAGGTTTTTGAAAGCGATTCAAAAACCGGCAACATTGTTGCCCGAATTTTGTTGGAGTTGGCGCGTGTAACATCTCCGCCGCTGACTTTTAACGCAACATCGTCCCAGAATGCACCACGGACAACCGAAAAGTGTCACGTCGACACACGTAAACAGACAAAATGGCGGAGCTTGTTGAAGATGAAGTCGAATTTGTACCTGAAGTTCGTTTAAAGGCGAAAACTTATAAAATTCTACGAGGAAAAACCTGTCTTGTGGGATACGTCCCTAAAGTTAACCAAGAAGGAGGCCGGAGACCAAAAAGAGGCAGCCCTAAAAGAGCTAGAGGAGCACTTCGACTTCAATTACACAGGAAGCGAGCTCGTAGGAGTGTGGAAAAGTATTCGGGCCTTCCTTTTACATCTTCCAAACTGTCCACTAACAACAGAACCCGAATGAATTTCAGCCGGTCCGCCATTTTGTTTGTTTACGTGATGTCGACGTGACTTATTTCGATTTGTCGAGCAGGAGCCTGGGCTCAAACGTTGCGGACAATGTTAAAAATCGTCTCGTGTAACATACCGTTGCCGACTGTTGCCGCAACAAAGTTGCGTTAAAAGTTGTCTCGTGTAACATGGATTAAAAATCGGCTCGTGTAACATCACCTTAAATCAGCCTACAACTCGCTCACAACTGTTGCATGCAACACAAAAAAAGTTGTAAGATTTTGAAACATGTTTTAAAACCCCACGACAATCGTAGCCACATACAATGTTATAGAGCGTTTTCACTTGACGTCATAGCCGCCATATTGGTGTTCCCGTACAAAAGAATTTTAATTAACTTCTTTTGTTAGGAACACCAACATGACTGCCATGGTCTTTGTCATTTAAGTCCCACGGGACTGAAGGTCACGTGAGTGAAAACGCTCTACATGATGCGAGTTGTATACAATTTTCGCCTGACGCAAGCAGCGCGCGCCACAAAAAATCGCATGCGACAGTCGTACCGTGTAAATCGGCCTTAAAAGTGCTCAACTTTGAAATTATCGTTAATCTGTTTACGATCACCCATAATTCACTTCACGTTTTGTGTTTTTTTTCGTTCCCAGGGGACCGAGTTTACCGGCAGCCGGAAAGCAGACATCCGGGAACGACAAAGATTAGTTCAGTTGGTGCAACTGCAGGCTCAAGAAATAGACGCTCTCAAGGATGAAATAACGCTTCTGTCGCGCAAAGGGGGGCACATTCTTCCCCCGGCTCAGCCACCCCTCCCCCCTGGACAAACACCGATACCCAATCAGTAACTTGTAATTTTATGTTATTTGTAAAGCTTTATTTGGGGTGGAAGACCGGTAGTTTTAGAAGTGGTTATTTCATTCTGTTCGCGTAACGTTTTATACATACATTGTAAATACTGGAATGATACTTGAATATTAGTCAGGATTTTAAAGACCAAATTGTCTTGTTTGCGAGTTGTAACAGCTCTTAAAATAAATGCACATAGACACTGACTTGTTTGAATTGTAGTTCCTTGTTAAGCCATTCGACTTAATAGTTTAGTCAATACTCTCGAGATTTTACATCAGCGATTAGCTACATTTTTTTCCTAAAGTAGCGTTATGCCGAGAGGTTTTGTTTTAACTTAGAAGAGTGACTGGTTGTTCTTTTTAATATTTGCATCTCCTTTTTTCAACTTTAAATCCCATCTAACTATTCAACTACCCAGAATATAAGCCTAGAATATAAGCCCCTACCGTCCCCTCCCCAAGGATAAACCCAGTTGAGATATGCATGCCCAAATATGGAATAGAGCCGGATCATAACAACAATAGAAGCGCGCAATGCAAAGTGGGTGGGTTAAGTCCTTTAAATTTATACGTTAAAACCAACGGAGGCACTTATTTCCACGCGAAATAAATTTCAAAACAGTTTCACGCCTAGTGACATGCTCCTTATAAACATTTTCTTTAAAACAAAGATCTTATCTACAAAAAAACTGAGTATGTACAACGCATGCATGGGTTGGTGACACTGTGAAATCTAAAAATATGGCTTTCAACTCTTTAGCCTCCAACGCGGACATCCCTTAGGGCTTGTCATGCAATCATTCCATCTTCCTGGGGAAGAAGTGCGTGACGACTTAGGGCTTGTCAGGCAATCATTCCACCTTCCTAGGAAAGAAGCGCGGACATCCTTAGGGCTTGTCAGGCAATCATTCCACCTTCCTGGAGAAGAAGTGTGTGACGCGCCCAAAGAACGTATGCGTCGGAGAATATATTTTATGAGCTCTTCTCTAAGAATATGCGATTTAGCGTCGGTTTATTATCAACTTGGTGTTATAGTCTAAAGTGTCGGCCGCTTTCTTGCCTTAACCACCGTGGGTGCCGGCACAGGGGGTAGGGCAAGAAAGCGGCTCACATTTCAGACTTCTTGGCGTTAATAACGCAAGGTTAATCTCTTCAATCCCATGACAGTGTCCCGCCAAATTAAACGCAATATCAACCTCTTCAATCCCATTAAGAGTGGCTAACAATTTGGCAGTAAAGCTGTGGAGTTTGGGTGGATGTTTTTTTACAGCTGTAATCATTTACGGACTTCAGGGCGCCCTTTTTTCAATGCACAGAATTTAGCTGATTAAGTTTAAACCCATCGAATTTGATTATGTTCACTGAGCCCTAGCCGAGGAGGCCTGGAAGTTAACGGACGGCCACGTGACATCCCATGGCCAGCTTGAAAGCTGCTCGCTGGTGCTTGGCTCGAGGGGAATCTGGAAACAAGTTAAGGAGGCATTCATATCCACAGATTGTAAATAATGAATAATTGAGCCCGCAAATAAAAACGTCAGCGGTCGTGGTCATGTAAACGTCAGGCAGAAGCCTCAAAAACAGCCAAGTACGCCATTGTCGTGCTATCTTTATGTTACCTCAGAAAGGAAGACTGTGATAAAGCCGGAAGGCAACGCATTCAGTTTACAAATAGAAGTAAAGATAGCAAGTAGAGGGAATATTTCAAACACAGTGGGCTAAAATCATGGGTACTTCAATTGAGATTTGCACACTAACAGACAAGATGTTGGAAGACTTGTGAAAAAAAAAAGCCAACATAAACAATTCCCATCACTCCTTAAATGTATTTAAAGACTTGTACGCGACGGAAGGATACGACAAGACCCTCTCCTCCAGTCCGCTCGCATTGCTGACTTGCAGACCTGCGTCTCGCCGAAAATTCCGGAGCCATTCAGCATGAGACTGCAATCGCTCAGCGGTGCTCAGTTCCCTCTCTGAGGTCCAGTCCTTTATGCTCGCTGGGTCCCTAGAGGAAAATTAAAATGTTGATTTGTTACGCAAACAAGCAAAACAATTTCAATGTTAGAATAAGAGAAACAAAACCGATTTCAAAATGTTCGTACCTTCCTGTCGCTAAGCTCGTTGTAGGTACAAGTGAAAGCGAGGCTGGTGAATCACGTGATTGATCTGAAAACGAGCAGAAATCAGTTTCAAGCTGAGGAGCAAATCGAATATCAGGGATGTTCACGCAACGTGGGCAACGCAACGCGAGAAACAACTACTGGACTGAAGAAAATAGTTTTACGCTTACTGTAGAAAGCATTCGCCAAAATAGAAAAAAATGCTCTCAAGAGAAAATGTGAAAAAATGGCATTTTTAACAGCTGATAAAAATAATCGCGGGCTCTGGTTAGAAATATGATTGAGACAGAAAACGGAAGTGTGTGATAGGTAACTGACATGCGCACTATACCTCCAAAGTAGGATTTCCACTTCCTTTCTAGCTGTGACTCGGCGCTTTCTTGAATTCTGTAAGGACTCTGGAGCTGAGAAGGTGCACTAGTAACTCGACTGCTGCAGGAAGATAAAAAAACGCTTATTTTACAAGCCACAAAAAACAACTACAATACACAGAGGCACAATACACACAGAGTCGAGAAAACGCGCGTATGCCAAGTGGTTTTACTCATTGTTCGTCGAAAAAATGGTTGAAGTGTTTGGTTTGAGAAAGTTGGAAGAATTGTAGAGCTGAGCAAAAGGTGAAATAAAAATAAACAAAGAAATTTAGTCGGTCGACACTATAAACAGAAACTTTTCATCAGAGCCTCCAAGATGCTACTGTAACCATATTTTGAAAGGGATGGGTTTTAAAAAAAAGACAAAAGTAAAAAAAGAAAAAATTAAACTCGTTTGCGATTACTCAGTTGGACTTCTGCACCTTTTATTTTCATTGTAAATCTATGTTGTAGTTTTCAATATATATATATATATTTTTTTTTTGTTACGGTTTGTTATTGTAATTGTATTATTGTAATTAATTTCAATTAATATTAAATTACAAAAAAAAATTCAATACGGGTTACAACTCACAGATTATGAGGCTGTCCCAGGCGCACGGATGGCACAGGAACCCCAGTACCTCTCAAATGCAAAGGTTCTGGGCCAGACTGGTAAGGGACCTGTGCCTGAAAGACATGACTCGATTCAGGATAAACAGGCGTAACACGAGGCCCTCTAACAGACTCAGCAAACGGTTGCATGACTGGCTCAGCTCCCAAGGGAGCTTGCATGACAGATGGGTATGTGAACGCTGGCGGCCGAGTGCTAAGTAACTTTAAAATTCGCCCTAAATCCGTGTTGATCTGCTGCAATGAATAATGCACAGCTTCCGAACTCTCATCGCCAGCGGAATGCCTCCTCAAAACTTTAGGAATAGCCGCCTTGGGCTGCCGACTTCCGGTTTTGACGTCACTTCTTCTGACGTTTCCGCTGATGACGTCACCGTAGTCACTGCTGCTGATGCCGCTGCTGTCGTCATCGTCTAGCGTCTTGCGCGGCGTTTTCCGGGGATGGTACCTGTCTTTTGCTGACGGACGCGCCTGTCTAGCGTATCTGCTTTCGCGGAACGTTGCCTCCGAGTCTGACGCGGTTGACTAAAAGAAATAAAAATGAAAATTTAGATGGACTGACGAACCAAGCGGCTTATTGCGAGGAAGGATATTGATTTTTCGTTTATTTTAACAAAAATCAAAATACGGTGGAATCTCGTAATGACCATCGACAAGCTACAGAAAGTTGTTATTTGCCCTTTTCACTCATGGCTTTGTCACTCTCAGCCACACGCCACAAATATATTATTTACGTAATAACAACAGCGGCGGATCTAGAACATGTAGATATTTAAGCCCGTTTTACAAACAAGAACGTCGAGTCGACAAAATGTCATAAATGTGACTTTCCAAAAGGGGCGGTTAAATTACTTACCAGTCCTCCAAGCATCGCGTTCTCCATGACTTTGAGCCTTTCTTCTTTCTGTCTCAGAAGTTCTTGGCCTGCGGTCATGTTGTCCATCACTACTCCAAGCTCCGCCTCTTCCTACGCCATGGAATAACACAAGTTTAGCAGCAGTGTTCACACTTATCCACAGACTCAAAAGTAAGAATCACTTTTTTTTAAGTGGAAACATATCTTACTGACCTCGTCTAAACGTGTTCTTACATCTTCGAGGAAGTTAGCACTTCGCCCGGACTGCGTCTACAAAGCAACAAGAACGAAAATTTACGCTATTTAAGGCGATTATGTCACGCTAAATTATGTCATTTTAGGCCACTCTGTAACGGCAGATCACGTTATTTTAGATGACTGTGTCACACACATCAGTTTACGCTATCTTAGGAGTTGTCACGCTCACTGAGCAGGAACGTTATGTCACGCTAAGAGACATAATGATTATTTTTGAATAGTCAGCCGTCTAATCGCCCTACAACGCCATAACCCCCTCCCCCCCCCCCCCCCCCCCCCCCCCCGCCCACGATATTTTTGGCCACAGCATACCTTTCCTCGTGCAACGTTTTGTGACATATCATTGGTCAATTCTTTTCGTGCATCTTCCAAAGCGGCCTGGTAAGAGAAATATTGATCAACATGTAAATTCTTTTTACAATATCAACAAACAGGAAAGCGAAAATTAATAGTGAAATTTAATCACTACGTTTTTTTTCTTGATTATGAGCGTCAAGCAGTTAGAGATTCGAACGGTTTTATTTGGGTTGTTGACCGTTTGTTGACGTCTGCAACTCTGTTAGCGTGCGTGGAAGGCGCTACAAATGGAAGAGGAAGGGGGGACTTTGGGCGCGCGCTAAGCACGTGGAGAGATCGTGGAGCGCCGCACGGAGCGAGCGTGGAGCTCCTCTTTCATTTCAACTGCCTGCCGCGCAGGCTACTCGTGTATTAAATATTCAAAATCCTTTAGCGAATCAAAGCTGTCTTGCAAAACAGCCGCATTTTTTCTCTAATGATCGCGGGAGAGGTGCGAAGCGCTGATACCTGCGCAAAAATACGGACGTCTTGCAATGTAAATCAAAGCAGGTGTGTTGATATATCAGGTTTTCATGGGTAAGTAGGAGCTTACTTTATTAACTTAAAATGGACGAAAATCACCGAAAGCGATGAAAACAAAGAAATATAAAATAAAAAGACAACAAAACAGATAAAAATCTCAAAATTCCACTGGAATGGAAACTTTAATTTCTTGACCGCCTGTCACGAAATCAAATTTGATGAATCCACTTCCATCTTTGTAATCCCAAACTTTATCCCCAAACTACTTGATCCGTTTTGCTCTCTCTATGATTTTATCCAATTTAGTTGTATATTCGGTGGCATTTGGCAATATAACATGGAAATTAAATAAACGAAATTTCGCTATTTTGGTGGCACACTGTCCGGATATGAGATTACAACGCTTACTTGTCTACGTTGAACGGAGCGCCTTTGACGCCGTAAAAATTCTTTGGCTCTTGTGATGGCATCTCCCTCCATTGCAATCCGATTCCTCAAATCACTAAAATAACACAGACACAAATAAACTTTAAGATGTCTAGCTACAACCGTGGCCAATATGTTTGGGACACTTTCCATTTTTTCCTATTAAAACATAAATAAAATGTAACCCCCACCCCCCCCCCCCCCCCCCCCCCCCCCCCCCCCCCCCCTGAACAGAGTTGGGTGTCAGGAGTCAAACAGGTCTCACAGATCTTCTACACTTTATGGACTTCAACCTTGTTTAGGTGGGGGTGGGGGAAAACGTTGAAAGATGGTTTGGGTGAGTATTTGTTATCGCTCATTTTTAGTTTGTGCAAAGAAAAGGTTATAAAAAACTGAAGTGTCCCCAAACATTGTGACCACGGTTGTAGGTTAAGGTAAGGTTAAGTCTTCACCAGCCAAGTGGCTCACTAACACCGGAACGTAACACAATTTCTGTAGTATGAAGCGACTGAGAATATTGCTACTCCCGACCTCCCCGGACGGGATGCTAGTCAATCGCAAGGTTGCCCCCAGCACTATGTCGCCGGTACCCATTCATACATCTGGGTTGGGAAAGACGTTCATTTATGTCCAGAGGTCAATTCAATAAAACTTTTACAAGTGTAATCTACAAGTGTAGCTATTGTTTTCAACCCCTGAATTAATGGCTACACTTGTAAATTACAAGTGTAAAAGTTTTATTAAATTGACCCCAGGATTGCACGCAAGTATTGTTTAACGAATACTTCATATTTGACTGAGTTTTTTGTCCTTTTTATATTACTTCATATGTGACAGATTTTCGTGTATTGGTGAAGTTTTATAGATGGACATTTTGTGATGCTAGTCATGAAGTAGGTCCCCCCTACCTCTACCTGCAATCCTGGACATTACTCTTGCAACTTGTGTACAACTGTTTTACGAAATCATCTCAGACGAAAGATGCTCTAATTTATATGCAACTGTTCCATAATGTGCCAGAATGTTCCATTTAGTTCAACCATGTTACAGTTGTTACCTGTTTCGCAATTCAGCCTGCTTTTGTAAATGAAGGAACGCTCCTTGTACATCTTCGGACGAACTTTCATCCGATGAGACGTCAACTATAAAGCATTTCAAAGAGCATGTAATCAGTGACAACGTGCAGTCGCGATTGAGAGGTTCTGTCAACAATTTCAGTGTCCTTAATTAGTAATGTAACTACTATCAAGTTTTGTGACGGAGAGCGGTTCTCAATTGAGTGTCGTAAAACCAAAACCAAAGTTATTACTCTGGCCAATCACAACAGACGCAGACTATCCAACGAACCAATCAGAACTCGAAGAAAATACATATAGCGGGCGCCAAGCGCGGGAAAACGCGCGTGAACAAGTCACGATTGGTTGTGGTTTTACTGTTGATTGGTTGAAAAAAAAGGGCCCGAGATTTCTTAGCCAATCACAAGCCATAGCAATGCAAAACCAAAGCAATCGCGAAATTACTTTCGATACTGAATTGAAAACTGCAAAAGTGACATTTTAACCAATGAAATCCGACAAAATAATAAAAAGTCTCCCTACTAATGCACTAAAACCATTTTAACGGTTCGCTCTCCCTTTCTGAAATCACTTCACTTGTGCGTGCACTTTTTTTTTGCGGACTTTTCATACCTAGGTCGTAAGCTCTTGCAAATCCGGCAGCCGGTTCTTTTGGTACCCGGGTCCTCACTTGTCCTTTTTTGGCCGTCGAATGCACCGGGACCCGAGGAGAGAATTCTCCAGGTGAAAGATCTTCGTCGCTGTCGGGATGAACTACAAATAGAAGAGAACATTTTCTAAGCTGATGAGTAAGCGGGCGAAATGTCTTGATCAACTGACTACACGGTAAAACAAACAATGATCTGTGATTGGTCATTCGCGCACCAATGTCTGTCATGTGATTGACCAATTAAAGCTGCGTAATTACAACCAATCAGGTGCACATCAATGGGTTCTCTTTTGACATGGAATTCACTCAGAGAGCCAATAATGGAGACATGTAGCGTTGGGCTAACTTTTTAGCCTGTGGACGACAAATGAAACCTCTTCGGCAGTATTTTTGCATAGTACTATTTGATTTTCAATTTTTAACAAAAAATCCAAAATTTTACAAAATAAAATTTGATTTTTCTTGAATTTGATGTTTGGCACTCTTGGCTCTTGGGAGTGATTCCGAACATTTGGACTAACCTAAGATCGGGCCTTTTTTTTCTTGCGGAGAAGAAAAGGAAGGAAAAAATATCCTCTTCTCCCGATTCTCGGGGGGGGGGGGGGGGGGGGGGGGAGGGGGGTAGGGAGGAAGTCTGGTTGCAGATCATGTATATACATATTAGTTAAACACAGGCTACGGAAGTGCAATAAAAAGGTAAAAGGAATTGAAATGAACTAACCTTTGATATCTGGAGGTACAAGATTTTCAGCCTGAAAAAAAAAGAACGTTTTGTCACGCATTTCTGCTGGTATATGACAAAACTATTAATAGATAACTATTATGATAATCATCACGGCTGGGCCGACAGCTGTTTGTTAAGTCGATATGTGACGATAACGATACTTATGGAGACATCAGGTTAACATTTTGGGAATAGCATTCCGCCCAGATTCTAAAAATAGAAAACTCGCGCAGCATCATGGGATTGAAATGCGTACAAACATTCAAGAACTATACAGGAAGCTACAAAAAAGCAGGTGCTACGAAGCACTGTTCTTGGGTACAACTCGACAATTATCCTCAACGTGTACAGGAATCGCAAAAACTGGTGTTTCCGAGGCAGCCATATTGAAATATTTGTCCGCATTTCGATCCCACAATGCAATGCTGCCAAATATGACGTCACCTGGGCGGAACGCTATTGTTTGCGATACGATACCGCGATATTGTGACAAGCAACATTGCCCAAGCCACGCACCAATTATCTAAAGCGTAGCTTTAGCTATAGCGGGGCTCAGTTGTGGAACTCCTTACCACAAGATGTAAGGAATATCAAGTCAATGGGGCAATTTAAAAGGGAAATAAACCGACTATTTCAATCATCAATTTCCCACTCGGCAACCTTGTAAAACAGTAAGTGAAGTGTATATATATTTTTAATGATATAATTGTCACTTTTTATATATTGAAGGTTTTTACCGAGTTTAAATAAAGTTATATGTATGTATGTAAGTAGTCACGTGTGTAATATCGAAAGGGAACAAAAACAGCGATACTTCCTTCAAGCATCGATTACTTTTCGAAAATACCTAAATACGGTCGCATCGATTACTTTGGTATTGGAATCGGCCAACTCGTACTTCCCATAACACCCCGGATGCCTCGTTATTTTCGTATCCGATCTCCTCTCGCTCCAAATAAAAGCAATAGCTGCCGAGTACGAGTCTGGATTACACATGAAATACCCCCGAGTATTACATATCAGAATTCCCCTGGTTGTTACCGTGAAAATACCCCTGGGTATTATGCATGGAAATATCCCTGAGTATTACACATGATAATACGCATGGGTATAACACATGGAAATATCCCTGAGTATTACACATACCTTAGTAGCGGCGACACCCGGAGGTTCCAGGTCCTCTACTTGTAGTGCCTCATCTTCAAAGCCTAAATCAGCCACCTCTTTTGTGGTCTTTTTCTTCGCATCCCTGACCTTGCTTGGCGTGGCAGCTGGCACAGGTTTCTCAAAATCACGATCATTTACCAGGGTATCTTCATGATCGCCGTTCATGACCGTTTCTTCTTGCAGTTTATCCCGTTGAATTAAAAGATCCTGTAATTCTTCGCTCTGCTGTTGACAACTCTCCTTCAGCTCGTTTAGATTGTTTGTCAGATTGCTGTTGAGGGAAAATATTAGGGACTTTGTATGTACGTAAAGTTCAGTACGAGATTGAGTATGAGCACGACTTTCGAATTTTAAGCCAGTCACGTTCCCCAAACTCTTTCTTCTTCCTGTTGCTGACCAGCAAATAACTATAAGGAGATTTTAGGAATAAGAGATTCTAGGGCATATAGCAAACTAAAACCAAAGCCGAAGCCAAGGGTTGTCACGCACCTTATGTCACGCTGAAGCACGGTCTTGGAAGAGTTGAGCTTGTCCACTTCGGTTTCAAGGTTCTTTTTTTGTCTGGAAACCAAACAAAATCAAGAAAACTGTCTAACTTTCAATACTCCAATGGCGTTAGTGCTATCAATAGGCAGATCTACCAATAACGACAGAAGACTTCGACAATACAATCGGCGCACAACGTTGAGCCAACGCGACATAAAAATCTGAAAATGCCTTCGCGCGCACTGGAAGTTGAAATTTATTCGTGTTCAGATTCCACATGTTCTGGCGTGCTCATTTCAAGTCACGTTGCTTTTGCTAAATGTACCTAATACGTCAAGGAATAGAGACAGACCTGTTCAGCTTACTCAACTCCTGTTCGCTGTTTGAGATGGCTGCCTTCACCTCATCTAACCGAAGCCTCGCAAGAGCCTCGTCCTCCCCTGTGGATGCCGCTGCCTGCTCGCCGGCTCGAGAAAGCGCCTGGAAGACAGATGATACCAGATTGTTTAAAAAACGCCCAGAAAGTAACATGACACTTTTCATACTTCAGGATTCTCTGTTGTATTCATTAACATATGTTCTGTTTAGAGGATAAATTTGCCACGAAAAAACCCACTTGACGCAACGATTGTTACCTCTCTCTGCTGCACGAATCTTCTTCTTTCCTCTTCTAACTGCTGTCGATTCTCCTCCAACTCTCTGCTCTAAAAATAAACCAAAAATATGCCAGTGAATGGGTATGAAATGGTGGGTTGTGTGTGGTGACAAACGATGGGGTCAAGGGGATCGGGACAAGGGGATGGGGGCAAAGGAAAACCGGGAGAAAAGGGTGCAGTGAGATGCAAAGAAAAGGGGGAGGGGGGGGGGGGGGGGGGGGGGGCGGGGTTGAAGCCAAAAGTAAAGGAAATGGGTACGAAAAATGGTAGGTTTATGATCTCTCCCCCCATGAAGACTTCATGATTTTTTTGTCCAATCAGAATCAAGTGCGACTACTATGAAAAATAGAAGTTATCACGTCATCACGACGTAACCATGACGGCACGAGTGTACGTTATGATATATCCAAATATACTGACTTGGTATACAAGGACTATCCCGCACTTACCACCAGTTGCTCCTTTCTATTTTGAGTTCTAATTGGTTCATCGCCGTGAAAACTACGTTTTTTGTGACTGGTCAGTTGTAATAACTTTGATTAAGGTTTTCTGATAAGAAAACACTCCCTCGTTTTGTTACCTGGGCTGATAATTCCTCTTCTTCGTTCTCGAGGGCCTCGCGTTGCTTCTGAAGATGATCTCGTTCGTTATTCATTCTTGCTTCCTGGTGGATCGAAATAAAATAAAAACAAACTTGGATTGAAGTAAAGTTAAATAATGAATATAATAGAAGCAGGTTTTCTAAAAAAAAAACATACAAACTGACAACGCAAATGATATCCCACAGAATTGATTAAGAACTAACTTCTACTTGGCACGGCAATATAAAGTCAGGCAAGAGGGTAATAAGAAGGAGGGAAACAATCATACAAGTACAAAACTTATTTAAGAACCTCATCTGGTAAGAGGCAATCCAATAGGCCATTTTTGAGTTGCCTTTATCCTCTCTATCAAAGGAAGGCTAGGTGCGAAACCTTTCATATGAAAATGAGTTTGAATGAATTGACTGAATGAAAAATGAATTCACATGCAAATAAAACTTATTTGCATGTTAATGAAAACTCATTTTCATATGAAAAGTTTCGCACCTAGCCTCGCTTTGATAGAGAGGCCTAAAGGCAACTCGGAAATGGCCTGTTAATTATTTACATGGCATGACGAGGGGCTGACTTGAAGCTATCGAAAAGGGAGGGAGAATGGCGAGGAGAGGGAGGGAGAGAAGCACCTGCAATGATGAGTAGTAATGTATGGTGCTATAAGTTACTACTTACAGTACCATACATTACTACTAAGGTGTTATTGCTTTGTTAGCTTTATTGCAAGCGCTCCCCCCCCCCCCCCCACCCTTCCCTCGGTGGCACTTCCTACTGCCAGCTCGCTGCTTAAACCTGGGACGTTAGGATTTCAAGCCCAGTTCACTGACCACTTGACTATGCTGACTCCATTGGAAGTGGAATGATAGTTTGTCTAGCTTCTGTCGGAGGATTCCCCTGAATAATGACCATTGTTGGTGTTGGTGACTGTTGTTTTAATTAAGTCATTTTCCGAGTCACTTGATGGCGTTGCCTTATTGGTTAGTGCCCTGATTGCTCAGCTAATGGTTTGTGCAGACTAAAAACAAAGCGATTGGTCACTTTTCAATCCGTCTGTTGGAAGTCTATTTTAGCTTAGGCGAGTTTCTTATGTCATAACTTAAAGATAATTGAAGATAAAAGAAAAACAAACCATTTCATCGTGCTCTTTTTGCAGCTTGTTCTTCTCAGCTTCCATGTCCTGCTGAAGTTTGATCATCTTCTTTTTATGTTCTTCAGTCAGGTTTTTCTTTTCCTTTTCCCATTTTTCGCTCAAGTCAAATCTCTCTTTTGTCTCCTATTGGAGTAAGAAACAAATTTATACCCTCCAAAATTCTGTTTTGTAAAATATGGAAAAGAAATCAGTACCAAGGAAATTGCTGCGCTGTAGCTTTCATTTGAATGGTCACACCTTAGCTTTTCATCCACAGACTCAAAAGTTAGAACCACCTTGTACAGTATAATAAACAGTATCACAGGAAAGTACTGAGGTGAGGGAAGGTGGCCTTTTAAAGTAAGTGCGGTAAGGAGGGCTGGGGGGAGGACTAGATCAGGATTCATGGTTAATAAAACGACCACTTCATATCGAGTCCAGGTAATGCCTGCTACAAAATCACAGTTCACGATTCATGACGAATAACTAAAAACTCCATTCTCATTTTACAAATATAAATTATGGAACATAGCAGCTCACAGCTTAGCAGAGTATTCGGCAATCTACTGTACTTAATTTTATTGTACATTTTGTACCTGTTCTTTCCAGTCTTGTTTGACTTTGTAAATTTTCTTCTCATAACCATTCTGCAAACATTCCTGAAAAAATAAAACGTATAGAAGGAGTAGCTCATAATAGATATACGATAAGAGCATAGGGTGAAATGGAAGGTCGGCGAGCAAGTACAGGGAAAGGGGGAAGGGGGAGGGGGGAGGGGGGAGGGGGGAGGGGGGAGTGGGGAGGGGGCGTGAAACAGGAGAAGGGGAGAAGGGAAGGAATGCCTGTTGTAAGAACCGGCCTATTCGCATTTTGCCCACCGATTTCCTGGTAATCAAATTATTTCAACTGTCAATACGTACACCAATCAGAAACTGGAACATGCTTTTACATATAGCTGACTTCACATGGGAATTTACTACACCATGTATGTTTACCGCCCAGCACAAATTAGCCAATCAGAATTTTGCGGCCGCCAGCGTCTGCAAAAATGAACAAAAGGGGGACAAAAGGGGGTCTTTATTGCAGGCGTCCTTTCCCTCTCTGCCCAGTTCGCCTCTCCCTGACGCCTGCTACGCAAGCTAAAAAAGCGTATTCTCTTCTCTCTTCTCTTTGAATGACTCTGACAAAGGGAGTTTTGAATCTCTTTACGATGGCAGTTGATAACAAATTTTAGTATTTCACATGGAGAACAGTTTGCCAACTTTGTACACTGACTTAATACATGTACCTCTCATTCATACCTTAGATCGGTTTTCAATGAAGTTATCACTCAAAGCTGGTGCCAAGCACATGCCAAGCACGTGCCATGCACGTGCCAAATGCGTGCAAGCAAGTGACGATTGATTTAATTTACAGTAGCTTAGCTTTTAATATTGGTTGAGAAAAGTGGCACAAGTTTTTTTTGAAGTATTCGTAGAGTCCAGTAACACAAAACCAAGCAAAGATGTATTATTTTCCTTCCAAAATGGGTGAAAACCGTTTCGATATACTGTAGTTGCATGACATCTTTTCACCGACTTACCAAACGCGCATTAATAAAGAAAGATATGACTTAATATATTCTTAGATTTGTTAAAATATCCTACTCACCAACTGCTCCTCATATTTTGCCTCCAAATCCTTCTTCTTTTTAGCAAAGTCCTGCTGTGCCTTCGATAAAAAGACAATGAATCATAGAATAAATAAGCAACAACTGAACTTCGAAAAAGAAGGCGTTTATTTTTTTTTTCAACCACAAGACCTGCATTTCTACTTCCCTGTGGAACATTTTATGCTGTACAAGATGGTTCGAAGTGACTTTCTAGGTGAGTCTGTGGATGAAATCCAATGTGTACATTAAAATAAAAGCTATAATGAACGGTACTTTTCTGTGCTATACAAGATGGTTTCAATTTTTGAGTGTGCGGATGAAATCCTAAAGTGTGACTATTCAAATGAAAGCTACTGAGCAGTACTTTCCTGTGGTACTGTCTATTATGCTGTACAAGGTGGTTCTAACTTTTAAGGCCGTGGATAAAATCCTAAAGTGTGACCATTCAAATGAAAGCTACTGAGCCGTACTTTCCTGTGGTACTGTTTATTATGCTGTACAAGGTGGTTCTAACTTTTGAGTTTGTGGGTCAAATCCTAAATTGTGACCATTTAAATGAAAGCTACTGTACAGTACGTTCCTGTAGTGCTGTTTGTTTGTCCTAAACCAAATTTTCTTTCTGATCTTTTCACCTTGGTCACTCTTGGAAGTAAAAGGATTAAATAAGTACATACTTCAACATCCAGGGAGTCCATGCTCATGGTGAAGTTAGCTCTGGACCCCATCGCCGATTTTCTAGCTTCAGCCAACTCGTTATTTTGAGCCTTTTCCAGCTCGGTCTGTAGCTCCTGCATTGCTTTCTCATGTTTCTCGATTAATTCTGTTTTTATCTGCTGCAGTTCATACTCATTGTTCTGCTGTAGTTCATCCAAAGCCTGAGAAATGAAACATCTCAACATAATCAATGAATTTATTGTAGACTTCTTTTTCTTCATTTACGAAGTGAAACTACAGTCTACCTTGTGTGCTCAAAAAGTCGACATATACGGTCGGTGTCCAGCCACAAAGGAAAGCCTTGTGGTCATTCCCCGGAGTGATAGTTATAACTGAGAAGGTAACAAGCTTGTCAAGAAGATGACAAACTAGTTACTAACCGTTTCTTTTTCTTTCTCTAGTTTCTCCCTTAGCTCTTCTAAAGCCTCTCTTTGTTCCTCGGCTAGTTTTTTCTTCTCCTCCTTCATGTCGGAAGAAAATGCTTCCCTCATCTTTCCCAAAGCTTTTTCTCGTTCATCCGCCATCTTTTCATTCTCAGCTTCTTCTTGTTCCTGCAGTTCAAGTTGTACACATTATGCCCGCATAAAAGTGGGGTAAAAATAGTACTCACAATTTTCAACTCTGGATAAGGACCTGCTAAGAATACAATTGGGTTTTGTTGAAGATACGTTTTTAGGTTGCGCTCGATTGGCCGAATTCCACAGAATGATCACAAAACAATATTGATATTGAGATTCGGGAGTCAGCGGAAAACAGAATATATAATGCTATCATCATATTATGAACGCGTTTTGGCACATCTGTACTGCAAATGTGACTGAAAAAACAATTTTCAGAGACCTTTTTCTGCTATTCTTATTCTGGTATTAGTCAATCGAACACTCCCTTAAAATGCATAAAGCCCTACCTGTAATTCCTCTCTAAGCATATCCAAAGTCTCATCTTTCTTCTTTCTCAATGTGGCTTCTTCTTCGTCCTGTTCCCGTTGAATTTGTTGTTTCAGTTTTCTCATAGCATTTTCTTTCCCTTCCTGTAGCATAGCTTCCTCTTCTAAAGCATCTTCCCTGGCTTTCTCTCCCAGTGTTGTCATGACAGCATCATGTTCTTTTCTCAGACGTTCCTCCTCGTTGTCCTGCTCCTTTTGATACTGTTCTTTGAGCTTCTTCAGCGCATTTTCTTTCTCCTTTTGTAGTTTTTGTTTAGCTTCGGTCAGTTCTTTCTCTGTTGCTTTTCTCATGTCTTCAATGGTTTTAGCTGCTTCCTTAGCGAGCCTAGCAGAGAGAGGAAAAACGACAAGTCTGTAAGCTCAGTTAATCAGGCGGGCGACCTCCTCCATCTCTGAAGAATGAGATCAGAAGGAGTGTAACCACCCCCCCCCTGGAGGGTCAAGACTCACCTATCACTATTTTCTAAGGTTTGGTCTGAGTTAAAAGTGATAATGGCTGAAACTAGAACTTGAATTGAAGACCTCCACATTACTAGACCAACATGCTTAGCAAACAAATCAAAGCATGTACTTCGATGAAATTTAGAGAGACAAAAAATAAACTATTTTGTGGTTTAGTAATATTTAACAAGTGTTTAATACTGTTGAATTACTGAATGATTGCTTGTCTTATAATTACTGAGTGATTAATTTATTGATCAATTGATCGATCGATTGATCTGGGAGATCAAATAAATCATAATCTTCCAATAAGTTAATAAAAATCAATATTGTTAGCATTTGCCTGTTGAGCTACTCAAAATTTGAGTTTAAGACCCAGCATTGTCCATTATGCTTCACGCGCCTCTAAACAATAGAAGCCTCGCTCCTGTGCAAACCAAAACAATAACATAGGCGTGTGAAGCATAATGGACAATACTGGGCCTTTGAAAAAGTTTATGTATGTATCACCTCTCTTGTTCTTGAATTTGTGCTGCATCCTGTTCCCTCTGTTGTGCCACTCTTCTGTTACATGACACACACACAAAGAGAAAACGGGAAAATAAGCTATTAAAATCAGCAATTAGGTATGCATTATTCCACCCAAATGACTCCAACAGTAAAACCTTGTCAGGTTTACATGATTTGGTACTAAATAAGTTATTAGTCTATGGATAAAATCCCACATTGTGACCGCTCAAATGAAAGCTACTAAACGGTACTTTCCTATGATGCTTTTTATTATGCTGTACAAGGTGGTTGAAATCCTAACTGTTACCATTCAAATGAAAGCCACTAAGCAGTATGTCACTGAGGTGCTGCATATTATACTGAACAAGGTGGTTCTAACTTTCGAGTCCATGGATAAAATCCTAAAGTGTGACCATTCAAATGACAGCTATCGAGCAGTACCTTCCTGTGGGACTGTTTATTATGCTGTACAAGGTGGTTGTTACTTTTTAGTCTGTAGATAAAATCCTAAATCCTAAAGTATGACTATTCAAACGAAAGCTACTGAGTAATACTGTCCTGTTTTCAAAGTGGGAAGTTTAAAAAGTTGTTACTTGGAAATTTGATGTAAAGAGACATTCAATGACCTTTCTGCTGCCTCTGCCTGTAGCTTGGTTCTCTGTATTCTCTCCTCTTCATTCTGGCCTGTTTTGGCACCACCTTCCTTGCTACTGAAAGTCAGAGGTAAGATACAAAATCGATGATATTAGAGGAATTAGTTGCAATAACAGCTGGTCTTTGCATTTGTGTAAAAGAAAGCCAGAATAAATGGCTTTTTAACTCTAAAAAAGACTAAGGTTCCTTTAAATTAACACTACTATTTACCCCGTAAAACATTTAACAGATAAAATTATTTTGTAAGCCATTAGACATGATTACCTGGGAGTGTCTCGATCTTGAAGCAAGATGTCACTTTTAATACCAGCCATTGTTTTTAAACTACTACTCACAGCTGCCACACCACCGGCCTGGGCCTGAAAAACAAATGAAAGCTTTCATGAAAGATAATTTAATTTAAAAGATCAAGCTGTCCAATATTATAGGGTCTGTAAGTATCTGAAATCCCTGTCAGCGATATGCAGCATAAACCAAGAGTTACCAGCAAATATTAAAGTCACATGTAACCAGTCAATTAACCACTATTGGCCAGTAAGTCCATCAGTCAGTCAGTCAGTCAGTTAGTCAGTTAATCAGTCAGTCAGTCAGTCAGTTTATCAGTCAGTTAGTTCATCAGTCAGTCAGTCAGTCATCCATCCATCCATCCATCCACTCATTTTTCATTCATTTATTTATTTGTTCATACTTTAATTCATACTTTAATTCAGTTTACTTAATTTAGGTCATTGTCAGATGCCTTTCAAACATATAACTAACCAGCCAACCAACCTATTGTGGTAGTGCCCTATAAACCAAATCCCAAATTACATTACAAAACAACACAATAGAACAATTGACTTGACAAAATAACAAAACAACAGACTTGGTACATGTATTTAGAGCATCACCCACATATTGCTATAGACTATAGACAGTCCCCTAATTGATCAGTTATTAAGTCACTCTTGCAGTAGTATGTCAGATAGCCAATGATCATTCAGACAAACAACCCGCCTGTCAGCTATAGTCAACTTTTTCTTTAATCAGTCAGTCAGCCAGTCACTTTGACAGACAGACACAGACAGACAGAAAGACTAAATCAGCCAGTCAGCAAAGTTACTCAAACTGAAAGATGAACCGACAGACAGTAAGTAATATTACAGTACGACCTGCCTTACTGTGAACACCCAACAATCCTTTTAATAAGTTAGCCAATCAGAGAGCATTAATTGAATTGACGGGAATGCTTCCTTGCAAAGTTGAGCAAGATGGAATGTAATCTTGTCGCTTTGTGTTTATCACAGGAATGCAAAGTTAGTTAGAAAATAATAAGATTTTACTCACTTTACTGCTTCACACATATCCGCAGTTATGAAAATGTTTATAAGAATTAGCTGGTGATATCGTGGAAACCCGTAAAAGAGTTTGTTGGGTGTTCACGGCAAGGCACGTCACTGTAATATCATACCTCAGCCTTTGTTGCACTGGGTACTGGACTCAGAAACTCGGCACTCATTCCTTCCAGCCTGTCAGACAATGTCCTGTTGATACCGAAATCCTGTAAAGAGAGATAAATACTAACAATGTTTGTACACTACATAAATTTATTATGTGTGAAGAGTATTGCATGTGACCACTGGCGCAGATGGATTAACCACACCAGCTCAAGCAGAAAAATGTTGTGACCCTGGATGCCAGCTATTTAACTACTGGAAACTGATTCAATGATGTATTACTAAATTCTTGCAACTACCGGAAATCCTCTATTAAGCCCCCTGGGGGCTTATTTATTTCAAATGCATTTGAAAGAAGGGGGCTTATTAGAGAGGGGGCCTTAATGGAGAGGGGGGGGGGGAGGGGGCAGGGGCTTATTATAATGTAGTGAACGTAATGTCGTTTGAACTTCCTGAACTTCCTGCATGTGAATAAACATCCACAAACCATACTTTGATTGATCAATGAAGTGTTGTACATTAATATTTACCATAATTACAATTACTTTTTAGTACCAGTACTGGTAATTTTTACCCCAAAGCTCGTGAGTACTGTCAGAGATGAATTCATGCCCAAATTGTTACGATAAAAATGAATCCATCATACAGTCTGCCATTTATTGTTTTGGTTGTGAAGGAAAAGGGAGAGAGAAGTCGGGAAGGCTTAATAAATTTCTTGCTCCAAAAAGAGGTAGGGGCTTATTTGAAAGGGGTGGGGGCTTAATAGAGGATTTACAGTAAACATTGAAAGGAATGGCATCTAGTAAGGAGAAATGATATTTGAAGCTTAGGACTTACCACTTCTTCACCATCATCTACATCACTCATGGATGGAGTGGGTGGTGCATTGAGATTTGAAGTTTCTTCCGCATCTGACTCCTACAAAAAGGAAAGATATTTTGTGACAAGGGATAAAACACTGAGCACTGAGCACTGAGCACTGAGCACTGAGCACTGAAGATTCAAGATTTAGAGCAGCTGCATAATGCAAGGTCACCTTTCATGAAGTAGTACTTAAGTGGCTTTGTGGCTTGACAGTAAAACAAAACGATTTAAAATCATATCTAGAAACGAAACAGTAATGCAAGTCTAGCTCTATGCTCATTAGCTCATAGAACATGGAATGTACATGTACATGTGTACAGTGTATGATTTTTGGAGGCTTGCCAGCTCGGCATGGTAAATATCTAATTTAGTGGCTCCGCCAGTCAGGTACAGTGTTTAAAGAACCAGGAAGGTATATGTTTTGGTAGCTCTCCAGCTCGGTGGCTTGTCAGTTGAGTTGACTCCCGAGCCACCAAGCCAGTAATAACTGAGTAAGGTAATAATTCTAAAAATTTTGCCCTGTATTCTGTAGTTTAGTGCAAGGTTTTGTCTTTGAGATGTCTTTATTTCAAATAGTATTACAATGATATGACTTTCAAAAAATTAAAAATCATGGGCATGTTAAACACATCTGTGGTTGCTTACAACTAAATGAAATAACACAGGAAGGTTTAACTTTGTCAGATTAAACTTGGTTTTTATTTGCACTCACCTCATAACCAAGGTTTGCAATATCATGCATACCCAGATCAATTGTGGGCCTTCCAAAATCACTCTGTGCAAAACAGATTAATGTGAGCAAGCAATAACTAATGGAGATAATGGTGAATGTTTATACAATATTTTTCTGAAGCAGTACGGTAAGTACATGTATACTAGCCAATTACAATAGATGTGACAATGTTAAAAACAACTGTGGAGGAGTTGAAGAGATGAATTTGGGACTTTAACATGTATATTTCAACACCGAGAAATCAGAAAAGGGGGGGGGGGGGGGGGGGGGGGTAGGGGCAATTCTCATTCACAGGTGTGAATGGTCAATATTACATACATACATGAACTTTAGGGCTCATATGTGTATCTTCGAGAACATAAATACCGGTAGTAAAAAAATGCAATTAAAAATCTTTACATCTATTTACATGAAGAATGTCAATATACCATTATGTCTATGTACCATTTGAAATGCTATGGTTTAAAATTTATGGTTTGGTACCATCTAGGGTGTTTTAAAATTAAATTAAAATGACCGTGTGAGAGTTATCCCAGTACATTTTAGGAAAAAATCAAATAAAATATTTGTAAGAAGGAACTGGTACCTCAGATGGATGAAAATGAGTTAACACCCCTCCCCCCTCCCTGTCTGGATTTCAACTGCAGTGATCATGAATGGGTGATCATGAATGTTGCAGTGATCATGAATGTTGCAATGATCACGTTGATCATGTTGCAATGTTGCAATGATCATGAATGTTGCAATGATCATGTTGATCATGTTGCAATGTTGCAATGATCATGAATGTTGCAGTGATCATGAATGTTGATCTCATAAAGTGCAGGAGCCAAAGATTAAGTAAAAGTGCTCAAACTGCTTTAAAAAGTAATAAAGTTATTGTTCGACATATAGCCATCATATACCCTTCTTTCAAGACTATCTCTGACACTTCCTTGAAAATTTGTTTCTAAACTTGATAAGTTTCCTTTTAAATCAAAGAACCCTTAAAGCCAGAAACAACTGTTCTCCCATAAAATTATCAAAGTTAACAAAAATGGTTGTTTTCTCAATATACAATAAATTGTTCAAAAACCGGCCATCTCCAGAAAATATCTTATTTTATGGCCCCTATCAGGGTTTTCATTAAGAATTGTAGTATCAGGAGAATAGTGTAAAGTAACAGGAGAATATTATGAAAAAGCGAAGATAGCTACATATTGCCATCTTAATCGAATCTAAATTTAGCCGGAGAATTGTGCGTTGAAGGCGGAGAATTCTCCGATCTCCGATGCCTAATGAACACCCTGCCCTATAAAAGTTTTTTTTTTGTTTGAGTCCCTCCACCTCGACCCTCTGCAAATTACAGTTCAGCTATTACGGTACCATACTTTCCTTGGAAATCTTTGGCTTCGAGAATGCCGCCTTTTTTATCTTAATGGTTGTTTAAGTAAAATGTAATAATTATGCAGTTCTTGGAAATTATCCATACCCACCCCAAGGAGGTGGATATGGATATTTCCAAGAACTGCATAATTATTACATTTTACTTAAACAGCCATTAAGATAAATAAAAAAAGAAATGATACCTCGTGTTCTTCTTCATCTGATACATCAGCCATGAAGTTTAGGTTGACATTGTCTCCTAAACCAGTGCTAAGGGTTATTGTTCCAGTTGTTTCATTAACACCCCCTCCATACTTCTCCAGGTTTGATGAAAATCTCTTTATGGGGAAAACATAATACAAGTGAACATATTACACAATAAACAAGTTTTTTTTCCCTGAACTCATGTCCATGATAGAAGCAGGAATAAGCTTTTGGTTAACCCTTACACTCCCAGAGTCAAGTTAGTTCTAACTTTTGAGTCTGTTGACAAAATCCTATGGTGTGACCATTCAGTTGAAAACTCTTTGGCAGTACTTTTGCATGGTACTATTTGTTTTTCAATATTTTATAAAATGAAATTTGGAATTTTTCTTGAATATTTATGATTTTTGGCACTCTTGTGAGTAAAAGGGGTTAAAAAAGAGTGGCAGACTGATAATGTAACCAGATTCAGAGTCGATGAAACACAAAAATGACAGCTAGCATTCCATCCCGGAGAAGAAGCTCTTCGTTATAAACGTAAAAGTGTACTCGGTTTAATATATTGTATCTGATGTAACCAATAACTGCTTTTTACTTACCCCAGGTGGTTCCTTGATGTCACCAAGAGGAGCCTGTTGAAAGGGATCTTTAAGTCGCTCCGCACTTGGAAACCTTCCACCAGATTCAAGGCCCCCCATAGAGCCTGTTCCTAAGCTACCATTTAGAGGTCCTTTTCCTAGAGAACTCCCGAGAGAGCTTCCTCCTAGAGATCCTCTCCCAAAAGAGCCTCCTCCAATAGGCCCTGTGCCAAGAGATCCTCCCCCAAGGGTCCCTCCAGCAGGGGAGCTTGTACCTAGTGACCGTCCCAAAGGAGCTAAGGATCCTTCGCCTTTTAGTGGTGCTAAACCAGGTCCAAGAGACTAAATGATAAATGGCAATTCAATAAAATATGCATGTTAGACTGTGTACACTGTAGTGTGAAACATGTACAATATCAGACAAAGCAAATAGACCATTTTCGTATTCTCGGTATTGAACTGGTACTAGCTTGCAGTCGAGGCTCATGCAGAGGAATCTTTTCACATGCAAATATTTTTAATGATATTCCCCTGCATTAGCCTCCATTGCAAGCTAGTATCAGTTCAATACCGAGAATATGAAAATGGTCTATTGGGCAGTCACACAGTATTAATAATAAATAAGTTTTTGTTTCTCTTGATTAAAAGTGTGTTTTCTTGCTTAACTGAGATAAAATGTAGGTGAACTTAAGGGAGCTATTTCATGGCGATTTTGAGATTTTTGGGTCAAAACTGTCTCAAATTAAAACTAAGTACCTTTGTTGTAGGAAGACCATAATCAGGGTTTTAGCGAGTTTTCCAAGACAGAAGCGATAAACTTGAAAAAATAGCCCAACTTTTTCAAGATGCAACCCATTTCCATTCTGGCCATCTGCAGCCCAAGACACTTGTTTTAACCCTTAGAGCATTTAGGAATAATTTTAAACAAAACTGGATCCTTATTTTGGGATTTACACCGATATAATTTAGATGTATTTTGGCTTATTAAAAGTTACACTAAAAATGGTTACATACCATGGCCTCTTTAAAGATTTTAGGTAAGGGTCCCATAAGATCCTACTAGAATCATCCTAAGTCTAAGATCGTGTGTAGCAATTCTACCAACGATGACTTTCCTCGTAAGTCAAACAATAAAGATCCTTAGATCAGAGTATGACATTTTAAACTTTGGGACAAGTTTGATGGAAGGATTTAGGGTTCTGGCAATGACAGGTGGAAATTCAAAAGTTGAAGACTTACTCAATCTGGTAATTGCACATTGTATCCCAGTCTAGAGGTCTCTGTTGAGTCCTGGAGGGTGATGGTAGCATTGTCTTCATAAAGTTCTTTTTAAGTGCAACCACTCTCAAAAAAGCAATTAATTATTTAATAGTTCTTGGCTACCATGCCTGCTATTAGATCTATGCAGCTCCCTGGCCACTTGTGAAGGCAATAAGATAATGCCTTTGGCCATTGATCCGAGACATAAGTATCAACTAAATTAGGATTATCTATTAAAGAATTAAGAATTTAAGAACTTTGCTTTGTTAGTGTTTTTGTTCAAATTTTTCTTTGGTTTCAAATTTTTTAAACCAGTTTGATGTTTGTTTTCCTTTGTCTCAGAATATGATAATGAATCTGAGACAAAGGAAAATCTTAAAGTTAAACTGAAGAAAAATTTAAACCACAACATTAGCAATGTTAAATATGTACCTTTTGTTTTGAAGGCCCATCCAGTGTCTTGTTCTTTTTGCCACCATCCTTTTTATCCTTTTTCTTGTTTTCCTTCTTCGATGAAGATACACCCATGGCACTTCTTCTCCGTCTTTCTTCAAGAACCATGCTTCTATAATATTCATCACATGGATGGTCCCACACGCTCTCTCCACTTTGAAAGTTAAAGTAGTAAATTTCTCCAGTTGCATCTTGACTGAAAGCAAATATTTATAAAAAAGTTATTTAAATGCCTTAAGCTATCAACTCAGCTGGTAAACCCAAATTTTTATCTTTAACTCCCCTACCAATGCAACACCATTGACAGTTTCTTTAGAAACTAAACCTTAACTTTTAGATTTTCAGTTACATCACTACAGTACATTTAACACCTTTTGTAATCAACCACAGCCCCTACTTGTACTTAAAGTAAAACGGTTTTCTTTGCTAGTAATTTGGGTGGTGACATACATGTAGGAGAGGTATGAAAAACGTAATAAATAATTAGAGCAACCGAAAGTTTCTGTTAAGGTGGCAACATATAGCTATTGGCCAGTCTTCCAAATAAAATGTACATGATCTTATTGCTGTTTTTCGAGAGTTTTGTTTCGTTATACTAAGCATAATATACACATATACACGTAGCTTAAGCTTTCTCGTTTATGGAGAAGTCTAATTTGGCAGTCTTGTCTTGTTACTATGGCAACCACTGATTGAGTTGTTGGGCTCGTTGTTCAAGGCTAGAAACCTCTCAACGGCTTTTCTCAGTTTTTACACGAAAAAAACATAAAACAATTGGTACATACATGTATTTTTCGGCAATTTACTTTTCGTTTTTTTACATGTACCTTTATTGGATATGTGTATGTACAAAACTTGATGTCTTTTCTTTGTATCGTGAACCAAGAAAATCCTACAAATTTGCTAATTTTTTGTAAAAATTTACCGTTTGGGATGCATACAATTAACGCTTTAGCTACCGTAGAAACCTCTTTATTTTCGTAACGCCATCAAAATAAACAAACATGCGTTAGCGCTATTTTCGTGCCATGCCTTGAGAGTCAAAAAACTATATGGAGCCACCTTAAATACATGTGGCTGTATTGTTATGTGGTTAAATATGCATACTGTAGGCTAAGTTAAACATGGAACATTGCTCACCAGCAGTCTCCCACATGGTGGCTCAGCTTGGCCGCAGGACAGTCTCTGTGAGTTACAGGGTCATAAGGCTATACATGTTTCTGACAATCATTGTGCAAGGTTGTGTTTGTCTCAGACAAATCAACTCCCTGAGTTTGGAAGCTGTTTTTGCCCTTTCCCTCCCTCACTGCCTTCAGGTAAGGGACCTAGCCTGCTTCAGGAGAAGGGAACTGGGGAGAGAGGGAAAGGACACCTGTAATAAAGACCCCCATTTGTTCATTTCTGCGGACACTGGCGGCCGCAAATTCCGATTGGCTAATATGTGCTGGGCGGTAAACAAAGTAAATTCCCACGCGAAGTCAACCATGCGTAAAAGCCTGTATCAGTTTCTGATTGGTTAACAAATTGACAGTTGACATAATTCGATTACAAGGAAATCAGTGGGAGTAATGCAAATAGCCTGGTTCTTATAGCAGGCATTCCTTCCCTTCTCTCCCTTTCCTTTTTCGTGCCCCCTCCTCCCTCCCCATTTACACCTGCCATGCAGACTAGTAAGAGACCAGGATGAGGAATTTAACTGCAGATAACTGCTGGGGAAAAATGTAGGGTCAATTTAGATGCTTTTAATGTGACTTTTTTATGTGACAAGTTTGTTGATTATTCCATTAGTTATATATTGTACCATATTAACAAAAAGTTATACCACCTATATTAACTTCCTCGAGTTACTACTATTGGTGATAATCACTTCTAACTACCGGTATATCTAAGACTTTTTTTCTTGGTACTCCAGAACTTACCAAGGTTTCCAATCAAGAGGTAAGGGAGCAACAATTCCTTCTCGTGCAATAAACAGAAGATCCCTTTCCTTGTTTGGATCTATACCAATTGACTGTGCATACTCAAATATCTCTGCAAACAAACATGAAGAGAAGAGTCATTTGATAGACCCATTTATTAGAACCAGCCCTCCTCTCAAAATGTCTCACATAAAATGGAGTCTGTAGTAGACAGAAAGGACCAAAGTCCAAAGAGGTGCTGGGGGAAATTAGTGTAAACAAATCTCCTGTAGGCGGCAAAATCAACAGCTGCCTGCACATTTTCAGAAGGCTGAGAACTCTTAATGAGAAAAAAAGATACAATTGAGAGATTCCAATTCTGACCGAGAAGAATAGGTACAAAGTTGGACCTTGAATGTTCTCAAAAAAACTCTAGTGAAAAGTATTTTCATTCGTACATTAAAGTGCCCCTGCGATCAAATTTTTGATTTTCATTTTTTTACATTTTCGTGTACAATTAGACTTTCTTACTCATCTTGCCAAATTTCAATTCATTACGAACATCAGAAGTCATTTTATTTTAACATTTATTTCCGAGAATTCACAGCTGCCATTAATCAACCTTGTTCCAAGGCTTGGTTGCGAATGGGAGAAAGTGACGTCAAAGACTCAAACATACCTCACGGGTTGAAATTATAATAACAATAAGTATTGAAAATCACGCGAAAAGCAACAAAAACTTTGGACTTGTTCTTCATGCAATTTTCTATGCTTATTATTATTATAATTTCAACCCGTGAGGTATGTTTGAGTCTTTGACGTCACTTTCTCCCATTCGTAACCAAGCCTTGGAACAAGGTTGATTAATGGCGGCTGTAAATTCTCGGAAATAAATGTTAAAATGAAATGACTTCTGATGTTCGTAATGGATTGAAATTTGGCAAGATGAGTAAGAAAGTCTAATAGTACACGCAAATGTAAGAAAATGAAAATCAAAAATTTGATCAGAGGGGCACTTTAAAAAATATATAAGCTTATAATGAATAAATTCCAGCACAAACCGTTTTCGACAGTAGCATCAAAAAATTGTTAGCAAATTGAAAAAAAACCCGAGGTTTTAAATGTACAAAACGTTATCATGCAGGATGACTGATTAAATTAAACAGGTATAACTTAAAGTGACATATGTTTATAGCAAGGTCAGCGATTTGATTTGACCTCTAGACTAAATTATATAATGATCTATTGACAGTACATTGAGCATAACAAATATTCTTAACCTACTAAGTTTTTTTTAAATTTCAGTGAAAAAAAAAATACAAAGCTGTGGCTTTTGTTCATTAAGTAAACTGATAAGTTAGTAATCCTACGTTAATTTTCGCTCACCATGTTCTGTGGGCTGGTAGTTCTCGTCATATTCTTCTTCCAGTATCAACTGCCCGTTGATCATAGTAGCCATGATGGCTGTGCGTTACTTCTTTTCGACTTGTTATAGTTTCCTTCAGAGTAAGTAGCGAAGGAAATAAATGCTACTTCACATCTGCAAGACGATAATCGATAATCGTTAAACAAGACGCCATTTTTGTTGTCAACGAACAAGAGGTAGAGGAGGCCTGGGGATGATCACATATTTTACACCATAACGAGGCGATAACCGCAGTCAAACTAACCTGCGATCAGGCGCTCGTTTTTTTCGGAGGGAACGCACCCGCGCTCTCCCGCTCCGAAAGAAAAGAGCGCCTGATCGCAGGTTACAGTCAAACGAGAGAAATTTGCAAAAGTTAGCAAAGACTTAAAAGTTAAGGTTGCCATTTTCACTGTTTAAAGTTTAATATATTGCCAATACACTGTCAATTTACCAAACGTTTTGAAAGTTTACCAAAAAAGTTCTAAGCGTTTAAAAACTGTGAACTGCAGAATTGTCGGCGCCATTTGCCAACATAATTTTGATCAGGCGCAAAGAGTTTTGGTCAGTTTTCAACGCAAAAAAGCTCATCATTTTGAGAAAAGTTAAAAGATAATAACGTCAACTAATTTTTATTATACATCCTTGCCCATATTTCCATTTAATATTAAATAAAATTCCACTAAATAAACGAAAAACGCCTCGGACGTTTGACCGCGGTGGAAACGAGGCGAGCAGGGTGTAGACTGGAACGTCACGACTGAAAACTCGCAGAGAAGATTCTATTTTTATAAACAAAAACTCTACGAGTAGTGGAATCGGGCTTTAAACGCACATAAGAAATTAAGAATTCGAAGTATAGCCAGTAGTGTAACTACTCCACAATCGAAGATTTACAATGTAGAATACATTGATTTTTTTTTATTTTTTCAAAATAAGATTTAGTCTAGCATTGAGCATGAGATGAGGGCCAACTGTTGGAAACAAGATAGAAAACTAACAGCAATCTGAATTATTTTTCTTAGAATAAGTGGACTAATTAAAGAATACAAATCACAAATCACGTTGTTGAACAACTGAGTAGAACAGTAACGTTAGTTTTAACACTAGATATTATTCTGTAGTGTAATAGGAGACAGCTTTACAAATAGCTGTGAAAAGCGAGAAACGGTGGGAAAATCATTATCACATGGTACCTTCTAGAGTTTCGTACATGCGATCTATACTCCTCGTAATAATTCAAGAGTAAACATGAGGTGAGACCACATCCCATTGAACATGAGTCAAAGAAGACAGTCAGTATAATGCTACCTAAAACATGTTTTCGTTTTAAAAAACTAAGACTTAAGGTACATGTTTATATTAAATCTGTTAGTTCTTTCACAAGATACTGATATAACACTTAAGCCACACATCCTTAACATTATCTTTGCATAATTTGCAGGTTATCTCAATAAAGTCCAATAAATGCCACTTGACCTTTTTCCTCTGTGGAACAAATACTATGCCAGATTTTATTGACACACTCACTAAAATGCATGAGTCAATAACACGAGTGTCATTTTCCTAGAGGATTTGCTAACCATTACAATCACATTGGCATTTTATATCCATTTTTTTTTTTTAATTTATAAAATACAGCCTAAGAAAACATATAAATTGAAACCATATCTTTATCTCTCGACTGGCAAAATAATTCAGAGTTATCTCGGCCACAAGCTCGGCAAACCTTTATCTCACTTTTAACCCCTTTCCCACAACACTTCCTGCAGGGAACAGGGATGGTTGTCCCCTTCCGAATCTTTGCTTTGTGGATGTGGCAATACACACCGCTACAGCTCTTGTTGCAGCGCTTAGTTTTACCAACTTTGAGCCAATTACAAATAGAATGGACCTCTATTTGCATGCTTCAGGTATACCTTTGCCGCAAACTAGTTCAATTTTGAGACAGGCCGGCGGGGTGGTAGGCACAGAGACTGATATTTGGTTGGAAATGTGTGGTTGTATGTATTTTATGCGCACAGCCATTTTACACCGGTTAAAAACCTGCTTGCACAGGGTGTTTGCACTGCCATTTTACGCCGGTTAAAAATTCGCTTGCCCACATAGGCTAGGGGACACACAGGGGAAGGGGGGTTATGTCTTCACTTTTTGCCCTTGGCATTAAAAGGAAAGTGGGCGTTATGGCAAGTTTTTTGCTGGCGGCCTTATTTTGGTAATTTAAGCCTTTTTCAGCTATGTGCTCAGCACGCATGTGCTTCGCTTCGCACATAGCTGAAAAAGGCTTAAATTACCAAAATAAGGCCGCCAGCAAAAAACTGTCCCAGAACCGCCACTTTCCTTACTACCAGCGCTATCCACCTTTTAAACAACCTGGGCCATATCTATACTAACTTGCCTGAACCAGAAGTCACTGTACACATTTTAGAAACATGTTTCTCCGATCACAAAGCAATATGTGCATTAATTCAAGCAAAAACTGCATAGTAATTTATTATTCTAAAATAAATGTAATTAAAATGCTAAAGAATGCTATCTAGAATATACTATCGATCTCAGACGTCCTTGGACAAGGGATTTTTTTCGGCCCGCTTCACGAGCTGTTGATTTCAGTCTGCGGTTAAAAAAATGTCGTCACGTGATGACATTTTTTTGGCTCTGCGGTTTCAAAAATGTTGATCACGTGATGCTTTATTTCGACTTCCCACGGCCGTGAATTATCCCAGACGTTTTTAACGGTTTGTCTGCTCACGTTAAATTTCCTTGCCACATCACTGTAATTACCCATAAAGAAACCTGTAGTAAAGTCGCCACCGGCCTGTACTATCGTATCTATTATTCCGCTTCTTATGTCATTGGACAAAGCTTTCCCTGGATGATAGCTTCGGCCGGTTTTACTCCCCAACATCTTTGATCACTTTGCCGGTTTTCTTTTTGGCGCGAGTAACCGAATGGCGTCACGTGATCAACATTTTTGAAACCGCAGAGCCAAAAAAATGTCATCACGTGACGACATTTTTTTAACCGCAGACTGAAACCAACGGCCCGTGAAGCGGGCCGAAAAAAATCCCTTGTCCAAGGACGTCTGAGATCGATAGTACATTGTATTATTAAAACAGTAACTGATCAATACTACACATATATTTTCATGTGTTTATCGACACCAAGTAAAATGGTGAACAAAAGCTCAATAATTACGATTTCTCGATTTTTGTACAATACAGTGGAATCTCAATTTAACGAACCTGTGTGTAACAAAGCGGTGGCCTTTTAAAACAATTTTATTGATGATTAATAATACTTGTGAACAGTTGGAATTCTTCTTCTTGCACAGGTCTACTTCAGCTCTGTTTTTCCCTTCTCCCTTGGCAATGGCTCTAGGATAGTTCTTATGCATTGCAAGTTCATCAGGATCAGTGTGTACTCCCTGAACCCGCTTACAGTTATGCAACTCTGTAATGATTTGTGCTTGTTTACCCAGCTTCATACCATGGCCCGGTATGATGTCAACAGCAAGATGTTTTGGTGCAAAGTTAAACCAAACAAGGGGATCAAAGGCTGGGCGGCTCTGTGCTTCCCAGATGGCAATGTTATAACTTTCCGCAGTACTCTTGTCTTCTTCACCACAAGCATCTTGTGAAACTAAAAGAGTGATGCTAAAGGGACACCGTCCTGCCAAAATAATTTCGGTGGTTTGCAATCAATCTCTAGAGACATAGATAACAATAGTGAAACGAACAAATGCTGGTGGACTAACAAAAGGAGTTAATGAGAGAACTATATTGTTTATGTCCACCAGCATGGCGGCGATGACGTAACATGAAAACCACCTGTAACTTAAATGGATAAAAAGATTCAATTGAGTAAAACAGAAGCAGTAGTTTGAAGATAAAGTGCAGGATTACAAGGAAGGATGGAAGTGGTGTATACAGTTAAACAAATTTGATTTCGTGACAGTAAATCATGTAGATGTAGATACAGGCGGTCAAGAAATCAAAATTGCCATTTCTTGTGACTTTTTAAGCTGTCATTTTTGTCTCTTTAGTTAACATTTCTTTGCCATCACTTTTCTTCATCAAGTAAACTAAAACGTTGAAGTTTATGATTTTTTATAACTCACCATGTTCTGCCTGGAAGTTCTCGTCATGTTCTTCTTCTAAAATCAACGGCCTGTTGATCAAAATAGCCGCCATGATGGCTGTGCATCATGTGTTCTGCAACAGACAGAGGAGGCCTGGGGAGGATACCAGATTTGCACGATAACGAGGCGAACAGAGTGTAGACTGGAACCGAAAACTTAGCAACATGGCGGCTGAGGAGAACGAAGAAGAATCGCAGAAAGATTGTAAACATAGCGATGCGCCTGTTAAGCTCAGGTATTGTCCTTCTTGCTGCTTCAGACACTTCATACTATCTTTAAGTTCCTTCTTGTTAAGTGTTACCGTTTGTTGTTACATGCGAATTTGTCATTCTCTTCAATGATCACATCAGGCTTTCTGTTTTTATAAACATGCAGAGAACCTGATCTGATTATTGCAGAGAATGATAGTACAACTACTCTTTCTTTTCGTAAAACTCAACTTTATCCACCTCATTTAAAGGAGGTGGGTCGCGTGTTATTGGTAACCACTTGAGTCAAAATTGAGTTATCCTTTAAGTTTATAAAGGCAAAAAAATGGGTAATCTACCTCGCGCCCCTTATGTGAATAATTTTAATATGACGCACAGCAACTACAGTCTCAATAGTCAAACTTTTATTAAGCGGACACCCTCGGGACCCTCCCTAGTGTCACTTAATACAGGATGTCCACTCGATACAGGTTTCGATACATTGCACAGTAATAGTTACCTATTGACATTCTTATATCTCCACCTTTTTTTACCCACACATAATGATTTTATTCCATTTAATTTTATTACTTTTTGCTGGAAAACATGCTTTTAGAAGTAGACAGTTATCCCACAGTTTAATACATATGCATTTTAAAAACACTTGAAACATCCACTAAATACAGGTTTTGTGTAACAAAATGGCCCAATTTTGGTGTCTGCATCTGCTTAATAGAGGGGCCCGCTGAATGCAGGTTTGATTTACAATAAATATGGGAAGAAAATTTGGGGACCCAAGCTGGTGTCCGCTTAATATAGGGTCTGTTGAATACAGGTTTCGCTGTATTTAGTTAAAAGAATGTGATTACCACAGTTATAGTCAGCAACTGAAGGAGTTGCAAGAGGTGCATGGAATAAGGCCCTAAGTGACTTCTGATGTAACATCAAATTCTCCTGTGTTTCACAAGGGAATACAGGGCAATTTGAAAGGAGAATCTAGCAGTTTATCAGAAGTCACTTTTTCCAGGCACCCAGGGTTTGAAAAATGTGTTCGTGGGCCACTACAGGGTTTGAACCCATTTTTGCGATTCTGGTGCAAATGGTCTACCGCTGAGCTACAAGGTCAGCTGAGAACTAAGTCGATTGTGAAACCCTTCCATTGCACTCATGAAATGATGAATATAATAATGTGTATATGAAAATAAATTAATATGAACTGCGGTAGAAAGAATGAAAGAAAATGTGATCATCGCAGTTATACAGCAACTGAAGGAAACTTGTTGCAATTAATTTAACAACCAGCAGAGATGAAATTGTCAAGTTGTTTCATATGAAGGATCATTGATCTAGCATTCTATTCATCATGAAAATATTTCACTTTTTAAATATTATCAGCCATAAACAATTTAGGAGGCTTGTTAAGAAGGAAAGACGACGGCAACAGAGACAGACAGCAGCAAAGAAGAGAGAGCAAGAAGAACTTGAAGGTAAGAAAAGATTTAAACTCCCCATTTTAGCATAAGTGAACAGTTAAATATATCAAAAAGAACTACCCTTGATGAGATTGACCCTTCACTGTCAAGACTGCTTAAATTCAAAAGTGAGAAAAAGAGTCAATATTTCATTTTTCAATAATTTAAAGCAAACAATTCTATAAGAAAGTACTGTATATTTGAGACCTGTTACAAGTAAGTGCCCTCCTCTCCTGGGCACTCGCCTAACCAAGCATTTTGGCTGATTATGGTGGACTGCGCTATTCAAAACATTTAACATGATCTTCCTTTGTGTCTTGTAACTACAGAAAAGTGGAGAATAGAGAATGATCCCATCTTGAAGTAAGTTCAATATAAATAAGATTTTACCATTATTGATATCATTAGGGAGTGTCTTCTCCTACCTAGGGAAGGGTTCTGGTTCTGGTTCTGTGGAGGAGAGGGGAGGGGAGGGGAGGAGTAGGGGGCAAGCCCCCTTTTTGCTTAAAGAAGATAAGGCCGGCAACAGTGGTCACACTTTTTTCAATTTTGAAAGGTTTTTAGAGTACCCCCCCCCCCCCCCCTGCCCCACCTTTGTAGCAAGTTGTTTATTCATGCGATAGAAACCAAGTTACTTGTAAGTTCCAGCCATGATGAGTATTGTGTAAGATTGCACAAAGAGGGTGGTGCACTACCCCATGATAAGCATCTCAAAGTGTCCTCATCTATAAAAGTTCACCATAACACACACAATTCTGTCACTTATGAAGCAATATGAAAATGACAAATAACTCTGTCAAATACTCAGGTGCTTTCCTGGACTTTAGTGGCCATGTTGACAGCTTTTTGCCAATCACTACCTTTACCTTGGCATGTAGGATAGATTTCTGCAACTCTCTTGATTTGGTCTTCTTGCAATTTGATGTGAATTTATATGTTGACATTGGGGTTAAGAGTTTAAATGTGCTGTGTTTTTTAGGGCCAAGTTAGAAGTGAAGGAAAGAGCTGAGAAGAAAAAGCTGCTAGAAGAGGAGGAAGAGAGGTGCATAAGATAGAACTTTGAAACATCACAAACTGAATTCAGGAAAAGTATGGACTGCTGGGTCACAGACCATAAAGTAGGCCATCAGAGCTGGAATAATAATAGTCCATCATTGGACATTGTCCAAACAAAATCCTAAAATGTCCAATGGATTTTGCATTTTTTAACAAACTGTGTGTACATTTTTTTTCCAGAAAAACTCAGCATCGTTTGTGGCTGGAGAGGGAAGCCATTGCTCAAGAGAGGTTTCGAAAGAAAAGGGAAGACGAGGAAAGAAAATTAAGAGAAAAATTGGAACAAGAGGTAATAAAATATGGCATTGTGTATGCTTTGATTGGAAGAATCTTGCTTCGGGAACTTGGTCACAACATGCAAATTGAAAGCAGAAAACACGTTGTGCTCAGATAATCTGCCATCTAGGTTACGTTCCTATTGCTAGGATCATTCTTAGAAACAGTGTAACACGAAGGTAACAGGTTCGATTCCCGTTGAAAAGCCCTGATTTTTTTCAGGCTTTTTCGGGTTTGGATACAGTAGCGTAAAGGCCTCACTTGACTATAACTTACTTTATTTACAATGCTACTGACGGACAACAATAAATGATTACTGAACTTTGACTAGGGCCGAGTCTACTTCGTCCTCTTGTAGTTCCACATGAACTCACATTTGACCTGCTCCCAACATGTGGCTTTGATAGCTCAGTTGGTAGAGCATCGCACCGGTAACGCGAAGGTCACAGGTTTGATTCCCGTTGAAAAGCCCTGATTTTTTTCAGGCTTTTTCGGGTTTGGATACAGTAGCTTAAAGGCCTCACTTGATTATAACTTACTTTATTTACAATGCTACTGACAGACGACAAAAAATGATTAGTGTAAAGAATAGTTTAATATTAATTTTATGTTGTTTGTTTTGTAGGAGAGAATCAAGAAAGAATGGGAAGAGGAACAGAGAATGGAAAAGGAGAAAGAAGAACGAAAACAAAAAGCAATCAAAGAGAAAGAGGTGATGTCACTGTTGATGGAGTTGGGTATTTATTGAAAAAGCTTGTATCCCAAACTGATTTAAGCTACATAATTTAATTAAAATTACAGAAATTTTTTGATAAATGAAGGGCTTGGTGAAAAGGGAGTCTATGTGATTATTTTGGATAGAGTATGGGGAAAAAGTTCCAAACTTGTCCAATTTTTGCATGCGCTGCAGATTTAGTGTGTTAAAAATTTATTTTTTTCTGCCTGGGGGCTAATTTCCAAAGAATTTCACCAAAACAACAGCCATGATTGTTTAATGTGCTGGCTGTTTGTTGTGGCTGAATCCTAAGAAATTTAGCTTTCAGGCAAAAGCTAAATACAAATCTACATTAAAAAATGTTTTGAGTGTTTTCTCAAAATCCCTGGTGAAAAAGATTAGCATTACACTGGGGGTAACCTTGTAATGACCTAACCTTCTATTCAGGGAGAGTAGTAATAAGCATTGACTGTTAAGTCCATTGGGGATGCAAAAATATTGTTATATTTTTAAATGACCTTTGTATGCTATTTTTGATGTGATAAATACAGTGCACTGTACTCTCATGAACATAAGTTGTGGTTTAAATTTTTCTTTGGTTTGAAAATTTTCAAACTAGTTTAATTTTTCTTTTTCTTTGTCTCAGTCACATTAACCGCATTAACTGCATTAATTAACTACATTAATTAACTGCATTAATTAACCACATTAATTAACCGCATTAATTAACCGCCTCCTGGTTAGCTCAGTTGATAGAGTGCCAGTCTGTAGAGCAGGAGGTTGCGGGTTTGAATCCCGGCCGGACCAACACTCAGGGTCTTAATTAAATAACTAAGGATGAAGGTGCTGCCTTTGCTATGACATCTGCAAAATGGTTAGACCTTCACATGGCTCGGATGACTATGTAGAAATGACGGACATAAAAGAACCACTGGGGACGTAAGAAAACCCTGGCTGTCACCACCCTCAGTGCCATATACGTTGTTCATGGGTAGGGTCGGGGAGATAGACCAATAGCAGCTGCCTGAGGCGCATTCATAAGCTGATGTCTGATCTCATTCTCATAAGTGTATGTAAAGCGCCATGAGACATGTGATATGTGCGCTATATAAGTCTCTATTATTATTATTATTATTATTATTATTATAATTATTATTATTACAATATCCTGAGACAAAGGAAAACAGATATCAAACTGGTTTGAAAATTTTCAAACTAAGGAAAACAAATTATATATTGTAAAGCAGACATTGCTAACATGTAGATATGATGAATAAAACATTTTGGTATTTCACTGTCTTTGTACATAATTAAAAAAAACTTCTGATAATCCTTAACTAAACTGGAACAACATCAGAGAAGTTCATGCACAAGTCTGCATCCTTGAGTCATTGGGTCTGTTGCATCAAAGACATTTTTGTATCTTTTAAAAGAAAGCAGTTTTAGTTGACACTAAAGTGTATACCCGGGGGGGGGGGGGGGGGGGGGGGGGGGGGGGGGGGGGGGGGGGGGGGGGGGGTACTCTACAAATTTTTGGGTGGGGGTGTGCCGCTGGGACTCTGAGACCCTTAACCTATACTAGACCATTTTAGCTGCATTTTGCAACCCTATTCTAGACTAAACACCGAAAAACCCTACCCTATCCTAGACCTATTCCAGACTCGCTATTTTCCAGAAACTCGTTCACTATCACAGCTATTAGTTAACAGGGGTCAGCAAAAATGCCATACTGCCCGCCGTACCGATTTTTAAATGCCATTTGGCAGTAAACCTTGTCTAGAATAAATTCTTCACGCAATTGATCAGTTTAGCGGAAAATGATACCCTATTCTAGACCGAAAATCTCTGATAACTATACCCTATCCTAGACTAAACTGCCTGAAAACCATACCCTTCACAGTGGCACATACCTATATAGCTCATATATTGGAGTACCCCCCCCCCCCCCCCCCCCCCCCCCCCCCCCCCCCCCCCCCCGGGAGTGTATAGCATAGACTGTTTAGTAAGTAATAAAAAAATAATAAGGCTCTAGGATGTGGTACTGTCTTATAGTTTAAAGCCTTTTTCATTCCAGGAAAATTATTGTCCCTTTTTCCTGTACAAATTAAAATAATGTTTATTTTTTTAGTTACTTTATGATTACTTATTTATTTTAAAATAACAAACAATTAGTTGCAGAAACATCAGTACAAACCAAACAAGAAATCCATTTTTAAAATTGTCCTTAATTTAGATTAATTTTTAAATTAATAATATTACTATGCAGGTATGTATCAAAGTCTGTTGTTTTTCTTGTACTCAAGGGAGATTTCACTGACAATGCAACTTACATTTTTGTCTTTGAATGTTTACTAAATAAATCTATGTTCCAGGGGTTTCAATAGAAGCCGGCTACCGGCGGTGCACCACTGCCTACTTCGCCTCTCGCCGCTGGTTACTAAAACTGTAACTGTCTTACGTTTCACTCAATTTCATGCTCAGAATGCTGAAAACTGCATTTCCGAGCCTCTAGATTTCAAAATGTTCTGCAGACCCCCCCTAGTGGGACGGGGCCTTACAGCCCCTTATCTGTCACAGCCGCCTATTATACCTTGGCCACCCACATACTTCAATTCTTGAAATCCCTGATGTGCTCTAAAACTAGACAGTTTGACTGGATTTGGCTCAATATTATATTAGTTTTGTAATTGGTTGCTAATAAGCTTTGTATTGGTTTATTTGCCAGTCTGACTGTTGTGTATCAGTTTTCTAGAGACCAAGCTTAATCTTACAGTGTACACAGTTAAACATATGTTGTTATCTATGATTCAAAATTCTTAACCTTACCTCAAGCCATGTCTGGACTGTTCATTTCAATAGGATGCCTTGTTCAGGGAGTTAGACAAACCATCCACTTCTGAGGTAATTATTGTTTACAACCAAGGTGATCACAATCTACATGTAATTTCTCCTTGATGAGAACAACTTTTCATTTAGAGGAATTGTCCTGATTTACCATTCAATTCCCAGAACATGTGCAAAATGATTTCATGAAATAGTTATGTTGCAATCAATAGAGATTGTTTTATGTTTTAATTGTACTGTATAATGAACTAGCATGAGGTCCATATTGGGAATATATTGGTCAAGTTCTTTTTTTTTGTGCAAGTTTATGGACCGAGCCGAAGGAGAGGTCCATAAACTTGCACAAAAGAACATGACCAATATTTCCCAATACAGACGGAACAAGCTAGTTCAATAAAGTTTTTATTATAATGGCGTTTTAAAAAATTTGCTGATAAATTAATGCAACCATTCTCGGCTAACATGTGCGCCAAAGCTAAGTATATTCTTGCATTTTTCAAGCCACTTTGCGAAATGTTTAACTAAAATTGTCTGCCAAACATGAGGAAAAATGTTTCTACTTAGTAGAAAACATTTTTTATTTGTTCACTGCTTCATAAAAGGAATTTGGCGAAATGAGTTCGTGAGCGGTCCATCTTTGTGGTCCGTATTGCAAAAATGTAAACTGCTTGGGGTCCTTTTCATTGTGGACCAGTTTGCCATATAATAAATAACAATATTGGATGATTTATTCATCAACATTATTATCATCATCATTATTATAAAGCATTGCACCGGTATCGCAAGGTCGTGGATTTAAATCCTGTTCAAGCCTGAATTTTTTTCTGGTTGCTTCTTGCTTAAGTTGATAGCACACTGTGAGGATCACAAATTTCACTCATTATTATCATTGAATTACCATTACCATTACCAGCACCATCATATAACATACATGTATAACAATGCTGGGTGTTTGTTTTTTCATCATCATCGCCACTACCAGCACCATCGTTATTATCATCACTATCTCTGTCATCATTATCATCGTCACCCTCATCATCATTGTTACCATTATCATTATCACCATTGTCGACCCTCCTTGATATCGCCTTGTTTTTTTTTTTTTGTGATTGATTGTTTGTCTAGAATTCTGAAGCCTGGCATAATCCTCTTGCCCCTCCAGCAAGTAGGAAATCTTATGGCACAGAGCAGGTATGTGAAGTTCAAAACTGAGTAAGGTTTCATTTTGTAAACACCCCAGGCAATTCACTACTCCAGCAACTATGAAAAATACCATATATAATACTCTTTTAAGTGCAGGTTTGGGTGGTGCTTGATGTAAGCCTAATTTTCCCAATTTCTTTTGTTTTCAGCACAAACTGCATGTGCCATGCTTCAACTTCTTGGCAATTTGCATATGGTGCACATTTGTATACGAACACACAATGCTACGTCCTAGCATTCCTACATGTACTCTGAATGCCATTGTGCCATTCTAACAAAGGAAACTTGAATAATTATGCCCCAGTGAGGCTGAGCCTGCACACAAAAGATTATTATGGTATTTTTCAGAGTGGCCTATCATCCACATGTTAGAATTATTCAGATCTGAAGGTTGATGGTTCAAGGTCTGGTTTTGGCCTTCATGTTGTTTCCTTAAACATAAATATTGCCCCACATTGTCTCTCTCTATCCAGGTGTATAAATAGGTACCAGCGACAAAATGCTGGGGGTAATCTTGCGATGGACTAACATCCTATCCAGGGGGAAGTAGCAATACTCCTAGTTGCTTCATGCTATGGAAACCAGTTTAAGCGCCAGCCAACTGGGCCACCTGTAGTCTGTTCATGTGCGTCTTTACGTCCTTCTTTTACAAAACAAAGTGCAGAACATGGTCCACGCACAATTAACCCATAATACCTTGGTTTGCTCAGACTGAGAAAGTTCTAGCACTCAAATTTCAACTTTTGGATCTCTTTACGGTGGCCAATTTACAAAGTTTGGCTTTTGAGACCTCCTTCCCATTGGAATCTTAGATTATGAAAATCATGTGAACTTGCTCAATTTTTTCAGGATACTGTGAATTGTTCATTTTACCTGAAGACAGGAGCCTGTAGATTTGGAGAAAGGTGACAAATGGTTTAGTCTAAAATAGAATCATTTCTCTGCAATGCTTTTATTAAATATAAAACTTTGAGAATTTAAATAATGAAACATTAATAATAATGTTGATGATGATAATCAACATGCTTTACAATCAATTTTTGCACAGGTGTTCAAGACAGCATCCGCGGCCCCCATCAAGTGTGACGCTGATGATTCCAGGCATGTATAACGACATTCGATTATCTCAGTCCATGTTGGATGAGGCAGATCAAGATACGAGTCTTGAGGTGAGTTCTTATTAATATTACAGTTTCATAAGAGAATAACTGGTGCCTGATTGCAGTCTCTGACCTCTGATGCATAAGTATTTAAATTTGAAGGGCTGAGTGCATAACCACCCAATGTCGAATTTTAGGGAGGGTTTTTTTTGCCCTCAGATTTGCCTCATTTTTCACATGTGAGGTACAAATCAATAACATTGCTCTGAATTTCTTTGGGCTGGTATGTTCACTCCATACTGGGAAAGTATTGGTCTCGTTCTTTTAAGGCGGTGGGTGACAGCCATTTTGTGCACCAACATCCCTCTCATACACCTGGGAGGATGAAAACTGGACTCACTAAATGGCTGTAATCAAGCCTAGAATGAGTTTAGTTATACATCAAATTCTTCTTTTGCTGTTATTCTTTTTTTGGACAGTATGATGAAAAGGAAGCCTATGAAAATTACAAGCAGTTTTATGAAGACACGCTGCCAGAATTCAGGAAGGCTGGTACAGTCGTGCAGTTCAAGGTAAAGACGGGATGCAAACAATCCCTCCCTTGCATGACTAGAGCTGAAGATAATTTCTTCTCAGTTAGATCAGTCACCAGTGGCAGTGTTTTCAAGGATTTCCCTCACCTTGATTATTGTATTTGACATTGGACAGAATTCTGTCTTAAACAAAATAGTTGTGACAGACAGTAATGCCTTTTCAATTGAAGGCCTCCGAGCAAAAATGCCCTAAGTGACTTTTTGGCAACTTTCACTAAAATTGTATGTTTTATGCCTTAAAGTGCCTATCACCCCTAGAAAGTTATTTTCAGAATCAACTCTTTGTACATTGAATAGTTGAATGGTAAATGTATGGTATCAATGGTAATGTTTTGAACGTCGCATTTGTGAGTTATAGAGATTTGAATTTACAAAATGCTAATTAGATGACATTAACCCGGGAATTTTCCATTATTTCTACGCCAATTTACAATGGGCCGTTTACAGCTTGAGAATAATTAATTTGATAAACTAAATATAAACTGTGGATAGTCAATTGATTCGTAAAAAAATATTACTTGGAGGTGAAAACAAGTAGTTGTATAATAAATGATTCCCGGATTGACGTCATCTAATTAGCTTTTTGTAAATTCAAATCTCTATAACTCGTTAACACGACGTTCGAAACAAGAAATATTTTACCATTCAACCATTCAATGCACATAGAGTTGATTCTGAAAATAACTTTCCAGGGGTAATGGGCACTTTAAAAAGCACAGTTTTGTCAAAATAATCACTGATTATTGTCAAGGTACTTTAAAAAACAGATCCAAAATGGGTGTAAAAATTCACATCTTTGAGAAAATATTTTGGGCCTTAGGACACCCTATATTAATATATCTTTTCAAGATAAAATTTTATTCATTTTGAAAATAGAAGATTTCTTGACCGGGTTGCAATCCTTTAGTCATATTTACATGATCCGGTCATAATTTTGTCAAGGGAATCCCTTTTGAGGCCAAAAAAGCAAGATTTCATTGAAAATTTTCCAAAACGTCATTGAGGATGTTCTTGCCTGGAGGCCTTCAATTTCAAAGTGAACTCATTATCCTGTCATGATTAAATGTCTTCTTTGAATAAACACTTCTTCAATTAAAGGCACTTACTCTAGTTTGTAATAAATACTTCAGGCATTTATAGTTAGTCGGTTAATGGTTTTCTTATTCCTTGTTCTTATTTCAGGTTTGTTGTAATCATGAGCCGCACTTGAGAGGGAATGTGTATGTGCAGTTTACCAGGTGGGTGCCCATTGCCAACATGCAAATTCTCCTTAAAGGTTTCCATGCAATTCCCATAGTACTAGATGGGAGAAGTTGTCAAAATATCAAGACAGTTCATGTTTGCTTTATCATTTCCAGATACCATGCACCTCTTCAGAACCACTGTCTAGCTTATTTCATCCCCAAGCCTCGCTTTCGAAGTGTAAACCTGTGACAATCTCATCAATGTATTCTCATAGGAGTAAAGTTGAAAAAAAATACCCACTCAAAAACAATGTGAACTTGTCAAAGGTTTACAAGGAATTTAATACAAACGAGGCTTGGCGGTGAATTTTGAGCTGGTGATGTCACCATGCATAAGGTATCCTGTGCCTCACAGTCTGTTTTTTTAACAATTTCTCTACACATCTCCCGAAAGTCCTGAAATAAACAAAGCCTAAAGTCAGGTTTTTGCAGTTCCCGGGATATTATTTTGTGGCTTGCAGGATACTTTTTTTTTTTCAAAATCACCCCCTGCCCCCCTCCTCCCTCAAAAATCTAATGGTTCACCTTCTAGTAGTTGTAATTTCATACTCCGTAATATATTAAATATGTTTTATTTATTATGAGATAATAAATTATTTTTGTTTTGATTCATAGAGAAGAGGAATGTGCCAAGGCCTTTGCATTATTCAATGCTCGCTGGTATGCATCAAAGCAGCTTTCCTGTGAATTCTCTCCAGTAACCAAGTGGAAGTCGGCAATTTGTGGTATGTCTACTACTCCCTCAAACTACTTTTATTACTTGAGCTGTCATAAGTAGCCGTCTGTCGGCTATTATAGCCACAACTGCAGTGAAAGATACTGCCAACTCAAAGTTTGAAAACAACTAAAGGACAATACAACCATGAGAGGTAATTTTGAGTTTATGAACACCTCCAGGAGGGGACATAATTATAACAGTGACGTCGATTAGTACTTTTGTGCTAAATACACATGTACATTGACACTCGAATAAAAGTGATGTTTTTATGTTTTGTTTGCAGGTCTTTTTGAGAGAAACCGCTGTCCACGAGGCAAGAACTGTAACTTCCTGCATGTGTATCAAAATCCAGGTAACGAGTTCAACCACAGAGATGACCTTTCACCAGGCCGCACCCCACATAACGGCTGGGGATCTGAAAGATCGCAGAGGGACTGGAGACAAGATCGTTGGAGCAGACACAGAGATCTGGATAGAGACAGATCACGGGAGAGAGACTGGGAACAGGGCAGGCGTAGAAAGCAACGACAAAGGGACCGGAGCCGAGAAAGAGATGATGGGCGTAACAAACATCGCAGACAAAGTAGGGAGAGAGAACACAGCAGAACGTCTGAAAGACGTGAAAAAAGAACGAGAAGGGAACACAGCAGCGATGAGCGCAGTGAAAGTGACACAGATGACAGAAGTTTGTCTGAAAGGTAAAAGTTGAGAATTTGTAGGACGGTTGAGCTAAAGTTAAAAGTGGGTGCTCGTTTGAAGGTATTCACGGGGAGTACGGAAATTAAATAATTTTTTTTTATAGGTGTATATTTGAAGAGTGTACACAGGGAGTAGAGCAAGTTATGTTCATCTTCCACCCTGAAAAATTGGTGTACCCCTGTCATAGACATATTTAGTGAGGGGCCAAGAGGGCCGTGGCACCCCCTTTCGCAGGTTTTTTTTTTTTAAGGCTTTAAGGTTATTGTGGTCATGGAGTTAGGTCGTACTCTCGCCGCAATTGCTACAGCCCCCTGTTGCTAATTTCCTGGATCCGCCCCTGTCCATGGAGGGGGGGGGGGGGGGTGTTAACAAATTAGTGAATAAGTAAGTTAATAAGTTAGTTAATTAATAAGGAGAATGAACATTTTAATCTTTGAAGTTTAAAATTTATTTCCTTTCAGACTCTCCCCAAGTGTTGAAAGAAATGACAGCACAGTGACTGGTAAGAAAGATAACAGACTGTCATCTGAATCCAAAGAGATCCTAGACAACAGAAAACGCAAGCATCGTTCATCAGACAAACACAGTCATCACCGTAAGTCCAAGAAAAAACACAAACATCGCAGTGAACACAAGAAGAAGAAACATCGCAACAGAAGTGAAACCGACAGTAGCACTTCAGACAGTGATGAATAGTACACTGCTGGTTTTTCAGCCCAAGAATACTTTAGTTGAAGTGGTTTCTCTCAAGAACTAACAGGCCAATTTTCAAATTGCCTCATGCCTCATTATCAAAGTAAAGCCTGGTGCACAGCCTTTCATATGAAAATTAGTTTTAATTTCATTCAAATGCAAATGAAACTTATTTTTGTATAAAAGGTTGTGCACCAAGTCTCGCTCTGGTAACGAGGCATAAAGCAACTCAGAAATGGCCTACTGAACTTAATCCTCATCCTCTTCCTCCTCCCCCTCTCCCTTTAGTCTTACCTATCTTTATTTGAACATCAACCACATGAGTTTGTCCTTCTCTAGCTCTGTCTCTCTCTCTCTCTCTAAGTGGCCAATCTTATTGCTTTTGCCTTGCCCCGCCTAGATTAGCTGTTTGTTCGTAGCTGTTTGGGGGACAATCAATATTGTTCTATTTTGTTAATTTACCCTTCAGTGACCATAAATGCTTTTGAAATCCTGAAATCAGTATTTTTAGTAACCACTTCCTGCAAGCGATCATGATAACAGGGCTCCTCCTGATAACTTTTCTGGCCTGGAAAGCTATTTTATGCGCATAATGTTTACATTAAATAAAGTATTCAATTTTTTTTGGTTTTAAAAGCTGATTGTAAAATATGGCTCTCTGCCCATAAAGTTATCGGAACTTTTGAGAAACAGGCTGCAGGACATGCTAACAGTGATGTGTGGAAGAGATTTTTTTTTTTTCATCTGCAGGATGTTAATGAAACATTTTCTAGGCTGTCAACTACACATTTTTCCATGTTTTTCTTACAAGTCTTACATTCTTCTGGGCAAGTGCACAAAATAAGAATTGCTGATGGAATGTAAAATAATATTTGATTGCTTGACTTGTCAACTGGTAATAAACAAGAACAAAAAATAGTACACATTGTGATTATTGTTTCATGAGTCAATGAGTAAATCTTATGATTTTTTATTAAGAAAACCTATTATTACTATCACCAAATTTATTATTTATGCCATTATGTTGTATTGTTAACACTGGTGACATACAACATGGTAATGATGGTTTTTGCATAAGTGCAACCTGTAATTTTATCTTATCCCAATCAGTCATTCATGCTCACTTGACTGAACAAAGACTCACAGAACTGAAAGTCAATATTATTGTGAACTGATCATGTATACATGAACTGCAAATGAAAGATTGAAGAGTAAAAAGATCCTTGCAGTGTTTTTAGCAAATTCAGCCATTGCCAAAAGAAACCTGATAAAAATATTATTTTTTTATTAATTATTCTTGAATGGGTCTAGCTGTTCAAACCTGTTTCTGTTTTATATGCACTTTTTGGCAACTGCTGAAGTGACCAAGAAAACCAAGATAAGTCTAATAGGCCCAGAATGAGTGTTCCTTTTGTAGGCAGTACACGGCCTGTTTACATGGACGATTCTAGCACCTGAACATGACAATGAACATTGTAATCTACTTTCAATTTGCATTGGGCTTTACCAGTAGGGTCATCCTTGCAAGCAGATCATCCAAGGGCAATATGTTTTTTTGCTGTTAGTTTAGATGTAAGAGGTTTTAAATCAAGAATAGCCTCGAGCAAGCTCTCGGGCTTGGGAGAGGGGAAGGGGGTTTAGCAGCCCCCGCACCCAAGCCCGAGAGCTTACTCACCTAGGCTAACTCAAGAATGATCTTAGAACAAGGATCATTTTACCTTGTGACAAGGATCCTCATAATGCTACAACCCTTTGCATGAAATTTCTCTGGTAGATGATCCACCTTGTAGGATGAGCAAAGCACCAGGATCATCCTACAGATTCCTTGGTGGAAACAAAGGGTTAAAGCAGACTGTGGAGTGAGGAAGGGGGTGACATCCCCCTCTCTCTCCAGGCCACTCTAGGCTTCCTCCTGACTCACCCCTATGCCCCCACTAGGAAGCCTGTTCACAGGCTAGTGCCATACTCATTCCATGTGAACAGCTGTAGAACAAGACTTTGGGCCTGAGAGCAAATTTTAAGATTCAGTTTTTTTGATGCGTCAGTGAAGTTTTTATCCTGCAAGTCAGAAAAACGATTTCTGTCAACTTTCATTTCATTGCTTAGCTTTGAAAAATAGGCGAAAATCAAATCTTTGTTGGTATCTCCACTCAGAATAGCTTTTCGCACCAGGCCCTTAATCCCTTCCAGAACAGTGATGACATTTCTATACTGCTCACTCATTTGATTCTGGGTTCAACACACGGCCCATAAACAAAATTGCGCCTGACTTCTTATGGCAGATCATGAACAGAAATGGGTGATCAGCGCAGAAGACAGGTATTTTCACAACCATTCCAGATGGCGGCATCATGACCACTGCTGTAGCTGCTGCAGCCTCTGTACCCTTCTCATTAACTTCCACAAATGCTTTGTGAATAACATGTGACACATGCAGCCTCTCAGGGCCTGATGTGATGCCTGAAAAATCAGCTTTAAACTCGTCAAACATATCTGCAGCTCCCATTTTCATAAGAATTTTTTTAAGAGAAAATTGTTGTGTCAGCTTAAATCTTGGCAATGATAACTGCACTTTATGAAGGTGTGACTGTGATACACACTCAAGAGCTTTTTGCAACTTGTCATGGGTGAGGCTTTCCTCTAACTTGGCCAGCCCATGGGTGTCATGGGGCAAGAGAATAACCATGGAAAGATCTTTTCCTTGGTAGGGCAATTCAAGCACTTGACAGGGCAGCTCCCCACCATCTTCAATATGCTTGAAGTTCTCTGTCAAATGCATCATCTGTACTTGAATCTTTTCACTTTTGGAGACAAAGAATTGTTGAGAGAAAGTGGCCTCTACTTTGAACTGGTTTTGCCAAAATCCCTTGAAGTAAATTGCATTCACCAGGGTCAGTCGAGTGAGCGAGTCAAACACTCTCTCGGGAATCAAATTCTTAATCTTCTGTTTGGTTTTCTCTTCCACCCAGCCATTCGCCTCTTTCCTCGCACCCTCTGCATCTTTCTGGTAATCAACCAAGGCTATCTCAGCTTCGTAGAACTTCTTTGTTCCCTCGACGAACTCTTGCACCAGACTAAAATTCTTTTACACAAAAAGTCGATTTGCGGCCAGCAGTTCGTTGCCTTTGGCGTTTGATTCTTGGAGAGCACCGAGAAAGTGTTGTACTTGAGTGTGGAGTTCATCTTTAGGCAATGCTTCCCAGTGAAGAGCTTTAGCCATCTGCACAGCTGTGTTGCCTTTTGCTCCCATGGAAGTCATGGCCAGTGCAATACTCAAACTGCTCGGTGAATAAAACAGGTTTTCTCCTGCAAATTGCTGGTCATTTATGAGAGCCAGGTGGAGAGCTACATTAAATCTGTTGTTTGCTTCAATCGCAGCTTTCATTTTGGACATTTTGGAGTGAATTTCGCAATACAATCTTGGAGTAATGAAGCAATCTTGGGGGGTTTCTCAGTTAGTCGCGTGAGGAAAGATTGCGTGACGAGCCGTATACACGCGTCTTTAACATCACGCGAAAGAACGCGAGCGGACAGCGAGATCTAAATGATATTTCCGCACTTACAATAATTTACAATAGAGTACTAAAATGATGGAGTCACAAAAACTAAATTTGTAAAATTATGGGATTTGTTTAGATAAATTACTGGAAAACGCCCGCTTGCCAATTTCAATTTGGGGGTGAGATATTGTGACACCGTTATGCTCTAATGACTCCCTACAAACCCTTTTAATTCCATATTATATACACAACACTGTTATTTCCTCTATTTATTTTATTTAAAAATAACCATGATACAGTAATGTACAATGAACTTCTTTTTTGTAATTTTTATTATCTGGTAATACCATGTATAGAAATGGGAATACCTGAATAAATTGTTGTTGTTGGTTCCAAAAATTAGAAGGGTTTGAGTCGAGTCATCAGAGCATAAAGGTGCCAATATCTGACCTCCAAATTTCACTAAGATGCTGATTTTTTGCAAGCAGGCATTTTTAGTCATGCCATTTAATTTTTGTGGGGGGGGCTGGGTTTGGGCAATTACCAAAAAAAATTCCTGCAGAAGAAATTTAAGAGGAAAAAAAGGTGCACAAGAAAACACATGAAAAAAAGGCTTATTTTGTTAAAAAAATTCTTACAAATGGTGATGCTAAAAACACATTCATACTCAGAAGAAATTGCCCAAACTCCCCCCCCCCCCCCCCCCCTACACACACACAAAAATAAAATAGTCCGTCCCTAATCAAACCCCATAATTTCACAAATTTAAGTTCTTGTGACATCACACTTTAGTACTCTATGATGCTTGTATTTAAAAATTGAATAACAGACTGAAATTTTTCCTAAAATCCATGTTTAATGACATTATTTATAAAATTTGTTAAGTATTCAGCACCTTAATTTATTCAGTTAAAGAAGCAGTAAATCTAAAGGAATGCTCGCGATAAACTTTGGTATTAATAATCATGTATTGTGATGTTAGATTGCTGCAACTGAGGTCAGTTTATAAGCAAACAGCTATCCATCATTTCACACTTCCTACATCACAACACTTATAGGGTGCATGGAAAAAACAGTTGAAAAATGTCAAAATTTGTAACTTGTTCCAGCTACTGGCATTTAGATTGTGGAGCCGGGGAGCAGCTAAAAACCGGTGCACGAATGTGCGGGAAAACAAGGGGAGACTTGGGAAGGGGTGTGTGTTCCCTCGCCTCACTCTCTTTTGCACCCATCCCACTGGACAGCACTCACAAATTTTTTTCCATCTGCACATTGCCTATCCTTTGCTTCCTACCATTTGAACACCTGGAATAGGCTACAAAATTTGATATTAAATGACACCTGGAATAGGCTACAAAATTTGATAAATGACAGTTATGCCCCCAGACCTTCAAATAAGAAAATTCTTTACAGGAAATGCCTTCTGGCAAAAAAGATAAACATTTATCAATGTTTGTACTTAAAAGCTGTACACAAAATTTGCAGCACATGCAAACAAAGGGCAGGTTTGGAGCCTTTTTTCCTCATATTTTGGCCAAAACTGCTACATATACCCCTTTTGCATTTATGAAAAATTACAGTTCATCATTCACATTGTGATGAATATAATCAGCTTTACTAGCATCATTAACAATCTCAGCATTTTCTTGTTCAGTTATTTCAGGTTTATTGATGCGGCCTATAAACAAAACAGCATCTGAACTCTTGTGATAAATAAAGAACAAAAATGGATGATTGGCAATGAACTCTGGATGCAGGTCTATAGATCTCTTCTGGATCAGTACTCCTGATGCCGCAGCCGCTTCTGTTCCTTGTTCGTTCACACTGACGTGGGCCTTGTGTAAAACATGAGACACATGTAGCCTTTCTGTTGAACTAAGCCCAGACAAGTCAGATAAATGAGGCTCAAACATGTCACTGACACCAAGTTTAGTCAATACCTTCTTTAGTTCAAAACGCTGACTCAGAATGAATTTAGGAATGGCCAGTTTGACTGTAGTGTTCTCAACTGAGTTAATCCAGTGTGACATTACACCGGTAGTTATTATTTTTTCAATTTGCGACACGCCATTGATCTCATTTGGAAGGACAACAAACATGGAAATGTCACTGCCGCTGTATGGAAGCTCAATGATTTTGCAATCATTTTCTTCATCGGCAAAGAAGTTGTGTTTTGCCGTGCCTAACATCATGTCAACTTCAAAAACATTTTGAAGGTCACTTGATGTGTAAAATGGAGCATGGTGAGTTTTCTCCTTTTGAAAGGCGTGAAGCCAAGTTCCCTTAAAATAAATTGCATTAATTAGCGCCAGACGTGTGTCTTGATTGACAGATCCAGGCGGAAGAAAGCCCTTTATTTTCCTGCCGGTATTCTCCTCGACCCATTTGTTAATCTCCTCTCTGGCCTGCTCAGAACTCTCTTTGAAGTCGACTTTTGCAACAGGGGCATTGTAAAACCCCAAGGAACTCTCTTTAAATTCGGCTGTTTCCTCCAGCTCGTTGTGTCCCCAGATTTGATTGGCAATCTTTAGCTCTAAATTGTCATGTTCCGATTCTAGAACTGCTTCCTGTAAAGATTTCATTGCCAAATGTACGTCTTCAAAATCATGTTTATACCACTTGAAAGCCTGGGCTATTTGCTGAGCTGTGTTTCCTCTGCTGCCCAAAAAGACCATGGCAAGAGCGAGTGAAATGCTGGTCGGAGAATAGAATAAATTCTCATCTTTCATTTCCCGATCTTCGCTGAAAATCTTTAACAAATCGAAGCCAAAATCATTTATGCTTTCTATAATATGTCCCTCACTCTTACTGTAATGTTGTTCTGAGGAGACTAAGCTGTAAAACAGTGATAGGAAAACCCAAAACACAACCATCTTTTTGGTTGGGGCCCACGAGACGTACTTGCGTGACGCGTGACATCATACAAGGCAGGTTTTGATTGGTTGAGATAAAGCCAATTTACATGTTATTTTATTCACAACAAATTTCGCAAAGCAGCTTCGCAAAGCCCATTTCTGCTTTCAATTTTCTGGCATAAAGTTTCCAAAATGAAAGCTGTAATTGAAGCAAACAACAGATTCACTGTAGCTCTCCATCAGGCTCTCGGAAATGACCAGCAATTCGCAGGACAAAACCTGTTTTATTCACCGAGCAGTTTGAGCATTGCACTGGCCATGACTTCCATGGGAGCAAAAGGCAACACAGCTGTGCAGATGGCTAAAGCTCTCCACTGGGAAGCATTGCCTAAAGATGAACTCCACACTCAAGAACAACACTTTCTCAGTGCTCTCCAAGAATCAAACGCGGAAGGCAACGAACTGCTGGCCGCTAATCGACTTTTTGTGCAAAAGAATTTTAGTCTGGTGCAAGAGTTCGTCGAGGGAACAAAGAAGTTCTACGAAGCCGAGATAGCTTTGGTTGATTACCAGAAAGATGCAGAGGGTGCGAGGAAAGAGGTAAATGGCTGGGTGGAAGAGAAAACCAAACAGAAGATTAAAAATTTGATTCCCGAGGGAGTATTTAATTCTCGCACTCGACTAACCCTGGTGAATGCAATTTACTTCAAAGGATTTTGGCAAAACCAGTTCGAAAAACAGGCAACTTTCCCTCAACAATTCTTCGTCTCCGAAAGTGAAAAGTTTCAAGTACAGATGATGCATTTGACAGAGAACTTCAAGCATATCGAAGATGGTGGGGAGCTGTCCTGTCAAGTGCTTGAGTTGCCCTACCAAGGAAAAGATCTTTCCATGGTTATTCTCTTGCCCCATGACACCCATGGGCTGGCCAAGTTAGAGAAAAGCCTCACCCATGACAGGTTGCAAAAGGCCCTTGAGTGTGTATCACAGACACACCCTGACAAGGTGGAGGTGTCCTTGCCAAAATTTAAGCTGACACAGCAGTTTCTGCTGAACAATATCCTGGAAAAAATGGGAGCAAAAGATATGTTTGATGAGTTCAAAGCTGACTTTTCAGGCATCACACCAGGCCCTGAGAAGATCTATGTGTCCCACGTCATTCACAAGGCATTTGTGGAAGTTAATGAGAAGGGTACGGAGGCTGCGGCAGCCACGGGTGTGGTCATGATGGCTCGAATGGCATTGATGAATCCTATCTTCTGTGCTGACCACCCATTTTTGTTCATGATTTGTCACAAGAAGTCAAGCGCAATTTTGTTCATGGGCCGAGTGGTGAAGCCAAAATCCAGCAATGAGTAAGAGGCCCAAGGACAGGGTGGACATTATGAACATAACATAAGATAATTATTTTACATTGGCACTTAATTCAATAAAAATAAAATTATTATAGTACTGATAAAAATTGATTGAAAGACACCCATCCAAAATCTCTTAGAATGTTGTGCGAGAATTGTACCCTTCCCCTGACATGTGTAGATTGGATTTCCAAATAAGGACAACATGTGCAAGGATAGAATTTTGACTGAGCAGAATAAGCGAGTTTGCGACTTTTGTACTGCAAGTTTATAATAGGCCATTTCCGAGTTAAGTTACGCCTCGTTGTCATAGCGAGGCTTGGTGCACAACCTTTCATATGAAAATGGATTTCATTCACATGCAAATGAAAACTCATTTTCATATGAAAGGTTTCGCACCTAGCCTCGCTTTGATAGAGAGGCTAAAGGCAACTCGGAAATGGCCTATTGCGAGTTTAAACAGTGAAAGTACAACACAAGGTGCGATTTCTTGGTGTACCAGTTGAGAGCTCGGTAAAATGTCAAATTAAAATGAAGGTGGAGGGATGTCGGGGGGGGGAGGAGATAACGGAAGAAGTATAAGAAGAGCCTGGGAGGGACTCCCATATGAAAGTCATGGGGATGCTTGTCGGACATATTTTTGAATTAAACACCTAAAGATGACCCATTTGGGCGGTGGCTCAAGCTTTGACCCCCAATACATACCATTCTAAAAAAGACAGACAAACAAGAGTTATTAATAGTGACATTAAAGACAATTAATACTCTGCTGTTGAATTCTTTATTGTCACAAATCTTTAGTTAATTCTTAATTCTAAATGATACCTTGGTGGCTGAAAATATTGGCCTTCCTTCCACCCTAAGTGAAACCAACATCTGTAATTTACACCCCTCAAAAGAAGATGACAAGCAGCAAGGCACCATACCGAAAGCCTTAAAAAAACAGAACTTCCATAACACAGAGGGGGGGATTCATTACAGAAACCATTTTTGCACAAACAGCATAATTATTATAATCTGCATAATTATTTCCAGTTGTTCACTACTGGAAATTGTTATGCAGACCTGGATGAAGCTGCGGGTGGTAAATAAAACTCAACTAAATCTAAGACAACATACTGGTTCTGCATTTTTACAAACAGCTAGTTCACTTTTATTACAACAGACTATATTAATAACAACTTGTACATATAAATTACACTTGTCTAATAAATTAGCATGATTTAAAATATATTAATGTTGAAGGAACCAATTTGTTGTTGTGGTGACTTTATTTAGAGATTTGGTGCAAGAAAATATTTTAGAAAGTAATCCATCTAGGGCCATGTTCTAGCAAAAGCCAAAATGTCTGATTATCCAATCAATTTTCAAGCAATGAATCGCCCATCAGACTACAGTCTTGGCATGCGATTTAAAACCAATTCTCAGGGCTTGTTAGATTTTGAGATCTTCATTTAGTATCATTAATAAAAAATAATATTAAAAAAAAATTCATTGAACTGGTTCAGCTCAAATTCTGCAGAATTGCATGGGAATGTAGGACAATATATTTTGCATGCAGGATAAGGACTTTGTAAATTTACTTTCTGATTTGAGGTTTCTCAGAATATTGAGTTTGAACAAATCAAGTGTTTTTACACTTTTGCCACTAAGATGTAGGTTGAAGTTTCAGATAAAGTGAGTTTTACTGAGATCAGAGTCACCATTGATAGCAGCAAGGTACTTGACTGTAGTCAATACATTATTCAGATTAGAGCCATTTTGAGACAGACTCAGTAGATGGACACCAAAACAATCTGTCACCAACCTGGGGTGCTCTCTCAACTGTTTGTTGGTGTTTCAAAAGTAATTTCCTTTCTTGTACCCCTTCTTTAAAGCTCTTACAATTTCATGCTGCACTTTCCATGCTATTTTCATTTTTGAAATGAAACTACTGGACTTTGAGCCCAATAATATAATAACATGTTAAATCCACCCTCGGGCCTCAAACTAAAAAAACCCTTGTTCATGACGTCTATCTTGTTTTTCTTTTGTAAAAGATAGCAAAATGAAACTGGGCACCAAATACTCTTATGCCAGTTATAAAAATTACAATAGACTATAAAAACTATAGTTTATAAAACCACACATCAGTTAAAAGATCACATTTTATATTGTAATTTTAATTTAATTTACAAATTCAACATCTTTTCTCTCCAAGGCAATTACTAGATAATTTACACTGCCTATAGTCTATTACAGCTACGCTTTCTTGCCTTTAAATTTGGCCAAAAGAGAAGATTTTGGTGTATCTGTAGAAAAGATCAAAATGCATAAACAACAAAATGTTAATTAAACAACTACCTGTAGCTTATTAATGACGGTAGAAAAATCAGTAGACTATTTAAAATTAAGTTAATAATAATTTCTAACAAAATTTAAACTTGGTGAAATTTTTTATAATGCTTGCACTATACTATATATGAAATCAGCATTTTTGCAATAAAGATGCCTTTTTAAAGTAAACTCAGACAAGGGAAAATTGTGCTGAAAATTTACATGCCATTTAAAAGGATCTTCCAATTTCATACTGGGAATAAAAAATTACAAGCTAATTAAGTGTCAACAGTTGGTTACTTGAATTTGCTACATGAAGGCTTACCCGCAAACCCATTTGACAAGGTTTCAAAAGTTTACATGACAAAATAGCAGCTACAATACAGTAGACTACTTACAATTAAGTTAATATATTAATTTCTAACAAAATTTAAACTTGGTTAATTTTTTTATAATGTTTGCACTATATTATGCAGGGACGTAGCCAGGATTTTTTTCGGAGGTACGCACAATCAATTTTGAAACACTCCCCCTACCTCCTCTCCCCACCCTCAAGTCCCAAATCTCTCTTTTTTTTCAGGTACGCACGTGCGTACAGGTAGCTACGCCCCTGCTATAAAATCAGCATTTTTGCAATGAAGATGCCTTTTTAAAGTAAACTCAGACAAGGGAAAATCGTTTGCTAAGGATGGAACTTGGGCAACATAGAATATTTTTTTTGGAAAAATCAGGTTTTTTCTTAGAGTAAAAACCTATCAAGTTTTTCTTTGTTTGGAATGCTATTTCGTACTGTACTCTATTGTCATAACATTTTTGTTTTACAACAAGGTTGAGCCACAAATCAGCTATATGAGATTTATCTAGCCATGACTACCCCCGTAGGGTTATAAAAAGATGACTAACTGTAACCAATACCTTTCTGTAACTATTTATAATTATAAGAAGAAATAGATGTTGTTGTTGTATTAAATTTAACCCTTTCCCTCCCAGATCGAGTCAACCATGGAACCATGCAGTGTAGTTCTATTAACTTTTGAGTCTGTGGATGAAATCCTATGGTGTGACCATTCAAATGAAACCTCTTTAGCAGTACTTTTGCATGGTACCATTTGTTTTTCACTATTTTACAAAATGAAATTTTAGGGTTTTTCTTGAATTTTGATTTTTGGCACTCTTGGGAGTTAAGGGTTAAAATTCTGTAAGCCACGAATCATGTCACCTGTGTACTATCATGAGAAATCAGATATAAATATTATTATAGCAAGTGACCTTCCATAAAACAATAATAAATTACGACCTGTTCAATAATATGTTCAATAATTTTGACAATGCATTATTTTCTATTTTTTAATGCAATACAAATGCTTCTTCATAATAAATGCCTATATCTTAATAACTAACTTTTGTAGAAATTTAATAGCGTATATTAACCTATTACAAGGATCAATCACTTTTTCAAGGTAATTAACATTGAAAGGAGGACATTTTAAACGTTTTCTACCTAAAATAGTGGTATAATCTCACAAAATTACACAGCCAAAACATAAACAAATTGCCATTTGATAACTATAAGTCAGATTAAGTTCAAGGTTCTCTTTACAAATTATCCTATAACATACATGTATGTGCTTTTCAAAACAAGCTCAAAAAAAGTTTAAAGGCATCACAAATAACTGAATACTGAGGATACAAAAAGTAGGAAGGTTTAAATTAAATCTTAAAATAATCCTCTGATTTGTATGAATTTAAAATAAACAAAAACGAAACTTGTCTGTTATTAATAATATATTATCTTGTCTGAAAGAGATAACAATTATTACTATAATAATAATGTTTTTGCAAACATTTTCTCAGTTACTATTATTAACACCATTTTTAAACTGAAAACATTACACCAATTAAATAACACCTAATAAACACCATTGCAGGTAATAATAAGTGGAGGGGGAGGGGGAGGAGGTTGACAACGGCCTGCAACTCTGAGATGTGTTAATTATTTATTAAGACATCACATGGTATGACATTGAATTAAACCAGAAATGCCCAAATCCGCCATTTTGGACTTAAAATATTAGCAGCGCTAACATATATGTTGCAGTTAATTTTTTATTTCAGGTAATTTTTGTTTTTCCTTTGTTTCAAATCATTAGCATAATATTACCATACCCAAAAACAATGGAAAAATAAAAATTACCTGAGATAAAAAATTAACTACAACATATATATAAAAATATATCATTAAACACAATTAACTTGGTTGCCACGATTTTCAGTTAAATTCACATTTTTTGGTGGTTATTATAGTTTTTAAGGGTGCAATGCCAAGACCTATCCTCCCTTATCTCCTGTGTAAATTTACATTATTTTGTATTGAGTTTAAAATCTTCAAGACTAGTAAATTTAATAAAAGTTTTACAACTTTCAGAATATTCAAGTAAATAATACAGGTAAGTTCCATTATTCTTATTTGAACATTCAAGTTTTACCATTTCAACCTAGTTATAATTATTATTAGAAAAAATATAATATAAACAAATAAAACCACTTAAACTAGGGTTTTAAATTAAATTTGCAGCAAAGTTGGATATTTAAAAATGCTTAATTTAGATAGTTATAAAGTAAAAAACTTCAAGGTGTCATATTCGCTAGCTTTTATCCATGTCTTCCCATTTCACATCAGGAATAACTCCCTTAAGTGAACAACGAATAAACTTTTCCATCTTTTTCCGAGCATGCTGCTCCTCCAGTAAACTTTGGCGGAGGGATTCAGTTTCCTAAAGGGAAACATAATGAAATTATTGGAAACATTTTTTTAAGTAATAAACAAACAAACTAAAACACCAATAAATAAAGGATAAAACAAATGATTATGAATGCATGAACAAACAAATGTATGAATGAATAAACTAAACAATAAATACATTGAATGAATGAATGAAGAACGAATGAATGAATGGGTGAAAGTTTGAATGAATGAATGAATGAATGAATGAATGAATGAATGAATGAATGAATGAATGAATGAATGAATGAATGAATGAATGAATGAATGAATGAATGAATGAATGAATGAATGAATGAATGAATGAATGAATGAATGAATGAGGGAACGAATAATAATAATAATTTATTATTTATATAGAGCACTCTCCAAAATTGCCCAAATGCACTTTACATACATGTATATACCATTCAAAAAAGTCTAAAACCTATTCATATATTAAGGAACTTGTGACTTCAAACAAAGGAACTGTGACGTAGATTAAGGAACATTATATATAAATACCTTAATATCGATATAAATAACGAACGAACGAACGAACGAGGATAGAAAGACAAACAAATAAAAAAATAACCAAACAATGCCATAAGACAATAGGTTTTATTAATGACCAGCTATACATTTAGAACTATTTTAAATTATTTAAACTTACGAGTTGTAGTTCTTCTACTCTCCTTCTAAGACAATTAAATTCACCAACGACATCCCTATGAACAAGATAAAATAGACAGTTTTCAGAAATACAAAAGTAGACAACTGAGAAGAGACAACTGAGAAGAGACAACTGAGAAGAGACAACTGAGAAGAGACAACTGAGAAGAGCCAACTTTATCACAGCCATGCCCAGAATCAATTCCACCTGTATGAGGTGACTCAAACTTAATTTTGAGGCTGTGGATGAAATTGTAAAATGTGACCATCCAAATGAACGCTATTGAGAAATACTTTTCCGTGTCGTCCCCAATCGTCTCTCAATTAACGAGAGGAGCGCGAGGTGTGATCATCACCCCCTTCGATCAGTGTCTATCCCCCACGCGCATCTCCCGCGTCTTGCCTAGAAAGACGACTGGGGACGAGTCAGCTACTGAGCAGTACTTTCCTGTTGTATTGCTTATTATGCTGTATAAACTGGTACTAACTTTTGATTCTCTGGTTGTCCATTGAAAGGTCAAGTATTTTTTATATTTGAATGAAAAGTGTATACTAAGAAGTTTGATTTTAGTCTTCCTTGTATGAACCATTATTACATCCTTACCTATTAAACTTTTTCTTTGATTTCCTAAAGCTTGATTTCAGCCCATCACCTTTTAAACTTGTTGTTGACGATGGGCGGTGATCAGGTAATTCTGGAAGGATTGGACTACCTGTGAAATGAACGGTGGAACATGGCGACTCATGCACTGCTTTTAAGTCATGCACCGGCAAGCAATTTAAACAGTATTTAAATTAAGTTATTATAATAAATTTATATAATTCATTACAATATTGTGCAGTTGTATCCATTTTAAACTGTTACAATTTTAAATTTATAACTTACAACTTTATGGAGAATTCAATTGTTTAATAAGAAAGTAAGAGTCAGATTCCAATTAAAATTTTAATATATACTTTAAAACACTTCAAACGGTAACCTAAAACAAGTCAATTTTTATTGTGTAACTTTGCAATTTAAGGACCGATGTTTTCATTTATTGTTTATGTCCATCATTACTGCACATGCAATCCATGTCACAATCTCATGCCACATCACGTATGAGCACATGCTAGAAAGTTGAATTTTGTCTATTTTTCTTCCCATGCACCAATAAATTCCATTCATGTTATTGCTCCTTAAAAGTTTAGTGTAATTGAAAGGATGACACTAGTTGAAATTATTTACTCAGTAGACCCACTTGTATAACAGGGTTCGTACTCTTTTCAGATTTTTAAATTCCATGACTTTCCATGACCTTTTCCATGACCTTTTAAAATTTTTCATGACCAAGAGTTCAACAGTTGTTTTCAAAATTTTATCAAAACGATCATTTTTTAAATTTTTCATCTTGCCTTATTATTCCCACAACGTATGCTGCCTTAGTGATTTTGGACCATGAACATAATTTTCCATGACTTTCCATGACCCACTCTTAAATTCCATGACTTTCCAGGCCTGGAAATTAAATTATACAATTCCATGACTTTCCAGGTTTTTCCATGACCGTACGAACCCTGTATAACATTTGATTTTGATCAAGAAAGTTTGCCTCCTAAATACCCAAATGTTTGTGCTATCCATGCACCTTATCTCCAAAACAAAGTTGGTGACACCCCAATTTTTCTCCATTTCTGACAAGGGCAATTTATAATCTGCCTGTGGCAGAAGTTTGAAAAAAATTGAGTAGATTTTCGCCGAACATCATTCAGATAATTAAATTTTTATTAGCATGTAAAAAATAATACTAAATTATTTAGTCCTTCAATTTAATTGCATGTTTTAAAATGAGAATAAACCTTTTTGCTATTAATAAATGCTTCAGGTAAAGGAATAGTAACTGCAGCCATAGTTTCAAAAATGCCAAGAGGTCTAACTTAGTTAATTTGACCATTTAATTTTAAAGTTAAATTTAAAATATATATATATACATATATATATATGTATTATATATACCCTTTTGCAAAAATATTGACACTTGAAAATATATATCAATATATATTCGTCCTTTGTGTTTATATCGCATATGTGATGACAGGCGGCAAATAGTTTTTAAGGTGGGTACAGTATGATTTTACAAACTCTACTGTACCCACCTCGAAAACTGTTTGCCGCCTATCGTCACGTATGCGATATAAACACAAAGGATGAATATATATTTATATATATTTTGAGGTGTCAATATTTTTGCAAAAGGGTGTATATATATATATAATATATATATATATATTTGTTGTTAAATAATCTACATCACCATTTTCTGATTTTACTTGAAAATAACATTTCATTATTTATATAATTTATAATTAATTACAAACTGCATGAATAAAATTTGTCTATGCCTAGTAAGAATGGTTTCCTCTTTATATCATTAATTTAAACCTAATTTATATTTTTTGTTATCCAGAGGAAAGTTACTTTTAATTATTATTCTTAAAGAACATTGTGATTAAGTGCAGTAGACATTAAACAGCATCAACCCATGCATAAATATTATTAATATTATTAAATATCATTACTTAAATACAGTAAAAATTAGTTTCTGCAAATTAAATCTACAACTATTATTCAATAACAAAAGCAACCTTGTATTATTAATAGAAAATGTTATTGAAGCTTAATGAAGTTCAACTTTGTGCTGCATTTAATCCTCTTCCTTTCATATGGGTTCTTTAAACAAAAACCATAAATTTTCAATTCAGCCATGCAACAAGGGTAAAGAACCTTGTTAATGAAGGGTAACATGGATTACTTTTCAAAGACATTATTTCTAATTTGCATTACAATGCTACCCAAGGCACTTTCAAGCAGTTCTCTAAATGCAAGTCATATTTCTGAAGAGTTTGATTTAGCCATCAGTAATTTCTCAGTTTGGCTATCTATGCACAGCATCTTCAAAACAAAATTATAATAATTATTTGTAAAAGGTGATGCTTCTAGTGGGTTAAGATAAAACTTGGGGGGGTTGTCTGGCTCTGATACAATCAGAAGTAAATGCAAATTCAAACTGGTTTCAGCGTTTTAGTTAGCCCCCCCCCCCCCCCCCCCCATGATGGTTAATATCTAGTCCAATCAAGTTTTATACACCAATACTTTGTTTGTACCTCCACAATTTTATACGAAGATTTCCTTCTTGCAGGGGGGAAGAATGAAAAAAGGTATTTGTGAGATGGACGAAGTTTGAGAAATCAGTAGCAAAAAATGTACAGTATATTGCATTGCATAATGAATACAGCATGGCTCAACGCATATTGCAATTTATAGCAAAACCACAAAGCGGTGGGGGCACCACCAGACGTAAAGGGTATGGGAAGCGAGAAGTTCAGATCAATGTCTTTGTCCCTCCCATGTTTGGCCAAAGGCAACCTCTTGCAGTAAATGCTAAATGCTACATCCTAACACCCCTGGGGATTTCTTCCCTGCTTTGGGACAAGCGTCCTCCATTATAGAATCACTAGCAAGCTATTATCGAAAGAAAAAATTCTTTGCAATTAATACCTGAAATTGCCTTGGTCCTTTGTGTGTCTGTATTGTAAGGCAAATCAGAAACATTACTTGGCGTGCCATGATGCCCTTCCACATTTGAAATGATTATAATAAACATGATATTACATTCTTATTGACTGTGTGGGAGGGCCAGATTTGAAAATAGGTCTGTTTGCCAAGAACTTGAGCCAAACATTTACCCCTCCAACCTAACATAACTCAGTCAATAAGTATTTTATCATATGACCAATTTGGAGACAAAATTGATTCAAATTTTACCACGCGGCCCTGCTTGCGCCAATGTGTACAGCAACTCTTACAGGTATTTTGTAAATAGTTTTGAAAAAAAAATGTGCAGATGGGGCCAAAGAGGTCATATGATAATGTAAAAACACACACTCCCCTCTTTTGATGAGTGGGGCTTACAGTTTCATATGTAGTGCACACAAGAAATTACAATAGCCAAAAAAATTTTGCAGTTGAAGTGCTTTAAAAATACTGTCTTCATTGGGGAGTGGGGTAAAGTGAAGTTTGTGCTCCCTGTGTATTTTTACAAATTTCACAATAGAGCAGTTTTCAATTGAGTGTCGTAAAACCAAAACCAAAGTAATTACTCTGACCAATCACAGCAGTCGTAAACAATCCAATGAACCAATCAGAGCTCGAAGCATACATACATACATACACTTTATTTCAACTCGAAAATTTTGAGTAGCAAACATCTGCTAATGTATTCGAGCATAATAAAAGAAATACAATTACATGTCGGCGGCGCAAAGCGCGGGAAAACGCGTGCGAGCAAGTCACGATTGGTTTTGGTTTTACTTCTGATTGGTCGAGAAAGTGGCGCGAGATTTTTTAGCCAATCACAAAGCGTGGCAATGCAAAACCAAAGCAAATGTGTAATTACTTTCGATACTCAATTAAAAAATTGCTCTATTGTGAGTAATTTCTTGGTACTATCCAGGGTATTATTAAACAAAACATTCATTTTGTGCATCAGATTATGCAATTATTAATATTTTATTGATTGATTAATTAATATTCCTAACTTCCAAACATATAAAATGATCCAACACTTATCATTTATACAATATGTGCATGTGGAAAGCTATAAGGATTAAAGTAACAAAACACTGAAACAACTCTAATAAATTATTCAATAAATAGGATTAAAATGGGTAGATAACTAGAAATAAATGTCAACATACTAAATTTACATGTGCCTCAATTATTGCACTAACTCATACTGTCATTAAATATCCTTTCTCAAACTATTATTATCAGCTACATGAGTACTAACTTGAGCTACAAAATAATTAATGTAAAATATTTCTAATTCTGCTCTACTGCTAATTAATTATTTTAATCTCTCACTGCACTGCCAATATGGGGATGAAATAATTATCAATTATTGGACGACGTTCAGCAAAATATCATGATTTGCCAGTGTAGAACAGAACAATTATTTGCCAATCACGATATTTTGGGATAGCCGAGTTTAATAATCGTTTTACCATTTGATCACCAATTGTTTTCAATTTAATGTTGATTCATATTTGCTAAAACAGAGCAGAAATCGGGCTGCCATTGTAGAGGACGGGAGCAGAACAACTTTGCCCCGTTGTGTGCATGAGCAGAATTATTCAGAGGTAGTTATTCGTAGGTCACATGGTAGGCTCTCGGTCAATAAAAAGAAAGAAAAAATGCATGGAATCATGCGTGTGAACATTCAAATGAAAGTTGTTTAGCTGTACTTTTCAGATTGTTGTTTTGTTCGATTTCAATAGCTTAAAACATTTTTTAAGTTGTGAAATTCTCCTCTAGGCAGTCAAAGGATTGATAAGCATTTCTGATGCATAAGAGTTAAGGAGTGGTGTTAAAAAGCCCAGAATGTAGATAAATAACCATACAAACAGAACCCAACATTGTAAACTAGTTGATTAACAGATAATTTTGTAAACTTTCTGAAAAGAAGTTTAAAAGAATCTGAACTTTCTTGCAAATGGTCTGATTTCTTTATTCATTTATTGTCTTTTTTGCCAAACCTCTTGTAAGTAAAAAGCTCCTCTCAATGACCAATTGCGCAAAACCCTGTTTACTAATACCTTCTGTACAGTAAAGCCCTGCAATTAAAAGTTTTCATAAGTGGCCAGCTCTAGTTACGACACTTTTTTTTGTCCAGTCATGTTTTTAGTCACGGATCTGCCTAAAAGTGTTAGCTCTAAATGTTTTTGGGACTGGCCCTTTTGGATAAAATAAATATTACATAAAACTACTAAATGGCATATTAGACCTTCAAAAATAAGATTTACCTTTTTGTGACTGATATCTAATTTCATATTAAATTTTCAAAAGCACTGTAATATAAAACAAACACAACAAGGGACAAACTACATGTAAAGCCTGTAAACTAGGTAATTAAGTAGAAAGGATAACTAATATTTTGATAAGACTGAATGAAGCAAATTGCCAGGGAGCAATCAGGCAAGTAATTTATTACGCATCCATGCATTTATTTCTCCTGTCACTGGAGCGCAGTCATGTGGACATCCAATTACAGCAATGCACTTCTTTTTTGGTTTCTCCAGCTGTTTACAAAACTGAGAGAAAAGTATTACAGATGTTTCGAGTACAAAAAGGCCCACACAGACTTTTTGTCATTGATACAAAAACCTTTTAATCGTTTACTGGGCCTAATGTTGCACAGTTATTAGTTGAATTTTAAATAATCCTTGCACTAAGCCGACTTAAATTTACTCTCCTGGTTAATCTTAAATTAATTAATTGTGCTTCACTCAATCCATTTATTTTTAGAAATTATGCCTTCTACATGTGTCTTTGTACAAGGCTTGAAACGAAATTGATGTCAACATTACTTCTTGCGTGCAATTCACAATATAAACTTTTTCAGTAATTCAATTTCTCATCATTAATCAATGCACCTTTTGATGTTGTATTACAATGATGTATACAGTATATCACTTGATATACCACTTATTTTGATGTACTTATCTAGGAAATATGTCTGGACATGCACCCATCCTGTTTCATTGTAAAATATAACATTTGTAAAATCTTTCTTTACGTTTTGATCATAAATCTAATCTGCACCTCACCATGAGATGATTCCTTGTTTACACATACACTCCAATTATTATAAATTACAATAAAATTTGAATTCAGACCAACTGCCACAGCATGAAGCCTATCTTTTCTTGAAATTGGAAAAAAAAATGTATAAACGTTAGAACAAAAGCTCAAAAGGCATAGGCAGGAATGAAATTAAATATAAAAAGCAAATATAAAACTTTGTTTTTTCAGAATAATCATTTTTTTCTTGTAAATAAGAGATCTCAATTACATATCACTAATTATCAGATAAAAAAAAATATTTGGTGATCAGTAAAAACGTAGTTGATCAAGAAGACAATATAAAAGGCAAACATAAAATTTTGTTTTTCATAATTAATTTTCTCTTGTGCATAAGAGTCTTCGATTACATATCACTTTATTATCAAGATAAAAAATATGAAATGATATTTTGTGATCAGTAAAAACGTAGTTGATCAAAAAAGAGAATAGAAATAAAAAATACAATAACAATGTCACAACTACTTATGGCGTCATCTTGTTACCATAGCAACCGGTTGTCGCCAAACTTTACCAAAATGTGTCAAAAGGATAAAAGAACACCTCTGTCAAGAACCTCTGATTGGCTGCATATTAGCATATTCAATAAATAGCTCTTCTTTATTTTAAGCGAATGATACATGGCTCAACAACATCTTTCAACACTTGTTGCTCAACAAATGTTTAACTAACTTATTGAATGAGTAGGATTGACTGACGTTGTTCAACAACTAAATGTCATGGCATACTCCCAAGACAACTGATGCTGATAATAATTCCAAACCGTTACCTAGACAATATTCAATTTTTTAAAACAGTGAACATTTCTTCAGCATTTTAAGAATATTTTTAATTAGCCTTTTCCTCGTTCTTTTGTCACCTTCTTCGCACATACTAATTTTGCCATTTTTCACACATTTTCTTTTCGCTGTATACATTTTACATTTGCACCTTTTTCATGATTCGTTAAAGGCTGCAGACTGGTAGCTGAAAGCTCAGTTTTTTAAATAATTTTTAACCAGAACGTTTTTTAAGATTTTAATAAGTTGCAACTTGTTGAACGGAACAGAGCCTGTCTCGATTTTCCTTCAACAACGTTAAACATGTTGAATGGCCTTTTTCAATATTCAATGTTATGTTATGCTGTTCAACATTTGCAACATCTTTTCATCAACAATTGTTGAACTATGTATCATAGGCTTAAGAGTATATTTATTGATTTACTGTAGCAAAAACTTTTACTTTTAATTCCAGAGAAAAGCTATCTGATCTACATTCTACTTTCATTTGGTAATTCAGGGAAGTTATAATAAGATTCAAACCATATTTTTTTTATGTACAATCATTATTACGCGTCTAAAACTAATAATTTGTTTGTCAGACATTATCCTGAAGGCTTTTTACATAAAACCATGCAAACTACCATAAAAAGTCAAGGTATTCTACTATAATAATATAATTCATGCATTATATACAATCAAACCGTTAGTACATATCTACAAATTTTAAACAATGATACAGTGTGCTACATTTTCTTTCTAGAGAGTTGTGAGTTTGACATTCAAATGAAAGCTATTAACCCTTTCACTACAAGGTGCGGCATTGCAGAAAATTGTAATATACTAATTTGCATCTCATTGAATAAGAATAGAGCTCATTGCCTCGTTCTAAAAAGAATTGAAAAGAAAGAAACAATTTTCCGCAATCCCGTACCTCACTCCCCTTTCAACTCCCAAGAATGACAAAGATTAAAATTTAAGAAAAATCCCAAATTTCGTTTTTTAAAATATTGAAAAACAAATGGTACCATGCAGAAGAACTGCCAAAGAGGTTTCATTTGAATGGTTACACCATAGGATTTCGTCGTCAGACTCAAAAGTTAGAACTAAATTACATGTCTCCATTATTGACTCTGGGAGTGAAAGGGTTAAGAATAACTTTCTGGTAGAGCTGTTAATTTTCCTACGTGGAAATTTCAGAAGATTGACACTTTGTAGATCTTTAGAGATCCGGTGTTTTAATATGTATACATTCTACTCTTGCTTGCGAGTCCTGGACAACATCCATGGGCCAAAATCTTGGCACCTCGTGGACGACTTGAATGATTTGTGTCATCATGTTCATCTCCAGACGAATCAATTGGAAAGACTTCAGCAAGCCCATTGTTATTGGATTTATTTCCATCTTCTGCTACGTACATATAATGAAGGTATAACAAAAACTTAGAATATGATGTCTGACTTGCAATTAAAGATATTTTTACTTACATATTAACCATTTCACTTCTCGAGTCCAACGTACCTAGAGGCATGTGATTCAGTTCTAACTTTTGCGTCTGTGGATGAAATCCTAAAGTGTGACCATTCAAATGAAAGCTGTTGAGCAGTACTTTCCTGTGGTACTGTTTATTATGCTGTACAAGGTGGTTCTAACTTTTGAGTCTGTTGATGAAATCCTAAAGTGTGACCATTCCAATGAAAGCTACTGAGCAGTACTTTCCTGTGGTACTGTTTATTATGCTGTACAAGGTGGTTCTAACTTTTGAGTCTGTTAATGAAATCCTAAAGTGTGGCCATTCCAATGAAAGCTCTTGAGTAGAAGGTTTCTGTGGTAATGTTTAATATGCTGCACTACAGCTGTAGGTGGTTCTAACTTTTGAGTCTGTGGATAAAATCCTAAAGCGTGACTATTCAAATGAAAGCTATTGAGCAGTACTTTCCTATGGTACTGTTTATTATGCTGTACAAGGTGGTTCTAACTTTTGAGTCTGTTGATGAAATCCTAAAGTGTGACCATTCCAATGAAAGCTCTTGAGTAGAAGGTTTCTGTGGTACTGTTTATTATGCTGTACAAGGTGGTTCTAACTTTTGAGTCTGCAGATGAAATCCTAAAGTGTGACCATTGAAATGAAAGCTCTTGAGTAGAAGGTTTCTGTGGTACTGTTTATTACGCTGTATTTGATGACTTAAACTTTGTGTCTGTGAATGAAATCCTTAAGTGTAACCATTCAAATAAAAGTTATTAGTTAGAACGTTTTTATGGTCCTGTTAATTTTTCAGTATTACTTTTAAAATTTGAACTCGGTCACGTTTGGGAGTCACGAGATTAACGGTTATGTTTCACATAATTAGGATGACCAGAACATGTTTAATATTACTTTTTCAACTATTAGACGAAATATTTTGGTTGATAACCAGGTACAAAACTGGTGCAATTAAATGTTGAAGATCTCAACCGTGATTAAGTGCAATTTAAATACTAGACTTAACATCATGTGCGCTGCCTAAATATCTGTACAGAATTCTGGCATGCAAGGTACCAAACTAAGGTACACAAAAGAATCACATTCTAAGATTTCATATTTGTTATACCTTCACTAGCTACATGCTCTTTACAAATAAATGTGCAATATCGCCTTCTCATCTGTTACATGCATCAGGATTAACTTTAATTGAATTCAAATGTAGAAGAAAGATGAGAAAACAGACAACAAAGTGTTGAGCATGATTGGCAGGTACTAACAATGCAATGTAAATGAATTGTAGCAGTTGATAAGCATCTACACATGTTTTTTAATCATGGTAAGCTCTGCTTTTCATTTCAGGTGCCATGTCTTATCCAGTTATTTTTACTAACAATTTGAAAAGCCAAAAGACAAAATTTGATTGTTACAGAAACCTGGAAAATAGTAATGGCCCAATTTTTTTAAAAGTTACTACACAGTCACAGTAACATTGGTTCTTATTCTTTTAGCCAAATTAAGGTATTTAATTAGCTAAGGTAATTAGCTAGTGATTGATCCAGTTATATCAACAGGGGAGGGGGGAAAGAAAGGAATGAATTCAATGTGATAATGAAGTGAAACAACAGTGGTACACAGAATGATAATTTTTAATAATAAAAACACTATTAATACTTAGTACAACATCTACAAAAACATACTTTGTTACAACATGAAACCACTTGATAACATAAGAAGTTGTACAAGCCTGTGCTTTATGCAGTTCAGTGCACAAGTTCAAGTTTACTCTTGAAAAAAGGTGCAAGGCCTTCAGTTAACAAAGGCTTCAAACATTAGAAAAGTAGAAAGGCTTTGGAAAATGGTAATGTTATATTATTTATTGTTGCCTGTTCTCATCCCATGGTTGTTCATTTTACAAACTTTGCGCAAAAGCTGCAGCAATTAAATATGCAGCAACAACAATATAAAATTGCTACAAATAAAAATTATTACAAACCTACATACAATGGCTCGCTCAGATAAATCAACCATCAATATTATTACAACTGCTTATCAAATATATAAAATATATGTATCAACTGGCAATATTAGCAGCAGTAACTGTCCTTTTTTATAATAAAAAGGTTTTTTAGAATTCTTAGCTTGATGGACAATAACTTTACCTTCTGGTACAACACTGCAGAGCTAACAATACAAGGGTTTGCGGGTAAACAATGCAATTTTCTTATAGGATCATTGTTTGTCATACAACAAATTCAACTTTGGTATAAAGTCTATCCTACTACCAAAGATTTCCATCAAAACATTGTAAAAAAAACACAAGTTTCTATTTGACATTCATCTTCAACAAAAGGATAAACACATAAAACATAGCTTTCATTCATCCATACATTCATCTTTACTACCAAAAATTAATAGTGAAAAATTCACTGTATGTGGGAGACATTTTTACAGCACCATACAAAAGTAATGCAAATAAATTTCAACGGCTTTGGCTTGTAGTTCTCACAAAATTTAACCAAACCAAAAACACAGCTAAATTTTTACAGCAATCAACACAGTGAAATTTCATTGTAATATCATTTCAAGCAGAATTTTGTATGTTTGCTCTGAAACAAATCAAAATTTGTTTGCATTACTTTGCAGATAACTGTATTCAGGATTTTTGTCCAATGACAAATAACCAATGAGTGCACAGAGTCAAGTTTATCTTTTTTTTTTACAAAGTTTGCTTCTAGCTTTTGAGCCTGTGAACAAAACCTTAATTCAAGAGAAAAGAGAAAACAAAAGACCATTCAAGAGAAATCCATTGAACAGGTTTGGCATTGTTCATTTCTCAGTAATTTTCAAAATGAAATTATTTGTATTTTGTTCTTGTTTTTGATCTTGCATGTTTTTTAAGGATTTTATCTAAGGTAATGCTTTGGTTAAAAATCGAAAATTTTGTGGTGCATTAATTTTTTTGTCAGCAAAACTATTTTTAACCATGCATGTTAAGCAAAGTATGCTCATGTCTGTTTAATGGCTGGATATCAGAATCTTCTTTTAACTCTTGCTCTGAATGGTTATGTGTCGATGGGGACCAGTTGAAGCCTGTGCATACAACTTGAATATTTGCTACACAATAATTCCTGTTCGGTTTGCCACAAGAGTTATTACAAGGACAATACAGGACACTTACTGTTCAGCGTATGCCTTGCTCTTGCGCTTGTACAGTAAGCTTCTACAACTCGTAGAATAAGCATATCTTCTTCTAATACACGAGTATTTCCTGAAAGTAAAACAAAATTTTAAGTTATAAAACTACAATTTCACTTCTCACATTTACAATACAACACTTACTACAAGACTGGCTAAATTATCTCTACTTGTGTTTTCCAAGTTAAATTTTTTAATTTTTCAGGACAGAACTTGTCAATATTCATAAAGAAGTCAAAACTGTTTGTGAAGATCTGGAATATCAAAACCTAAAAAAAAAAATCAAGATTGATAAAAAAATATTTCTTCTTACCTGAGCTGCTACCATGCCTTTCATCTTCAAGTTCACTCTTTGATCGACCTGAAAAAAAAAAGAATGACAACCCCGAGTTTGGCTTTTATTTTTTTAATAATAATTGAAATTTTAATCTTGAATATTCTAATATTTTTTTGCAATTGCACATACTGTAATTCAAGTTTTGTATTTGTATCCCAATGCAAATTTTCACCATGTTATATTAATGTACACTTCTGTAATAGAGCAGTTTTCAATTGAGTGTCGTAAAACCAAAATCAAAGTAATTACTCTGACCAATCACAACAGTCGTAAACAATCCAATGAACCAATCAGAGCTCGAAGCAATTACATGTCGCGGGCGCCAAGCGCGGGAAAACGCGTGCGAGCAAGTCACGATTGGTTTTGGTTTTACTTCTGATTGGTCGAGAAAGTGGCGCGAGATTTTTTAGCCAATCACAAAGCGTAGCAATGCAAAACCAAAGCAATTGTGTAATTACTTTCGACAGTCAATTGAAAACTGCTCTATTATGCAAATACATGGTCATTAACAGGGGTTTAATAAGTTGATGTTGGTGCTACCGGTATGTCCAAGTCAGTAGCCATATAATGGGCATTTTTTTTCAAAAGCATTTAAAATACGGTAAGTTAAAATCACAACATAGTGAACTTGGCTTGAAATACTTGGATTCATATAAACATCAGGATCTGCCAGTGTTGGCTTTTGATAGAAACCACCATTAATGCAAATTTATGAAATTTGGCAAATTTTGCTCCCAAGCTAGAATACTGAGATGTTTATTGTAACTATAATTTTATGCTTTCATGATAACAGGGTTGAACTGCATTTTTTTCAATAGTTTAGCTTTAACTTGTAATATTTAAAAAAACTTTAACCCATTCACTCCTGAGAATTTTTACGTTTTTGAGCGATTTTCTGCATTCACATGCCCCATAGGATTTCGTGACTCCATATTTAAAGTTACCATTGAAAGTGCTGCTGTTCTAAAACACTGAAGGCTCGAGTTTACTGGAAACGTCATTGTGACGATCTCATTTTGCTTGGTTGATTTGCAAAAAAGGGTCCAATATGAATTTTCTACGATTTTTGGTAAGTTCACAGCCCTTTTTCATCTTCAGTAGCTGCCTGATGAGCATCATTAAGCTTGGAGGTAGTTCAGAGTCCACTTCTCAATGAAGCGAGTTAGGTGTTGTACTTCGTTTACGAATTTGGCTCGTTGCTTGTTGAACTGGAAAAATGGCCGCCTGGAAACGAAGTGGCTTTGGGACTCGACTCTGGTTGAATTTCTCGACCTACCGCGGCATATTTTGGAAGTTGCGACCACAGGAGAATACAACAAGCGCGAAATTTCGGCGGTGGGTCGGAGTGGCTGTGGACTTAGTATAAATATGAAATGTGTGCGGAAAGAATCGAGCGCTGTCAAAATTTTTGGCTTTTTCCCAGCATGCAGTGCGGTGGTGATATTGAAAATCGAGTCAAGGTCAGTATGCATTAGAACGAGAGGCTAAAGTTCGGCCCGAGCAACGAATAATAGCAAAAAAAATCACTGCTAAGCTAGGACTAGGACTGAATTTTGCTGTGAATGTTGACTTTTGAGTTTGCCATGATGATTTGAATAAAAAAAAACTAAAGGCAAAAACGTGATTTTTGTTGTTTTTCTATGACGTTAAAAACGGTCATTTTTGTTATTGTCCAAATTCAAACGCTGATATTCTGCAAAAAGCGCTGACTTTTTTGTGTTTATTGGGTATCTCAATTTGAGGGACTTTCTAGTCAATGCTCAGAACTGCTAGTTAGGGCAATGTTCGCGCGATTGAGAAAGTTGCAATTTTTTAAAGCAGTGGAGTATTGTATGGCCGGTTTTGGCCGGTGTAGGAGCGAATGGGTTAAACAAAAAAATTATTTTTCTTACTGTTGATAGTTTTGATTCTTAAACCACTCAAACAAAAAACTCTTAAGACCAGCAACATGTCATCACTATTTTATTTGAAACCAGGCATATGCATCAAGATCTGGGGGGAGGGTACTAGTTGTAGGGCAATATTTAGTACAAAGGTGAAAGTTGCATAAAAGCCAACTTCAAGGGGTGGTGATTTTAAAAACTAGACAAGAAAGGTGGAGTTAGAACAGCTAGTGATAGTTAGTAGTCGAGGGTCAGTTCATCTAGGGTGATCAAGTTTGATACTATTGCCTATCACGTGACCTGGCCAACCCTAAACCTGGGACCTAACCCTAAGTTAGGCATGGTCCTGAGCTAAGTTACCCCCTACCCTAGAAATTGTTCTAACCCTAGAATCTTAACTCTAACCCTAGATTTGAACTATCCTTAACCCTAGCTTTTGCCGGGGGGTGTCAAAAGCCCTGGTCACGTGACCACCATTTTTCTTGATTAACCCATTCACTCCTGAGAATTTTTACGTTTTTGAGCGATTTTCTGCATTCACACTCCCCATAGGATTTCGTGACTCCATATTTAAAGTTACCATTGAAAGTGCTGCTGTTCTAAAACACTGAAGGCTCGAGTTTACTGGAAACGTCATTGTGACGATCTCATTTTGCTTGGTTGATTTGCAATAAAGGGTCCAATATGAATTATCTACGATTTTTGGTAAGTTCACAGCCATTTTTCATCTTTAGTAGCTGCCTGATGAGCATCATTAAGCTTGGAGGTAGTTCAGAGTCCACTTCTCAATGAAGCGAGTTAGATGTTGTACTTCGTTTACGAATTTGGCTCGTTGCTCGTTGAACTGGAAAAATGGCCGCCTGGAAACGAAGTGGCTTTGGGACTCGACTCTGGATGAATTTCTCGACCTACCGCGGCATATTTTGGAAGTTGCGACCACAGGAGAATACAACAAGCGCGAAATTTCGGCGGTGGGTCGGAGTGGCTGTGGACTTAGTATAAATATGAAATGTGTGCGGAAAGAATCGAGCGCTGTCAAAATTTTTGGCTTTTTCCCAGCATGCAGTGCGGTGGTGATATTGAAAATTGAGTCAAGGTCAGTATGCATTAGAACGAGAGGCTAAAGCTCGGCCCGAGCAACGAATAAGAGCAAAAAAAATCACTGCTAAGCTAGGACTAGGACTGAATTTTGCTGTGAATGTTGACTTTTGGGTTTGCCATGATGATTTGAATAAACAAAACTAAAGGCAAAAACGTGATTTTTGTTGTTTTTCTATGACGTTAAAAACGGTCATTTTTGTTATTGTCCAAATTCAAACGCTGATATTCTGCAAAAATCGCTGACTTTTTTGTGTTTATTGGGTATCTCAATTTGAGGGACTTTCTAGTCAATGCTCAGAACTGCTAGTTAGGGCAATATTCGCGCGATTGAGAAAGTTGCAATTTTTTAAAGCAGTGGAGTATTGTACGGCCGGTTTTGGCCGGTGTAGGAGCGAATGGGTTAATCTGTTTACTTTCTTTGACAGTAATAGAACTTTTAATTAAGAAACTTTGTTTAACAGAATGAAACATTAAAAGCACCATGCAATTTGTTTTCAAACACTTGATCCCAGAATAGCAAGAACTTTAAGCCAGCAGGAAGTTAGCAAATTTATTTTACTCATTACTTACAGTCGGAAGTGCAAGATTTGAAAGATGTAAGCGGATTAAGTGAAAGACGACCTAGAAGAGAAGTCATTAATCACCTTTGAGACTTGGCCTTGAGATGAAGACTGGTTGAAGGGGAGGAGACAGGTTTTGAGTGTTAGTTCAGATGTGATGTTAAGTTACAGTAATTATTATACATTGTAGTCACTATCTGTCTTCTCATTGGCTAAGAGCCTAAAGATAATTCTGGTAATCAGCTCAACCTACAGATTAATAATGGATAATCTGTGGAGTGTGTGCCCAATGCACGATTTCCAAGAGCAACATCAAGTTTAAGCAATAACCAGTTCTTGTTACAGACTCTTAGATATTTTCTACAGCTCTTGAGCTAAAGCAGGAATGGAGTCTGTAAGCATGTGTGTTTTCCAGAAAAAAGTAAAGCAAGAAAGAAAAAATATTGAGATGGTAATTTTATCTAAGAAGAATTTAAGACCTTGTGCACCAGGACTGCTAAAGGAAGTGAACAGAAAAATACCATTACATGACCAACACAGGGGCCACAGGTGACCCACTCTGGTAAAGTTGCCATACTGGTCATGCTGGTCATCTTTTTCCCTCAGCTGTCCTGATGAGCAGGTTATGTATTATTCGGCAGAGGACAACCCTGATCAGTATCAAATTTCTCCTTGTAATATCAATGTACAATCAAACAGAGAGGTAATGAGAAGTAAGAAAATGATCACCATAGAAAACTTGTCAATATGTTAACAACTTATCCCAACTATAACTATAAGTAACGTACGGAGTGCAGAAAACAGAATTTGTTTGTTGAAATTGGACTTAAAGGATTGCACCTCAAAACCACTCTCTACACAGTCAGTGAGATTTATAAATTGTTTCACATCCCTATGAATATGTAGCTTTTGACTGTTTTTTTTTCTTTCTGAAAGCTTACTGACTGCTTTCCAAGAACAGTTGGGGGGCTACAACAGTTCTAGCATCTGATTTATACCAGTTGACACAGCTAACAGAAATTCTCCAAAAAGAAGCCAAAACCTTTGTCAAGCGTCATCATTACCATGTGCAGCCCTGTCAGCAATATTCTATTTACTTTGTGATTATCTTGTTTAACATGTCAATGACACTGTATTATTTTATGTTTATAACTTTATATTTAAGCATTCTTTTAAATCACGCTTGTGTCCAGGATTGCACGCATGTATCGTTTAATGAATACTTCATATTTGACAGTTATTTCTCATTTTCATATTACTTTATCTGTGACAGAATTATGTGTGTTATGGTGAACTTTATAGATGAGGACACTTTGTGATGCCTATCATGGAGTGGCATGTGTCCCCTCCCCCACCCTCTGTGTGCAATCCTGGACATTGCTCTTAATTAAAGTTTTAGTTAAGAATTCCATTGAAAGTTTATCCAGTAGTCAGCATTTCCATGCAACAGAAGAAGGCTAAGTGAAAATGTTATTTAATTTACAAATGAAGGTTATATTTTGACAATGGAAATTTACATGTAATCTTACCTTGTTTCTTTCTTGATGGGTGAAGTAACCCTCTCATTGAACGATGCGCTGTGGATGTGTCCTTCACAAAAATAAATAACAATGTTAGGAATCAATAATAAATTTACTGTTAAGGTTGATGCCATTTTAATCAACCCTTTAACTAACAAAATCAAATCTTTTTAGTCTAAGGATGAAGTCCTAAAGTGTGACCATTTAAATGAAAGCTACTGAGCAGCACTTTCCTGTGGTTCTATTTATTATACTGTACATGGTGGTTCTAAACTTTTGAGTCTGTGGATGAAATCCTAAAGCATAACCATTCAAATAAAAGCTACTGAGCAATACTTTCCTGTGGTACAGTTTATTATGCTGTACGAGGTGCTTCTAACTTCCGAGTCTGTGAATGAACTACTTAAGTGTGACCTTTCATTTAAATGAAAACTATTCAGCAGTACTTTACTGTGATACTGCACAGCTGTTTTGAGTGGGAGAAGTTGTTAAAATATCGAGATAATTCATCTTGAGTGACTAATTCCTTAAATCTCGCGACCTCTGTGATTGATTAATCATTGACATCACAAGGAGAAATACAATGCTGATTACTATCAGGGCTTAAAGGTTAGGGTTAAATTTGATTTCCAAATGAATGGCATTTAGTAGCATGTACCTCCTTAGCAATCAGTGCATATGCTGGCCTGAGAGGTGGAGTGGGTCTAAGTCTTGAGAAGTCCCAGTGTCCTTTTCTGTGTGGACTGTGAGGTGCCGAGCTGAAGGTCGTCAGGTCAGTAGCAACTGAATGTGACGCAGACACTGAACGGAACTTTGAGCCATCACTGGATGACTTATACAAGGCAAATAAAAAATAATAATTAGTCAACATTTCCAAAGCTGTTTTCAGCTTATTAGTTAGAATGTTCCTTTTGAAGACTGCATTAACCCTTTCACTCCCAGAGTCAATTATGAAGACATGTAGGGTTGTTCTTAGATCTGTCGACATAATCTTGTGGTTTGACCACCATTCAAACGAAACCTCTCTAGCAGTACTTTTGCATGGTACCAGTTACATAACAAAATTTGGCATTTTTCTTAAATTTTGAAATTTAGCACTAAGCAAGATTAGGTTTGCAATCTAACTTTATTGTGCAACACAAATTTATTATTCCTGTACCTGTGAGTGAACACCAGAAGTACTGAGAGAGCCCTTGGGCGTGGCTGAGTTTGGCGGTGACCCAGTCGAATCACTTCTTGGAGGACTAGACTTTGAATACGTCCGCTCTGACAGTGATGCGGGATGCCTCTCCACCCATGGCGATGGTGACGTCACACCCTTTTCCGATTGCTGCCGAAGCTTTGGACTTTGCCCTGGCAACTGAAGTCCGTCAAGCCAAGCAGTCTTCTCGTGGGCATGGTTGGTTGATAACTTCATGACATCTCCATCAACTGAAAGGTGAATATTAAAGACAAGAATAAGGTTTCCTGTTATTCAACAGAGCATTCTAGAGTGCAAATAAACATCAAAACGAGTGCAAATATGATGCCTAGCAGGGTCTGAAATTGCGCTTTCCTGGTCGCCAATGCGACTAAAAATTTTGCACTGGCGACCAGAATTTCACATCTGGTGACCAAAAATTTTGGTTTAGTCGCCAGTTGGCGCCAATAGAAAAAAGTTAATTTCGGACCCTGCCTAGATTATGGAGAAGATGACTGTCATTTACAATAAATAATTTATTCAGTGAAAAGTTGGGTAATACAGCTAGGCATTTTTACTCCTCAGTTATTATTTTTTCTCACGTTAAAAAATGCTCTGCTGTATTACACAGCATTTTGCAGAATAACCTCTATTATTATAAATAATGTAGTCACTATCTGTCTCCTTATTGGTTAACTACAGTTAATTCTGGAAATCAGCTCACCCTACATATTATTCACTAATCTGCTAGTGCAATGCACAATTTCCAAGAGCAATGTCAAGTTCATGGGTGGTGAATTCTATTCATGATTGTTGGAAAAAATGAACTGTTTTCCGTGCGACAGTGGATTTGTCGTTATTTTCCTTAAAATAATGAACAATAAAACAATTATCGGATTCAATTTTTGTGATATCTGGAATAATCAAGGTCTTGGTCAGTGTTATCAGCCAAAGCTGTAGGCTGAGCACATATGATCAGACCGTGACAAAAGGTGGCATGATTATGATGGGATTGATGTTTACCTCGAGTGCTCGGCACGTTTTTCAAACTGTGATTTTTTTTCCACAACAAAGAAAGCTACACAACAGATCACTTAATGACTGAACCCTCAGGAAACAAT